>APFE031677400.1:66254-82301 GCA_000404065.3 Pinus taeda | reverse complement strand
GATTCCATCTTTAACAAGTAGATACTTGTTCTCAGCTCTATAGAAAATAGCTTTTCTATCATACAAGTAAGGAGTCCCTAAAACAATTCCACATATATCCAAAGGAATTATATCTAACTCAACCTCATCTACAAATGCTGATCCAAAAGAAAACTTGAGTTTGCACTGTCTAGTCACTTGTAGTTGTGCTTTATCATTCAACCATCCTAATGGGTATGGTATCTTGTGAGGTTTAGTTGCTAATCCCAATTTCTTTACAATTGCTTCAGAAATGAAATTTACTTTTGAGCCACTATCAAACAAAGTATCAATCTTTTGATGTTTGGAAACAACTCAAATATGGAAAAGCTCATGTATTTTTCTCTCATGTTCTTCATCAATAATAGATTGAGCAGAATTACTAGTAGATACTTTAGAATTCTTACCTTTCATAACTGTGGTTGCAATGATTGTTTCATCTCTTGAGTCTGACCCCAAATCTTTCTGAATAGCTGTAGCAATCTTCTTCTTCTTTCCCTCAGACTTCTTAGGTCTTAGCCCTGGATGCAGAATCCAAAAGTGCTCATCATCATGCCCATCCTTTTCACAGTAAGTGCAAGAAGCTTTGCTTTTCTGTGCAGTGTTAGCCTTCCTTGCTTTCAACTTTTGCTTTCTTTTCTCCTTGCTCTTGCTTGTAGTGGGTTGGGATGGTCTCCCAACTTCTGGATTTCCATTCTTTCCTCTAGCCTCTAGATGAGTAGCTTGTACAGATACCTCATCTATACTTGTGGGATTAAACATGACAATGGTATGCCTCATGTAGCTATGTAGAGCACCAATGTACTTCAAAAGAGTCTCGGGTGAGTCTAATGAGATCCCTAGAATCAATGCTCTCTTTTTAAATTCTTGAGTGTACCCTTGCACACTTTTCCCTTTCAACTGCCAAAGAGTTTACCAACTCATCATGGCTTGTTGCATGTAGGCCAAAGGATAGAATTGCTTCTTGATGGCAGAAACAAATTCACTCTAGACAGAGATAGTCTTACCATGTCTTTTCATGTCAGCTTGGGTTTTGCCTTCCCACCAAACCAGGGGAGTGTCTCATAGGTGTAGGCATGCCAACTAAATTTTTCTCTTCTCTGAGTCGATGTTCTACACTCTTCAATACACATCAATTTGTCTAATCTAATTGTCCAACTTTTCAGCATTTAGCTCTTCATCATATATAGACAAGTCAAATTTAACATCTAGCTTGATCAAAGATGCTTTCTTATTATGCGCAGGCCTATTAGGAGGTGTGAGAAAGTTTTCCTCTTTCCCTTTTCCTTTTGAGTGGTCATGGGAATGAGATTCATCTTCTTCTTTATCTTCTTTAGAGCCTGATGAATCTTCATCCTTATGCTTTCTAAAGTCCTTATACATTTCTTCTACCATGGACTTTATAGCTAGGAAACTCTCTATGAATTCAGGGTTTGGCCCCACAGAACCTTCCTCTGACATGGTTTTCTAAGGATAGACTCTCCCAATCTCAGGACTAGTTTCAACCAACTCTCCTTCTCGTAATTTGAGCTTTGATCTAGTGAGCATTCAACAACTAGACCAACACAAGCTTGTCTAACCTTACAACCTAAAGCTCTGATACCACTTGATCTAATAATCACCTTATGAGTGATCTCAGTTAAGAATTATTAAATGGAGGTATTACAGACTCATGTATTCGTGTTTGTCTAGGTTATTTAAGCAACAGATCGATAAGATTTCAAATACATAGACACTTGAAAATGGAAGATAGCATAGAAACATAGTAAGCAAGTATAAGAACACAAGAAATTAATAAGGATTTCACCCTATCCTCCAGGGCTACATCTTTGGTCCAACTTTTAGTGGTGGCCTTCTTTATTTGTGTCTTAAAGTAGATAATTACAAACAAGGAGCTCAATATGAGTCTCCTGCCACAGGATAGCTTAGTAGGGTGGTTCTTGGATTTCCCAAGCCACTAGAATACACAGACTCTTGGCCTTATTAGCTTTTTGACCTCTCGGGTCTACAATGGAAGGAGCCCAATGTGGTGCTCGGTCCTGACAGATCCCCTTAAGGGATGGCTCGAATTTCTCAAGCCCTCTGGTCAGCTTAGCCCTCTATCTTCTTACAGCTTTTTGCTCTCTCTATCTACTCTCTCTGTTCCTCCATGTTTTTGTGTCCCTTCTGCTGGTTTCTGCATGGCTTTAAAGCCACTCAAGCTCATGACTGTTTAATTCCTCTTCCAACTCCGTCGGATCACCTGCTACAGCTTCACTTGGATTTCCCTGTCTCACATCATCAGAAGACTCATAGGGAGCTGCCACTTGTCCACCTACAAACTATGCCAGCTTGCTTCATCAGTTTGGTTCTTTAGTTACATTATGGAATGAGTCATCTGCCACTTTAACAACCAAAGTGGACCTCCAATTATTTTAAAGCGCGGCTTAATCCCTCGTTACATCCGGTCTTACCATCGGGTGTAATATCAACTGTTAGATCTGAATCCCCCAGATCTAATGTCATCTACTCATTTCATGCGGTTGACTTGCTCGACCATTAGCACGTGATGAGCAGTGGTTTTCTCTCTCCTCGGCTTGCCACACATCGGGCACTGAGTGGAATCACTCCATTTTCACCAAATCTGCTTACCGCCAAAGGATGCCCCCGATGAATGCTATCAATTTTTAGAGCGTGGGTCCTGCCTTAGCCTTTAGCATTTTTCCCCACGGTTTTCCCGGCTCCCATGCGACCAAGCACTTGGGGCCCCTCCTTTTTGAGGGTTTTTGCCAAGCCCTAATCGTGCATTAAAAACTCCCTCCGTTTCCCGATCCGGGCTTCCCAGGGGCTAATTTCGCCTCTTGCGTAGTCTCCATGGGTCTTGGTTGGTGCGCTTTGACAGAGGTCCTCGTCGTTCCACGCTGGCTGCCAACTGCCACTAGTTTAGATGTGTTTTTGATCGCTGCTCTCAATTCTTTGAAGTCTGTCCCAACCTGGTATAACCATGGTTCTTTCGATTATTCTTTATGTATCCAATTCAAATCAACACCATAGCACAGTACCAATCTTGGTATCAATTCATCACTGAAGATCATCGAGAGGATGTTGTCGAGTTGGTCTTTCCCCAAGATTTTGATTCATGTGTTTGTCTTGTTAAGCTAACTCTAGCCTATTTTGTTCGACATGGGTATATGTGGAGATTGTATATTATGTGTAAAAATATTCTAAGTGAAATTTCAAGTGTCACTAGTGGAATGTGAACAGTCACTTTGTAACGTAAGGAGTTATTTCTAAAGAAGTTAAAGAGTCATGAGGGTAGTCAAAGAGTCAAAGTGGAATTAAACCATCACCCCACCCTTTGTTATGTATAGAACCTCATACCTCATAGCAATGGCCTTTGGGAGCCAAATTTTTGGCCAGGCTTAGGCTTAGAGGAGGCTTGTGAGTATTGTGATGAGCCTTGGCTTCTCCTCAATGTAGAGTGATTACACGTCTTTGGAGGAGCAGGTTTTGTTGACTATAATGTTCCACTATTGGGGCTATTGGTTGTCAACAATGTATGTATGGATGGAAATTTCACTTAATAATAATATAACTGAGCCTTCATGTTTTCATGCATATGTTGTTATTGTAGTTCGACTATTCTAGTTACTTTAGCAATGCATGTTGTTTAACTTATGCATTTTGTTATGAACTATTTTGTATGCATTTATCTAAACATTGTTGAAGGCGTGTTGTTGGATTAACCCATCACTTCGGTTTGTGGACTATCCCTCTTCCAGATTGTGATTTCATTCTACTCATATGTTCCTTTCAGGTTATGTACTATTACATGCTTCTAAGGGACACACTTCCTTCTCCCCTCTGTGTGTTAGAACCCCAATGCATCTCACTTGACTCACTCCAAGGTCACACACTTACTTCCGACTGAAGTTATCATACTAACCTATGGGCGCTACCATGGTCAAGGCACTACATTACCACCCATTGTTGGGAGTCCTACATCAAATGGTTTAGGGTCTAGTTGGGACTTCTTACTGGGAAGATCCCCTCGAATGTTGGTTGGTCCAACACCACCAACATTTATGGTGGTAGAAGGAGTGCCAGATGACAAGTTGAGCCCTCAAAGTCTGTTTTGAATATCTACACATCATTCGTAACATACATCACAATCTCAAATCGAGCATGTTTTTCTCATGCTCATGATTTTGAAGTGTTGGAGGATGTCATATATGACTTCTAACAAATTAAATATGATGGTGGGCATGGAATATCCTTGTTGAGACATAGATTTTCCTTTTTGGGTTTCTGTGACAGGAATGAAGTCCCTTCGGATGACATTGCTTGTGGGTTGTTCACTCACATGTTCATAAGGCATGTTAAGCAATTGTGTCTCACATTTCCTGCAACCTTTATTCACTCTTTTGATCACATTATCAGAGAGTTATGACATCCTCTCTTTCATTATGATTATAAAGAACTTAATCATAAAATATTGAAATTACGTAAAGCACCTGATGAATCAATTGCATAATTTTGGCAACTCTTCCACAATATTTCTTTTCAAACCCCAGAAAACGAAATTGATTGGAAATTTCTATCTAAAATATTTCAGTGTATTCTTCATATATCTAATAACCCACATGAATTAGAATATTTCAAACCCCTCTCGGAATACCTCGGTGTTAGAGCTTCCAAACCTAATATGGACAAGTTCGTTGTCACAAGTGACTCTTTGTCCTCCACTCATAAAGCAACTCTAGCTTTGTAGGACAAGGTGGAAGAAGTTGTGAACCAACCTATTGAACTGTCACCTCCTCGCACCCCACCTAAAAGTCTGTTGGTTTTCACATGATCTCGTTTTCTTAACCTCCATCCTTTGGTTCCTTTGGTCCTCTAGATTTTGGTGTATTGTTTTCGTCCATTCTAGATTCCACATGCGATGTTCATGAGGATAAAGTTGTCAATGAAGTTGGTTTTGAGCAGCGAACACGTTCTATCATTTTTTATGAGTATGCGTGGGAATCTAAAAAGGAACCTATGGATAAGAGTGACCTCCTTCTATCTGCACCTCGTCTGCTTTATCCGAACATTTTCTATGATTCTTCCATTTCTAATTTTTCTTGTGAAAATTCATCCCCAGATCTCTCTACTTCCAACGATTCACATAACACATAGGATTTCAGTCCATAATTTGGAAGCAGAGAGGAAAAATATTTCCTTCTCAATTCACTCCACCTCCCATCTTTCATTTTCGGAAATTCCTAGGGTGAAAACTTTTCTTTCTAATCAACCCCTCCATATGATTCGTGAGATAATGAGGGTGTCGATGTACATCTTGAATTTTTTGATTGTGGCTATCATGATCTCTTTACTCAATCATTTGATCATGATTATGATTCACTTGATATTGATCTTTCTAAGCCACTAGTATTTGATGATCTACCTGCTAATGAAGTAGAAACCCCTCAATTTGTTGAGGCACTTCAGCCCGAGCTGATTGTTATGTTAGGTTCTCATAGCCTTGAGGTTAATTCCACTTCTGATAAAAAAATATGTTGATTCACCCCTAGCTCCTCATCACTCTCTTATTAACATTGAAAATCAATCTAATCTACAAGTTTCAAATCCTCCACCAGAATCACACGATCCTATCGTTCATCCACTGGAGGAGTCATAAGTAGCAAGCCAAGTTGCAAAGAGAAAATTTTATTCTCTTTGCATGTTTTCTCATTTTTCAGGGTCAAAAGTGTGTAAATTCTTATCATCTGCGCACAGTGTGATACAATACCATGATATGTTTGTAGCGCGACTTTCATGTTCTTTTAATCTTTTCTTTGTTGTGGATGCATTCAAGCTTTGAACATGTTGGTTTTCATTGGTTCATCTTTATTGTTTGTTTTTTTTCTTGAATATCCTTCTTGTTAACCATGCAATCATCTACATGTGTCGACCAATGCATCAATTGCTGCATTGGAAATATCACTTCACATGAGTTAGCCCATGCTCTATTTAGCTTAGGAGTAGGAGTAGTGTTTGTTTTCTTGTTTTTCTTTTTCCTACTCGTTTTTTCTCTCTTCTTACTTCTTTCCTTTGCTTTTTTGTTTTCTTGTGCACTCATACGATTAGTTTCCCATGAAACCGTGTTTGGCTTCTTGAGACAAGCATAGTGAAATAGAAGAGGACTTGTAAAACTACAAACATTTGGTTACCTGTATATTCCCTCTCCTTGTGAAGATCTTGTGTTTCTTCTAGTCAATGATACTCTGATGGAAAATATGTTCCTTTCAGAGTGAGTCTTGGTGAAATCAGGACAATTGCACTTCTAACTAGTACCACCTACTCTAATTGATTTTTTATATTGGGTTACCCTAGTCAACTCTGTCAAGTAGAGTAAGATGAGGGGGGAATTCTTAAGAAGTATGTCACAGGAATATATAAATATACTTATATGAAGGGACAACCTCTTCCACTCTGAATAAGTCGGGATCCCTCTTCTGCCTCATGAAATAAATAAGTTTCTATGCAAAGTTTTTTGAAAAATGAAAAATGAAAAAAATCAAATAAAGGCGAAAGAAGAGAAAGGCTTCCTACACAGAGAGGTAAAGCAAGTAACTCTATCAAATTACTCTCCAGGCTTGCTGGTAGCAGAGAAATGCTTGTGTTCCTGAAGTGACTTCATCGGGTACTATCCAGAGCTACTGGCAATGGAGCAACACTAGAGATGAAACTAAAATTCTGATAGTCTACGTTACTTATGCATCAATATACCTCTCATGCCCAATCAAAACAACTTAGTTGAATTTGCTTAGAATGTGTGTTTCTGATAAAGAGAATGGTAGGGACTATATCTTTAACTCAAGCTAGTGAAGAAGCCATGATAATCAAAGAATCGAACAATAATTTTGGAAGAGTTAGACTCCATTTACATGAGACAAGGTCCATACAAAGAGCTGGAGTTCTACTAATGTGTCGCTAATGTCGTAGTGGCTACAACGATCCTCCTAATGTTTTCATACACTTTGTTTTGGATCCTCCCTACTAAAAACCCAATAGCTTGCATCACACTAACCCAGGTACTTGTTCTTTCATTGAGTTTTAACTTCTAGTTTATAGCTTGTGTTTTCTTACTAGATTTATTGTCTAAACACAAGCTGACCTCATGACCTGGTTGCAATCCATTTCTAGCCCTACCTCAGTGAGCTATGCAATCCTACAGGGAAACCAGTCTTGCCCCTAAGAAATGCACAATTCAACCCAACAGTGAGCTTTCGCTCTAGAATTTTGTAGACCCAGCTGGTACCCTTGGTTCAACTGGGAAAATACACAAAGCATGAGTGGAATCCAAAGCCACTCAACCCTGGAATTACGCAGAAGCATTCCCTCAACACCTGCCGGATGTATGTGCCACTGAGTTGACCAGTTCTCCCCGAAACTACACAATTTCTTTGTGCATCCATGATAGCCTTTCCCAAAAAATAAAAAGGAAAAAAAAAAGTGAAAACGAATCCCTAAAAAAGAGGGATTTATTTTTAGTACTAAGAGTTACACTTGAACTTTGTTTAGAAACTATCGCCATGTGTTGCTTTTTCCTAGATTTTTGGCCTTTGCATCATAAAACCTCAATGGACCAAATCTATTTAATGGAAATTTCCATAACTCATTTTCACATTCGATCTTAGAGCTTTGGCATTCTCGAGGAGATCTAGGAACCTTCCACATCGTCTTCGCAACTTTTTCGGGTACATCTTACTTTTCTTGTCTTTTGCTGATTTTTCTATTACTTTTGTTTACTTTGCTTGTGAGAGTGTTGTTTTACCCATTTTTGTGAATGACTACTGCCATTTTGATTTGTTTTAGCCTTTAAAAGCGTTTTTTTAAGTTTTTCATTTTTTTCTTAAGTATCCCAAGCATGACCTAGTCTTTGCACTAACAGTTGTCATTATGGGGACTCTCTCAACAAGCTTCGTTGTTCTTCGATTTGATCGATTCCTACACTTTTTTTTATTACATGCATCATCATTCACTCAGATCTGCACCAACCATCACTTGTACTTTTATATCCGATCATTTTGATGTTTTGCTTGGGTATATCTAGGCTTCCCTTGGCCAGGATCTTGATCTTCCTAGCATGCACTGTGCATTTATGGATCTCAAGGCTATGTCTTAGGTCCATGAATTGGATAGAGGCTACTAAGGACTGGCTCCCACTACACAGTGCATAGTTCTAGGGCCCAATTTCAAAGTCTAGGCCACTACGATTGTACAGTGTGTAGTCCCAACCAACAAAAGCTATACTAAAATACGCATTCCATAGTTTTAGTTAGCATCACCTCCTCACTAGTAGCTGGGACTGTGCAATGCGCAAATCTAGCTGACAATCCCTCACCTTGGAAACCTAGAATTTTGCAATCCTTTTAAGAATTTGCCTAGTTTTTTGCTTGGTCTATCCTCGAAGTGCTTTTGGTTTCAAGCTTAGATTTTCATACCAAGAATGTCATATCTTTCTCTAGGTACAATGGTTGTTGATCATCTCTTCAGTAGTATAGGTAACATGGCTTCCAAGAAATCTAGATCAAAGGATATTGTCAAGAGAAGCATTAGGGATGTAGTTGAACACATGTCAATGAGCTTGCCAATCTATGAAGACACACAACTGTTCATAGAGAAGGACATGAAGATAACATGGTAATAAATCAAGGATATATTTGAAAGAAGTTTCAAGGAATATCTAGAGTATCGACAAGTCTATGTCAACATCCATATATCAGGCTTATATAAGATGGCATGCAAGTACCCTGCCTTCCCATGTAAGAACATCATTCACTAGATTGTCCCACATACAGATCCTGAGATGATGAAATTG
The DNA here is from genome assembly GCA_000404065.3 of Pinus taeda. Classification (NCBI taxonomy): domain Eukaryota; kingdom Viridiplantae; phylum Streptophyta; class Pinopsida; order Pinales; family Pinaceae; genus Pinus; species Pinus taeda. Next base: position 73,438 of record APFE031677400.1, on the reverse strand, counting down.
AGTAGTGCCAGTGGAACACAACTTGATACTTTCAAGACATAAAACTATCATTATATGTAACACTTACCACAGCCAGTGAACCACATAGATGCACTTTTCTATTCCCCCAATAACAATGTGAACACTAGATACATCATAAAGCACCAGGTGAAAGAGATGTCGAAGTTCAGATTGAAAACAATCATGTTTACAAGAATAAGTTCCTCAAAAAGGCCTACCAACTCTTGATCATCTTTGCATGTCGATCGTTTGGTTAAGAGAGCATGAAGACCTTTCAGTAGAGTTAGGTGGTTGTGTTGGACTAGTTGGAAAAATGATGCAAGGCCATTCAACTGGTCGGATCTGTTGGCTCTTAAGCTGAATGTGCATGTGACTAATGCATGAAGTCTACCCAAAGATGATAAAGTGAGATTATATAAGTCCATGTACATGCTTGATGCAATTGGTGCCCAACATTAGTTTCCTGGCATGGGTTGGACATGGACACTATTAGAAATTGTTTTGAACATTTATTGTAAGTTTCTTTCTGAATGCAGCTACCAAGGAGTCATGGAAAGGCTAGCTACCCATTTCATCACCCTGCTTTACAAGTTTATCTTTGAGCATCATCCACCTTTCATGTCCTAAGAAGCCATGGAGGCAGTACTTAACATTGCAGATTGGTATCCTTCATGCAGTGGCACTTTCATTAGGATGTTTGGTAGAGAGAAGCCTCTGCATGTGCTACCAAGGTTTTCCATTGATATTTGGTCATGCAAGAGGTTTCATATCACATCTCCACAGGGTTATCAACAAGGCTACATAGGAGGAAGAAGGTACCATGGCCTACTCTTCCTTTTCATATTGGATTGTACACGATCAGGAGCTTGAAATATGCAGATGCCGAAGAGAAGGAGATTGTGAAGTATGAGTTTGACACCAAAGATTACAATCCATACGATCCCCATGAAATTTACAGGAACTAGTGTGAGAGAGTGTATTATCCATTAATCCACGGGGCATGTCATTGGGGAGAGGAGGACCCTTGGAGGTATTATTACAACCACTCCAAGTTCAATGAATTGATCAACATAGCCACAAAATGAAAATATGTTCTATAGGAAGAAACACCTCAGGAAGCAACAAAAAGAGTAGCAATAAGAATAAAACCATTATAGAAGAGGGGTAAGAGGAAGATTATCGAGATCCCATAGGCTGAGAAAATTTGCAACTTCAGAGAAAATCCTTTGACTAAGAAGGAATATTTGGCAATGGAGGCAAAGAGGAAACAACACATAAAGAGAGAAAAGCATAGGAAGAGAGAGAAGAAAAGGTTGGAGGAAGAAAAAATGAAGTTGCAGGAAACGTATAAGAATATGAAAGAAGAGCAGGAGCTAAGAAGGAGAGAGAGAGAGAAGAGAAGTAGAAATGGTAACAAGAAGAAGGGAAAGGAGCGACGAGAGAGAAAGCTATGCACATGCAGGTTGAGGAGTCAAAAAAATTGGCAGATGAAGGAGAGGGTGAGGAGATGCAGGTTCAGGAGCTTGCTCGGCAGATTGATTAAATGGTCAAATCAACAGACATGGAGTTGGAACTGGAGTTGCAGGAGCAAGATATCGACCTCATGCCAAGAGCATCTATGGTCACCCCTTAGTCTCCACCACCTACAGTATCAGAGCTAGTCCTAAGCGAGCAAGGATAGGTTGTTCTCATTGATGATGATCCGGTGATAGATGTGTATAGTATGTCATTTGATGAGTTGCATTAAAGGGTTGTATAGGCACAGAGAAAGAATCTCCTGAATGATCACGCTTCACTTGCACATATGAAGGAAATGGTGGTTGTGTCTGATGTTTGAAAGAATCCATCTACCATGGCCGATGCCACTAAGGCTTATGAAAAATCCATACGCTCAAATGTCAAGTTCTTGTTAGAAGAGAATGATGTGATCACTAGGGAATTGTAGAAATTTTATGACAGATTTGTCATCGTGCACAAGGAATTTGTCCATCTACATGGTTTTCTGCAGTGGTGCATGAATATTTCCAAAACTCTCAAGGACATACACACTACTATTGTACATGTATAAGAGTGTACAATGAGATACAAGAGAGCCCCACTTTACTTATAGAAGATAATGAAGCTGCGGGCCGAGCTTGACAAAGCACAAATTCAAATGTTGATCTAGAGCTATGAGCATATCCCTCTGCTCATCAATATCATTGAGGCTTCCTATGTATAGTTGTTCAAGAGTCTGGATTTCATGGTGAGGAGACACAGGATCCCTTCAATTGGTTCCCTCACCGAAGCCATTGATAAGAACCAAGTTCAACTAGAGGTTGACAGGTACATGGAGTAGTTGATGCGAGAGGCCACTAGGGATGATTTGTAGCTAAGCACAGAAAACATGCAGAGGTACATCGATGTTCTAGCCACACATAGGACAATTCTACACATGCTTCAAGATGAGTTGGACAAAGGTTTTAGGACCTGTTGTGACCACCAACAAGCCCCCTTTTTATTTAGTGTCATGACTAATACTAAATAAATGGGGACCCTTAGCTAAAAATTCAAAAAAATCAATTAGTGATTGTATTTCCTTTTCAATAAAACTTGCCATCATAAACATACAAAAAGATCTTTGCGAAATCTAAAAAACTTAAGTTTTGTGATGAGGGAAGACAAAATCACTCTTTAAAGGATATCACATCGCAGAAAAGATAACAGCATTCCTACTTACAAGCTAAACTTTAAAATCATGAGAATGCATGCGAAATTGCATAAGCATAAAGATATATCACATCACAAGTCTTAGAAGCACACTTATAATAAAAAACTACAGAAAACGCTGATATGCGATAGCGCATATCGCAAAATCGCGCCTCATAAGAAACTACTTAACACAACACATGCATATATTATGATTCTGTGATATTGCGATTATGCGATGTTGCAACCATGCGATACTGCGAAATTGCGATAATTTGACAAAACGATCTTACGATAGCACAACAGAAAGATCTTGCCATCTTGCAATCTTGCGATTATGCGATGCAATGATTTGTGATATTGCAAAGCAAATCGCAAAATCATCCCATCGCAAATTTTTCTGGTTCATTATTCAAGAAAAAGTGTTTCCATTAAATGAGACTGGTTATGTGCTTTAATGCTCATTAATGAAGTAGTTGCTAGTTGTTAATGAAATATAGTTTTGAGTTTATCGAAGAGCTAGTTCACATAAGGTGGCATATTTTTACATGTCTTCGGCAGTCAAAGCATTCCCATCATTATTTATTATCATTACTCTGACCTCACTTGTAAACTGCAGGAACAAAGGACAAAAGGTTATACAAAGCAGTGTACAGGAAACTACGGTGAAGATAGGCGAGGCTCTGATTTCTGAAGATAAAGAAATGGCACCCTTATACACAAACACCGCATGCAACAGAAACACGAGTATTTTCACCTGGGAAGGTATACAGAATCTACTTGAGGAAATAAATCCTAAGGTAATAGGATTTATAGTTACTGCAGACTCATCACAGTTTTCTAAAACCTCAGTTGTAGATTTAGCTTGTTCAGTTCTGCGCCGAATAGAAGCTATAATCAAACTGAAGATAGAGGGCTCAAGAAAAGCCAGATTAACTAAGTTAAATTCAGTTTTTTATTGGGTTTACTTAGTAGAACCACATAGCAGGTGCATGACTCTGAAACAAGAATCATAAATTCTACCGAAAAGATGGTGTCAACTCTAGCAGTTGCTGTTTTCACAGGGAAACTAAAGGCCAAAGTCAGCCAACCAACTTCCCTCAAGCAAATGCTAAATGCTTGCGATATAAAGGAGAAAATACAGAAATAGTTAGCTTTAGAGTTAACTTTAGAAATAGTTTTATTTTATTTTGCCTAGAAAAAGGACAGTCATTTAAACCGCATCCTAATTTTTTGTAAATAAGTTATTTTTAGACGTAGTTACTAGTATTTGAACCCTTCTCATGCATGTAGAGAAGGGTCCAGAAATTTATCAAATAATTGTCCTCAGAACATGCACTTTTGCACCCTCCGAGGAGGTTTTGGTGAATGAATGGAACAGGATTTATTATTTTTGCATCTGATATCTACTACTGATGTTGCACTTATGTACTCTTAGTTGATGTTGGATTGAGAAGAGATAAATCACTATCACTTGAAGCTCATGAGTAGAACTAGTTATAAATGGTACTTCTATCTCTTAATTGTTTCTATCTCCTGTGTTAGAGTGATATTTAAGCTTATTTGTTTATATGTTAATGCTTGAATGCCTGAGTTATCATTTGGCATTTTTGTACAGTGATAGCTATTTATTTATGCTTGATATATGAACATCTTATTATGTGATATGTTTTTCACAACTATTTCGCCTAACTTTTTATGTGAAGCGGTTCATCTATATTGAATTCTTTTCTTATAACTGTTGAATGATCTTTATTACCAATTGTTATTTGAAATCATTTTAGATCACATAACAGAGGAATCATACCCTGGGTTAGTATAGATTTAGATGTTGCTGTTTTTTTAGAATACAATTACATGTCATTAGATTAGAATTAGAAGTAGATCACCTCAATTAGAATCTTTTAAAGCTAGGAACATCAATCAATCTTACATACACACACACAAATTGGGAAATTGGTCCCATTATCCCCAGTCGGACCCACTATACCAAACGGAAAAGGAGCTGCCAACCAAGGTCTGGACCGAGTGGGTATCCCCCTTGTTGTAGACCCGATTTTCGGGGCTTCAACATATTTGGTGCTAGAATGAGGGCCTGCAACTATGAATGGCAAGAAAGTCCAAATATAAATACCATTCTGAGAGTAAATCACCCTCACCATCTCCCCCGACTTCTCCACTTCATTTAGAATCTTGAAATCCCTAGTCAGAAGTTGGAGGATCAACAGTCACTGCTATAAACCCTGACATTTCATAACAATCTATTTTTGAACCTCCTGAAGTTGAATCTCTGATTCACAAAATTTAGCGATTTTCTATATCTCCTCAAAGGTCTGATAAATCTCAAGGCAACGTGACTTCACAATATAACCCTTCACATCCCTTAACCAGATTAAAAAGCAAAAAGTTTGGTGTTCAACCAACTGAATTTCCTCTACCCACAAGGAAGAGAGCAAGGAAATCACCTAAAGGTTCCGATAGCAAGACTCTTTCACCATCATCATCCATCTCAATATCTTCATCGCGAGGTCAACCATCCGCTCCACCACTTCAAATCATTGTCCACTAGCCTACCGGTACTTCTACATCTCCTTCCCAAACATCTGGAATCGTAATACCCTCAGTTCCTCAACCTCAAGGTTCATCTTCTGCACTTCCTTCCGTTAGTAGATCAGTGATGGCTCAATCTCCATGGAATAACCTAGGGGAAGTCTTAATGCCTGCACCCTTGAGTTAGTTACTAGCCCATCCTGAAAAATGGCTGCCTAAATTCAATCCTGAAGAAGGCATGCTAGAGGAAGAGCATATCAATAAATTTATGTTATCCATAAATCTTAATGGCGTTACCAACGAAGATGCTGTCGTTCGACTTTTTCCTTATACCCTTCAAGGAACATCTGGGTCATGGTATTTTTCATTACCATCTAGATCTATCACTAGTTGGGACATCTTAAAGGAGCAATTCCTCATTAAGTTTGGTGATGATAGGCCTACTGCGATGTTGATTAGTGACCTGTCAAACCTCAGGGCCCAATCAAAAGAACCTACCAAAGACTTCAATTCTCATTCCAATAAACTATTAAACAAAATTCCTATCGCTTCCAAGCCCAGCGAAGAAGTGCGAAGTGAATGGTACATTACTGCTTTACCATCAAATATAGCAATCTTTGTGGATAGGGCTAATAAGACAACTTTGGCTCAAAACATGAAAGAAGCAATAGTTGTAGAGAAATGGATTAAAGCTCTTGAAAAGAAGACCGCGATTGAAGAATGGAAGTCTAAGAAGGTAACATTCAAAGAAGACCCCAAGAAAAAGCAATCGAAAGATCCTTTTGATTTAGAAGGATTACAAATTTTTTTGAAGACCATGTCTAACGAAATGGTCGACATTAAGAAACAAGTGGCAGAGACTTCTTCAAAGTAGCGATACAGAGCTTTTAAAATAAATCCCTTGAATGATTCAAAGCCCCCCAACGCTATTACAAATGCTGAATCTGAAGAAGAAGAAGAGGAGATCACTACTCAAGAGAAAACTGATGAAGAAGAAGTTGTAGAGTTACAAGGAATGTGGGATTTCATCCTACCACAAGAAGAGGATCAAGAAGCATTCCCAGTTAGTACACGAAGTAGAAATCAGATTGATCCCCCCCAAACTACCCCTAATCCAAAGAGCGCAAACTCGGTAATGAAGGATAAAGTCGCACCCAAGAAGACAACATCTAAAGCGACTCAAACCAGCCCAGTCCAAACAGATTCCTCTACTCCATCTAAAATGCTGATCGTTTTGGATGAAATGGAGTACACTATTATAGAAGATATGAAGAAGACTCAGGCCAACATCACTCTTTATGAATTGAGCAAGTTAAAACACCAGCAAAAGATACTTTTGAAAGAATTACATGTTGTGCCAGTTGCACCTTTGTCTGCCACTGTAAATTTTCAGGCTTCTCATGAAATGGGAAGACCTCCGACTAATGCAATTAACAAGATTGATCCAAATGACATTACATTGATTGGAGGAAGATCGAGATCTCATACTCCCCCTTTCTTCTTACCTATGAAATTTTTAATAAAAATGTGCATAATTGTTTAGTGGATTCTGGAGCATCATTGAATATTTTACCAAAATCAATATGTACAAAATCGAACGTTCAACCATAGAAGTTTGCTGTGCTCATAGTCCAGCTAGATCGATCGTAGGTCAAAGTGATTGGAGAATTAAATCAAGTTACCATAAGGTTGTCATCCAACCTAAAGGTATGTCAAGTTATCGACATTTTAGTTGCTGATATTTCAGAATTTTATGGCTTGATTCTTAGCAGAGATTGGTCAGAAAAGCTTCATGGATATTTCGCAACTGACTGGTCACACATGTGGCTCCTGTACAATGGTAAACCCAATCAAATAAAAGTTGAACGAGAAAGACATCAGAAATACATAGTGATGGAGCTAGAGGGAGAAAATGAACTAGTAACATATAACAATAGCATTATTGG
>APFE031677400.1:935-64930 GCA_000404065.3 Pinus taeda | reverse complement strand
TTTCTGGTTTCTCTATCTTAGGCAACGGTTTGGTTTGCTTTGTTGTTACCTTGGCAGTCTCCTCACCCTTTGGGATTTGTTCTGCTGCTTGTGCTTGACCTCTAGTGATTGGCCTTCGAGGCTTAACCATGAATTCCTTCCCAGCCTCTTCGAATCTTAGCCTTTTTGAGACTTTTGATTTCTTAGAGCTGTCAGGAGATGACTGTGTAAGGTCAATTGGCATGGGCTCCAGCTGTACTAATGTGGCTTGTTCAAAGTCAATGGCCTCTAGCAAATCCTTAAGACTAGCCTTTGACATGGGGTTGTCTTCTACTGCAATTGACTTTCCCTTTTCTTTGCTCAACTGGCTCCTTGTTCTGATCCTGGTTTCCTGTGCTACTTCACTTGGCTTGGATGCAACTTTCTGGTATTTCATCTTCTCCTCAGATGGTTTTGGTGTCTCTTTAATGACTATGGGTTTCCCTGATTGCTTTGATTTATTCTTTGGTTTCTTTCGGTCTTTAGCTTGCTTCTTAGTTTCAGCCAATGTAGGCTCTTCAACCATTGTTGCCAGTGTAGGTTCCTCAACCATTGTAGACTCTTAAGTCTTTCCTTCTTTTTCTCTGTCTGGTAATGGGGTTAGACCGGTTTTACTTTGGAAACCCGACATGAAAATGAATGAATCCCAATCCCTCCCGATTTTATGCAGGTTATCTAATACCAGTAGCTTGATTAAACCATGATGGAAGAGAGATGTCTCATAATTATCCTTTTTATACTGAACTTTGTCACACATTTTGCCTAGACTCCTAAACAAATAGAAAGGAATATCCATGGACGTCTTTCCTGTGAAATGTAACAGAAGTTTGAAATGGTAGGAGTATACTTTAGTGTACCTTCCCTCACATGTGAGGTACTTCTGAATAGCTGTGAGGAGCAGAGCATAATGCTCTTTAATATAATGCCTGGGTATTGCCTTAGAAAGGTCCTCGTTGGCATATTGCTCTTTCAGAAATTCTTTACATGGAGTTGTATCAAACTTGTAGTTTTTAAACCACTCCTGACCACTCCTTGGGATCTCGGTGACAACAGAGATAGCTTGCGGAGATACAGGGAATTCTAATAATGCAACTTTAGAATTCAAGCCGCTAAAGTTTAGAGAAAAAGCTTCGGTTACCTCTGTGTGTCCGCCTTTCAGTTTTTCACAGAACCTCCAGCAACCCGCCTGTTTGAAAGCTCGAGCAACACCTTCATCTTTCAGCGTGAGATCGAGTCCCTCTGGTTCGGTCCTCAGACATCTCCCGGATCTATGCTCTCGTTTCTCCATCTTGCTCAGAAAATTCTTGCACCGAAAACTTAATTAGCAGCTCCAATTTACTCACCAGCTTTAGCTTCGAAATGCAGGCTCGCTTGCAGTAGTATCTTTTTGAATGAGAATTCGGGCGGCTTCCTTGTGTTTTTTCAAACACTCACCATAAAATAGGCATGTTAATGCAGTCATGAATAAACAGAATTGCACAACCATACCTCATAAGATTGATTGAAGTAATTGACATGTGTGTGATCCTATCTCTAATGGCGGGATGAATCCTAACATGATCTGGAGAGGACGTCGACTGACACATATGAACGGTTTTTGATGACTCACCTCCCAAGATTTGACATTTCAAGGCAATATGCTGCAGAAAATACCCGAATCCCCGATTTCGTAGCACAGGCAATCATGAAATGACATGCCGCGCTACGCAATGGCTGCTCAATGATGTGTTGCAGAATGGTGGAAAATGATTGCGCAGCTAAACTGGCCAATCATATTATGCTACGAAACTGTGCAAAGTCAGAATGATGTAATCAAGACTAGATATGCTATGAGAGATGGAAACTAACGGTTTTTTACAAGGACCTACATCAATACCTTTGGAAAAACTGATTTCAAAGTAACACACCTAAAAACCTATTGACTTGAACCAAAAAATTTTATATGGATCTTTGTACATAGGTGAACTTGTAGTCTTAAGTGATAACAGATTCTTTCCTAGGGAATTTGAATGCTCATATGTCACCTTATTTAAAACATTATGTTTTCTCCCAATTCGAAAACTTTTCTCAAACAGATAGTTCTAGATGTATCAATTTTTAGATAAACCTGTAAATAACTCTTCATTTTGGAAATTATTTTTTGATGGTTCTAAATCTAACAAAGGAGCAGGAGGAGGATGTGTGCTAGTTAGTCCAGAAGGAGATAAAATTATGTTAACTTGCATGCTCAAATTTGATTTCCCCAACAATACCGCAGAGTATGAAGCTTTAGTCCAAGGGTTGTACAAAGCAATCGGATTAAATGTCAAATACCTTCAAGTTTTCAGAGAATCAGAAATTGTAGTCATGCAAGTACGTAATACTATACATTGTTTATCAGGTCATTTAAAACATTATCAATCTCTAGTTCAAGATCTGACTGAACACTTTATAGCATTTAATATTTCATCAATTCCCAGAATCCAAAATGCAAGTGCAGACCTCCTAGCTAACGTAGCTTCCAAACTTATCCCTTCAGAATATTTTAGTCCTGATAGATTTTCAATAGAATTAATCTTTCGATCTTCTATTCCTGACAAGATCACAAATTGGAGAATTTTTAATGATGATCCTGACATCGTGAGTTTTCTCACATCTGAAGGATCCTCTGCCAATCAAATAATTGACGAAGACCAACATGATCGACAATTGCAACAAGATAGCACTAACAATGCTATACCTAAGTCGGTAGTCAAACTAGAAGACCTTTATGATTTGAAAGATCGGTTTAAAAGATATACTAATTCAAAAATCCAAAGTTCAACTTTGAACTACAAGTTAGTAAATTTAGGTACTGATACCAAACCCCAAAACGTTAATCTAGGCCTTGGCGTAACTTCAGAAGAAAAATTAGCATATATCTGTCTTTTGAGACAATACAAAAATGTTTCTGCTTGGAACTATGATGGACTTAAAACATACAACACTTCTATCATCCAACATACTATTCCAATGATGGAAAATGTAAAACCAGTCCAACAAAAGTTGAGAAATATCCATCCCAATTTAGAAAATCAAATTAAATCCGAACTCAACAAGTTATTGAAAGCCAAAATAATATTTCCCGTTCGACATTCCAAATGGGTCTCCAACATGGTCCCTGTTAGAAAGAAAAACGGAGATATTAGAATCTGTATTGACTTTCCAAACCTTAATAAAGCCTGCCAAAAGGATAATTTTCCTTTGCCTCCTATGGAACAAATTTTGCAAGCAGTCGCTAGGTCAGAATTAATGTCCTTTTTGGATGGATTCTCAGGATACAATCAAGTGTTGGTACATCCTGATAGCCAATTAAAAACCACATTTAGAACCAAATGGGGCACCTACGCATACCAAAAAATGCCTTTTGGCCTGACTAATACTGGTGCCACTTTTCAAAGAGCCATGGACATTGCATTCAAAGGTTTAGTTAATAAGTCTGTGGTAATCTATTTGGATGATATAACTGTCTATTCCAAGAAACGAAGCAACCATCTCAGAGATTTAAAACAAATCTTCCAACGTTGTCTTAGGTATGGAATTTCACTCCACCCTAAAAAGTCATTTTTTGCATTAAGTGAAGGAAAACTTCTAGGATTCATAGTGTCAAAAACTAGAATTCACATTGACCCTGACAGAATCAAAGAGATTTCCGAAATTTCCCTACCTCACAACAAAAAAGCCATGCAATCTTTCCTTGGCCAGATAACCTTTGTAAAGAGATTCGTGCTAGATTTTTCAAGAATTGTGTCTCCTTTACAAACTATGATAAAAAAGAACTCAAACTTCAAGTGGGGCCAAGATGAATATGAGGCATTCAATCTAACGAAACAAGCAATTATGAATGCTCCATCTTTAGCGACTCCAAATTTTTTAGAGCCTTTTATTTTATATACATTTGCCTCTGACAGATCATATGCAACAATTCTTACCCAAGAGAATGAAGATAAGGCAGAAGCCCCAATTTCTTTTTTCAGTTCAAACTTACAGGGGGATGAATTAAATTATTCAGATGTGGAGAAACAGGCTTATGCTGTTTTCAAAGCAATTAAATATTTCAGACCCTTCCTACTCAAAACTCATACAAAAATCATTGTACCGTTTTCAGCAGTAAGAAATCGTTTAGTACAAAAAGAGGTGGGTGAGAAAAGAGCCAATTGGGTCACTGCCTTACAGGAATATGATGTAGAAATAAAACCAGCAAGTATTGTAAAAGGTCAAGGTTTTTGCAAAATGCTGGCCGGAGCATTGCTGATATCTGAAATTCCATCTGCAAACATACAAGTGTATGAGGTAAGCCTAAATGATAATGAGTCATTATATGCCAATATCATTTATTATCTGAAGAATGGGTATGCCCCTTCACACCTCGATCATACTAAGAAAAGAGCTCTAAGATTGAAAGCCAAACAATATCAACTCTTGAATGATATTCTTTTTAGGATAAATTATGATTCTGTCCTACTTAAATGTCTTGAAGAATCTGAAGCTAAAAAAGTTTTGCAGGAACTCCATGATGGGCCAGCAAGTGGACACTATGTTGGAGATGCTACTGTACATAAAATCTTACGCGTGGGCTATTACTGGCCCACATTATTCAATGACTCACACAATTATGTAAGGAAATGTCAAGTCTACCAAACAGCCGCTGGAAGACAAAAGAAACCATCTTTACCACTATAGCCAGTCAACATCGAGTGACCTTTCGATCAGTGGGGATTGGACATAATCGGTGAGATCGTTCCTCACTCTTCTAAGCAACATAGATACATCCTTACAGCAACAGATTACTTTATTAAATGGGTAGAAGCAGTTCCACTCAAGACGGCTAATGCTGAACATATCATTGAATTTATAGATCAATTCATAATCACCAGTTTTGGATTGCCTTCCGCTTTAATGTTTGATAACGCATCATACTTTTCTGGAAATGCAATGACTGAATTTGCACTTAAAAGAGGTTTTAAACTTAAATATTTTGCCAATTATTATCCATAAGGGAACGAATTAGCTGAATCTACCAATAAAAACCTAATTAGGATAATCAAATGAACAGTTGACCAAAATCATAAAAATTGGCGTAAATCTTTAATATATGCTTTATGGGCAGATCGAATAACACAAAAAGCTTCAATTGGCACTTCTCCATTCAATTTAGTTTATGGAAAAGAAGTGGTTCTCCCAATTCATTTAGAAATTCCCTATCTATCTTTAGTTCAATATATTGATGAAGTACCAACTTCCTCCTTACAACTAAGGCAAATGGAAATAATCAAGTTAGAAGAATAAAGAGAGCAAGCCAAAGGAACTCACGCACATCATCAAGCATTAGTAAAATCCTCTTTTGATTAAAATATAGTGACCAAAAAAGATTTTCAGGTGGGAGATCTAGTTTTAAAATGGGACAAGGCTCATGAAGAAAAAGGAAAACATACTAAATTTCAACAAATATGGCTTGGTCCTTTTCAAATTGTAGAAATCATAGGTCTATCCACTTTTATGTTGCATAATTTAACACGGAAAAGAGATTCCTTACCAATTAATGGCCAGATCCTTAAGAAATATTTTCCTTAGAAGATTATTCTTCTGTTTTGTAAACTAGTTTTTTAATTTTTATTTATTTATTTTTAATAAAACTAGTTGTGAATGGTTACATTAGGAATTTACCAAAAAGATACCAATTCTCTTTCAAATTTTGATTTTTCGCTTGTACAAATAGTAGATCTTTTGGAAAATTGATCTTTATTATTGGAAGATATAGTTAAAGAATCTAGCCTAGATATGACACTAGTTTCAACTTCATAAAATATGATGAAAACAACCTTTAGTGAGAAATTGTTTTATATCAGTGTAATGAAAGGTATCAATAACAAAATAAAGATTCTTTGTAGAACAACTCCTTCCAAAAACTCTACTATTGTCGTCCAGAGCTATCTTAAGGAAACAATGACTTCCTCCCTACTAAGGAAATCACAAATTTTAGAGGAATAATTCAAGGATACACTTTATCTTAAGGAGTAAGAGGTCTCATCACGAGCCGACTTATCATAATCATAGATATTATAACTTGATGACTTTGCCAAAACTGCATACCACAACAGGGCAAAGACTAATGATTTTTCCAATCAAAAGGCAAGGGGTCTCATCACAAGCTAGCTTGTTTAGTAAGTTATAAATCAAGTGAATGACTGTGTCATAAATTGGCCATGAAACCAAGACATTGTTCTTCAAGAATAGCCCGTAGGTCCTGATGCAAGGTTAGAATTCTAGCTGCAGGTAGTCTGCATCTTCAATCAAATGCAATAAGTGTTGATGTGGATTCTTCTTTGAGAATTGTAGGTTTGTTTACGTACAATTCAGGATCATTGTTGGGTAATAGGTAACCCTGTCAAGGCTATGAACGCCTGCTGGAAGCAGAGGCTCTACCTACGACAAATGAGCATATTTAAAACTGATTTATAGAGAAGCCTTTGTTTTATCTTTATAAAACCAAGTAATGACTGATGTAAATACAAGAACTCGCTTGAGGAAGCAAATAATCAGAGTTGAAAATAGTTGAAACAAAATATCATTGACAGGTTAAAGCATAATGTACTTTATTTTTCTATAATAAAGTTTAACTTTCTGGAAAATTTTCTATTTTGGAAGTATATAAAATCCAAAAGAATGACAGAGATAACTCGTTCTTCCAAGTGAATCGCCAATTGTTATGGCCACCAACAACCCCCCTTTTTATTTAGTGTTATGACTAATACTAAATAAATGGGGACCCTTAGCTAAAAATTCAAAAAAAAAAATTAGTGATTGTATTTCCTTTTCAATAAAACATACCATCATAAACTTAAGAAAAGACCTTTTCGAAATCTAAAAAACTTAAGTTTTGTGATGAGGGAAGACAAAATAACTCCTTAAAGGATATCGCATCACAGAAAAGATAACAGCATCCCTACTTACAAGCTAAACTCTAAAATCACGAGAATGTGATGTGAAATTGCATAAGGATAAACATATATCGCATCGCAAGTATTAGAAGCACACTTATAATAAAAACCCATGGAAAACGACAATATGTGATAGCGCATATCACAAAATCGCGCCTTGCAAGAAACTGCTTAACACAAAACATGCATATATTATGATTTTGCAATATTGTGATTATGCGATGTTGCGACCATACGATACTGCAAAATTGCGATAATGCGACAAAACGATCTTACGATAGGACAACAGAAAGATCTTGTGATCTTGCGATTATGCGATGCAACAATCTGCGTTATTGCAAAGCAAATTGCAAAATCGTCCCATCCCAAATTTTTCTGGTTCATTATTCAAGAAAACGTGTTTCCATTAAATGAGACCGGTTATGTGCTTTAATGCTCATTAATGAAGTAGTTGCCAGTTGTTAATGAAATATAGTTTTGAGTTTATTGAAGAGCCAGTTCACGTAAGGTGGCATATTTTTACATGTCTTCGGTAGTGAAAGCATTCCTGTCGTTATTTATTATCGTTACTCTCACCTCACTTGTAACATGTAGGAATGAAGGACAAAAGGTTATACAAAGCAGTGTACAGGAAACTACAGTGAAGATAGGCGAGGCTCTGATGTTTGAAGATAAAGAAATGGCACCCTTATACACAGACACCGCATGCAATAGAAACGCAGGTATTTTCACCTGGGAAGGCATACATAATCTACTTGAGGAAAGAAATCCTAAGGTAATAGGATTTATAGTTACTACAGTCTCATGAGAGTTTCCTAAAACCTCAGTTGCAGATTTAGCTTGTTCAGTTTTGCGTCAAATAGCAGCTATAATCAAACTGAAGATAGAGGGCTCAATAAAAGGTAGATTAACTAAGTTAAATTCAATTTTTTACTGGGTTTACTTAGTAGAACCACATAGCAGGTGCATGACTCTGAAACAAGCATCATAAATTCTGTCGAAAAGATGGTGCCAGTTCTAGCAGTTGCCGTTTTCACAGGGCAACTAAAGGCCAAAGTCGGCCAACGAACTTTGCTCAAGAAAATGCTAAATGCTTGCGATATAAAGGAGAAAATACAAAAATAGTTAGCTTTAGATTTAATTTTAGAAATAGTTTTATTTTATTTTATTTTTCCTAGAAAAAGGACGGTCATTTAAACCGTATCCTAAATTTTTGTAAATAATTTATTTTTAGACGTAGTTACTAGTATTTAATCCCTTCTCATGCATTTAGAGAAGGGTCCAGAAATTTATCAAAAACTTGTCCTCAGAACATGCACTTTTGCACCTTCCGAGGAGGTTTTGGTGAATGAATGGAACAAGATTTATTGATTTTTGCATCTGATATCTGCTACTGATGTTGCACTTCTGTACTCTTAGTTGATGTTGGATTGAGAAGAGATAAATCGCTATCACTTGAAGCTCATGAGTAGAACTATTTATAAATGGTACTTCTATCTCTTAACTGTTTCTATCTCCTCTATTAGAGTGATATTTAAGCTTAGTTGTTTATATGTTAACGCTTGAATGCCTGAGTTATCCTTTGGCACTTTTGTACGGTGATAACTATTTATTTATGCTTGATATATGAATATCTTATTATGCAATATGTTTTTCACAACTGTTTCGCCTAAGTTTTTATGCGAAGTAGTTCATCTATATTGAATTCTTTTCTTATAACAGTTGAATGATATTTATTACCGAATATTATCTGAAATCATTTTAGATTGCATAACAGAAGAATCATGCGCCGGGTTAGTATAGATTTAGATGTTGTTGCTTTTTTAGAATACAATTACCTGTTATTAGATTATAATTAGAAGTAGATCATCTCAATTAGAATCTTTTAAAGCCAGGAACATCAATCAATCTTACACACATACACAAATTGGGAAACTGGTCCCATTATCCCCAGTCGGACCCACTATACCAAACGGAAAAGGAGCTACCAACCAAGGTCCAGACCGGGTGGGTATCCCCCTTGTTGTAGACCCGATTTTTGGGGCCTCAACAGGACCATATACCCATAAGCCATGGAGGAAAGAGTCTGTTTCTAGAAGGGCATCACCAAATAGTATGAGGACACCATAGCGCAATACCAAGCTTGGTATCAGTTCGTCACCAAATATCATCAAGAGGATGTTGCCAAGTTGCTCTTTGCCCAAGCTTCTAAGTCATAGTGTTTGTCCTGTCAGTTTGATTCTATCCTATTTAGTCCCACATTGATATATGCAGAAATTGTATATTATGTGTAAAATATATTGTAAGTGAAATTCTAGGTGTCACTAGTGGAATGTGAACAATCAGTATGTAATCTAAATATTTATTTGTAAAGAATTTGAAGAGTCCTGAGGGTAGTCAATGTTTCAAAGGGGAATTTCAAGGATCAACCCACCCTTTGTTATATATAGAAGCTCATAACTCATAGTAATGGCTCTTGGAATCCAAGATTTTTCCTAGGGTTAGGCTTACAAAAGGCTTGGGAGTATTTTGACGAGCCTTGGCTTCTCCATAGTGTAAAGCAAGTACATTTCTATGGAGTAGCATGCAATGTTGACTCTAATGTTCCACTTTTAGGGCTATTGGTTGTCAATGGTGTATGTATGGATGGAACTTTCACTTAATAATAATATAACTGAGCCATCACATTTTCATGCATATGTTGTTATTGTAGTTCGACAATTTTGGTTACTTTAGCAATGTATGTTGTTAACTTACACATTTTATTATGAACTATTTTGTATGCAATTGTGTGAATCTTGTAAACAGTGTCTTGTTGGACTAACCCCTCACTTTGGCTTGTGGACTATTCCCCTTCCAACTTGTGATGTCATTCTGCCCATGTTCCTTTTAGGCTCCATACTATTACAGGCTTCTAAGGGAGACACTTCCTTCTCCCCTTTGTGTGTTAGAACCCCCATGCATCCCACCTGACATGTTGCAAGGTCACACACTTTCTTCTGGCTAAAGTTATCATACTTACCTCTATGCACTACTGCGATGAAGTAACTATATTACTACCCACTATTGGGACTCTTAGTTCAAAAAGTTTAAGGTCTGGTTGGGACTTCTTACTAGGGAGATCCCCTCAAATGTTGGTGGTTCTAAAACCATCAACATGAGGATTTGTGGATCTAAACTAACTGTAGTTCAAAATTTTCTTTCATATAATTATGTAAACTAAAGAGAAAATGTACAAGAAGTGATTGAGCAAGGTTTGTGGAGAGGGACATTAGAGTAAGGCAAAATATGTCCATAAGGCGAAGAGGGGAAATTAATGTAATAAAAGCTCATGAGAGGCTACATCTACATTAACAACAATGAAAATTACGTAGAGGTTGTAGAAACATTATTAAAGGCTCAAGATGGAGATAATATGAGAATTCGTGTTAAATATAGAGGAATTTATTGCATAGCGGAGGCATGCATCCTTTGGAGTAAGGAAGAAGTTGGATGGACAAGTAGATCAATGTTCCAAAGAAATCAGGGTCACATAGAAGAAGTGATTGAAGTGGTGTAGTGACAAAGAGGAGATTCATAGAACAAGTGATTGAAGTGGTGTAGTGACAAAGAGGAGATTCATAGAAGATGAGGACAAGGCATGAAGAAATGTTACAGAGAAAGAGGAAGAGTGAAGGCATCAGAAGGAAGACTTTGTTGGTAACCTTTTGAACATAGGCATAAGAAGGGACAAGACTTATATTTATTGAAACCTATGCGAGTCGTTGAATAATTAGGATTAGAGTAAGGGAGGGGAGTTGAAATAGATAATAGTAATATCCCCATCTCCTGGAATATTTTACTTATATGATTGAAGAAGTGTACAACAAAAGGAGTAGTCGGGCTGACTAGGCATTGGGCTATCATGTGAAGTTTGGAGGTGTGTAAAGGTCGAAGGTGAAGTGGAGTTGACACATTGGAGTGAGAAATTTTAAAAATAGAATTAATAAAAGTGTGGGGAGACGTGTCTTAGAAGTCTTCCCCCCAATGAACAAGTAGTAGCATGCGAAGAAGAACCTTGGGATGATCTAAGTAGTAGGGTGATGTATCTTAGAAGATCAACACAATGAAGAGGTAAAATCCTAGGCACATTAATTTATGAAGGTCATGATCGGTTCATGACAGAAAGTTTTTTGTGAAGTGTTGTTTCACTTTTGAAAAATGAGCCTAGTTAAGAGAAGGGTTAAGGAGTATTTGGCCCGTGCTAATAAAAATGTAATGTTATAACCCCATGCTCATATATGCTTTCAACTATGGTGGTTATAACCAAATTTAGGTTTCACACACATATTATATACGAATAAGCTTGGCTTCAATGTCTATGAGAAAAATGAGTTTATTCCTTCCCCTGACTTATATGTTGGATAAAAGGTCACACACTTGTGTATTATACATGGGCTTGAATTCAATTCTTTTATAAAAGGGTTATACTATACCGTTGTAGTACCTCCCACTTAGTTTTAATGAAGATGGTTTTAAAGGTGTAAAATGGATTTATTTCCTAAGTTGAAATTGAGGGTAGCGCCTGTTAGAAACAAAATTTTGGGATGTCGATTAAATTCTAGCCACCCCTGTATCAGAGGTGTTGCCACTTATATTCACTGTATCAATTGGTGGGATGGCAAAAATGTCTCCCCCCATGTAGCTTGCACATGTCACCCCATTTGGGTTTAGAGACTCAATTTGAAAAAAATGTAATCTCCAAATTTCCTGATCATATTTGACTAAGAAGTAGGACACATATTCATAGGTTCAGTTATCCTTTTATTATGTTGATTGAACACATGTTCATAGGTTTAACCCTCCTTTTAGAAAGTTATTTTCTAAATCCAGCATGGAATTCACACAACATAGTAATTTTCTATACTTCTTGTGAAGGATTGGAGAGAGAGTCTTAAAGATTGTTATTCTTCTTTCTCTTATTAATAAAATCCTTTCAGTTTAAGAGGAAGCATCAATGGAACGAGTTTTTAAATAAGAGCCTATTGCATCTAGAAGCCTTAAGGTAGGATGGTCCAAAAGAACATGTTTAAGGTGGTTATAATAAACTTTGTTCATTTTTTTTAATAATTAGGTTGAGCCAAGACAAGGTTTAGCGAAATGTTGCATGAAAGAAATATATGACCACTTGCATGTTTCCATTTGCAGGATGAGGCATCCAAAACCATGCGACAATTTTTATCTCACTCTCAAACCCTCTCTTGAGATTTTAACTAGTAACATAATGGACACAAAATCCCAAATTTTGACTTTTTATTTCTATTTTGTAAATCACAACACTTCATATTCATTATAATTTATTTTTTGCATAGATTACATTTCCGTATTCCCAAGAATATATAAGAAGCTAAAAAACCCGAATACCCACATTAAATAAAGATCCAAAACATAAACATGCTCCTTATTTTAGCAATATCCAATGCTACAGTTATTTCATAGTAGTTTACGAGCGAACTTTACCATCAAAACATTAACTAAATAAACTATAGTTCTAACTTAGTAGTGATCAAATCAGTCTTGTCCAAGAGAAGTAAACTTGAAAGGAGTAAAATCCAACATTAAATTTTAATCGCAACTCATACTTGGCATCAATATTGAAATGTGGCAACAAGAATATTCCAATTTAATTTATCCTTGAATTAAATTGTGAACTAAAATCGAATTTAGTCTTAACAACTACTTGGAAATAATTAATTAAATTATTTTGACTTAATTAGTTGGATAAATTCAAGTTAGAAGTCTTCCTGAAATCATGCAAGAGTTATACCTTAAATTAAGAAGATAAGATTGAGTTATATTTGAGTTGTAATTAATTAACTCAATTTACTGAGTTAAATCCAGTTAAATTAGTTCCAAAATATTTGAGGAACTAATAGAGAATTAACAGTCTATTGATGCATGCATGCACTCAACTAGTGTACTCTAGTTAACTGAAGATTCCCTCATCAGAAACTCATGCAGGTCTATTCTGAGAAACACCCAGTTGAGATTAAAGTCAAGGACAATGTACCATCAGTTTCATGTGTTTTCCTATAAATAAAACTCATGCATGCAGAAGGAATCATTCCTAGAGGATTGCACAGTTTTGACACTGTGTGAGAGCAACGTTCCACTTGGTTGAAGGAGAATCATCCTAGAAGAACAACAGAAGGAAATAGGAGCTTGGAGGGAAGATAGGAAAGCTTGTGAGAAGCCAGGACTGCCTATGAGCATCTATGAGGATTGTACTAAGAGTTGGCTAGTTGTGAGAGCTAAGGCTTTGTATAATTCTTATGTATTTCCACCTTATATGATAATACAGATAGTGGGGCTTTTAACTGAGGATTTCCCCAAAGTATTTTCATGTGTATTGTGCAATTGATTCTTCTTCTTATGGTTATATTATTCAGCTCGATCTTTAAGCTTCCACAAATTGATAGTAGAAGTAGGTTATAGCATTCTGGTTTGATTTATATTACATTATCGGGTTAACCTACAGTCCTATTTTCTACAATTAACCCTTCACAAAAGCTTGAATTGGGTAAAAAATTTGAGATTTTATTACAAACATTACCGTATATTTTGATCACCATTAAATATAAATGGTCAATTACTAAGACCTTTGAGAAACAAAGGATAAATAATTTATTAAAGCGGACAGATTCACTTCCATGAAGAGATTCATTTTGAAAGAAGTTACATCGCTTACACATATATCATTTATTATTCTACATATTCTAACATCCCATGCTATCATGCATCTAAAAAATTCTTGAATAATTTATAAATTAAGGTTCTCATCAACATGGTTAGTAAAAAGGATGAATGTCAAACATAAATGTTACCTCGTGTAGCTAACACATTAACGGTTACATAATAGGAAAACATATTCAACTAGAGTAATGGAGAGAAGATAGGTATATGTTTTATCTATTATTTATTAGAAAGGAAACTTCGTGTAATAAATGGAAAAGAAAATAGTGTTTAGGGTACTTAACAATAACTTCTCATAAATATATACCATTTCTTTTAAAATATTTAAAAGTTTCCAAAATCTAACGAAGTGTATCAAAATTCATTTTTCCACTTTTAGGTGGATGTTGTTTGTTGTTTTTTAGTCAAGATTTTCGAGTATTAATTAATGAAATTTTATTTATTTCTTAGCATTATTTTTTTGAACTCTTAATCCACATCAGCATTCCAAATCAGTTTGTGACAAAATTATTTTCGTACTATACTAGAATTTCAAAACGTAGGGCCTATATTCTCAAGAATGTTTAGGAGATGCCATTTTTTATAATTTGTAAATATATCGATATTCATCTCCATTCCATTCAACATAAAATGCTAAAATAGCATGTTGCAAAAGTATCAGAAGGAAACGCTCGAGCTAAATTTAAAGCGCCCAAAGGAATTTTGTTTCATGAGTTATTTGAATGTCAAAATCTTTAGTTGACATTCCCTATTGTAGTGTGAGAATGTATACTAGGGAAATTTTCTTGCGTATCTATTAGCATTTCAAATATGGAGCTTTTATTATGTTAATTTCAAATTCCTCTTTGAAACTAAATAGTCTAGCCTTAATTTAGTTTAGCCTTAATTTTAATGTATTGTTGTTATTTTCTTCTCTTTGTATTATTTTTTTTATCTGTTACATTGTTATTGATTGTGCTGCATTTTTAGTCCTTGCCTTTGCGAGGATTATAGAAATCGTGTCATAGTCAATAGTCCTTTGACCTGGGATTGATTTTCTGATGTTTTGTAACTTTAATCAAAGTTTTCAATTTTTTTAAAATATTTGCATATTCTCATAAATTAAAAATTATTTTCTTAATTTTTGAAAATATTATTTCTAATTTTCCATTGGCTAAATGAATCTTAATGTGACATAGTTCCCCTGATCGAGGGTGATTTAATTTTTGTATTTGTCGATTCCTGAGAAATATTTCTAAATTGGAAAAAACATATTTTCCTAAATAGACGGTTTTTTGGTAAGTTCTCTAACACTTACACTAAAATGAACCTTGTTGGCCTAACACTAACACAATTAGCCTAACATTATTAGTGTTTTGCCCAAGTCCTCTATGTATGTAAGGGGTGATGGGTTGGTTCCGCGCAATCATGGTAAGCTATGTGGGAGAACGAGTGTGCAGAGGGAATGTGTGTGTGAAGCAAGAACATAATATTTTTTTCACACATGAAGAAAGATAGGTCTATGGATCTGCGGATGTGTGAAACCTGAGGTGTGTGTGGGGGAGAAGGTGTGCAGAGGGAATGCGTGTGTAAAACAAGATTATTTAATTTTTTTTTTCCACACATGAGGTTATACTAATTTTAATTTTAAGAAAAAAGTTCAAAATCAAAAGCTACAAAAATAATTGGGAAATAAAAAGTTACTATAGCAATTAACATTTTTTTCATTTTAATTTTTTACACATTCAACTATGTTGAACAACAAGTGTATGGAGTCGATGATGTGTGCAATGTAAAGTATTTGTGGAATAGGGGGGTATGTGCAAGAGAATGGGCGTACACAAGGAATGAGTGTACGGAGCAAGAACATGAACTTTTTCTGGCACACATGAAATTATTTTAATTTTAGGCGAAAACTTTATAGTAAAGAATTACACAAATAAATAATTGGGAAATCAATAGTTCTTGCAACAAAAACACGTTTTTTCATTTTAAACTTTTATGCATTCAACTATGTGGAATAGTAGTTGTATGGAGCTCAATATGTGTGCAGAATAAAGGATTTCTAGAGCAAGGGGGTATGTGGGAAATTGGTTGTGCAGAGGGAATGAATGTGTAGAAGAAGAATTGAAAAAAATCTAAAATAAAGAGTTTCACAAATAATTGGGAATCAAAAGTTATAGTAACAATTAATATATTTCGTGATTTTCAACTTTTACACATTCATCTATGTGGAACAATAGGTTTATGGAGCTAGTGATATCGGTAGAGTAAAGGATGTACAAAACAAGGAGTATGTGTGGGACAATGAGTGTACAAAGAGATTGCGAGTGTAGGACAAGAATAGGAAATCCTTTCCACTCACAAGAAATTATTTTAAATTTAAACAAAAAATTTAAAATAAAAAAATTGCACAAATAATTGGGAAACAAAAGCTACTACAACAATTAACATTTTTTTTCATTTTTTTTCTTTTTTTAATCCAAGCTTCTGTGACCCATAATGAATTAAGCAAAGTCTTTCGGTAGAAATCAAATGAGAGAATTTTTTGGCCTAAGCATTTCGAATGAACAAGTGTGGTTCATCTATCGAAATACTTTACTTAATATTTTCTCATTTTAAACATTAACATATTCAACAATGTAGAATAATGGGTGTATGGAGCTAGAGTTGTGTGTCAAAGTAAATAAGGGTGTATGGAATAATAGTTGTATTGAAGCTCATTACGATTTATTTTTTTTCATATTGTTATCTTGGGTCATCGTTTTGCTATTTGCATCACGTCAATGATTTGTTCTCATGTTGTACAATGGTCATTCTGTTAGTTGCATAATATGAGGGGTGTTTTCTCGAAGCTATATGATGTCATATTGTACAATTTTTTCACGATGTTTCCCAAAGCAAGGATGGTGTATAAGCTTATAGTAGTTGTGTACTAGGTGTGATCGTAAGGTGTTGACAAAAAAATTCATTTCGAATGTAGGTGCATTCACACAATATAAATTATAACCACGTAGCAATGAGATCTGATGCTGAATATGTGGATAATATGTGAGTGCTTAAAATGCTTATACAATATACATTAGCGCAGTATGTAGTAGTGAGGTCTCAAATGAAAATGTGAATGTTGAACCAAAAATTTTGTGATGTGGTGTCACTAAGATAATTGTATTATAAATTGTTCTCTGAGTATGATTTCAACTTTTTTTCTATCATATACTAGCTGATCCAAGAGATGTAAATTACTTTTCCGACGAGGGATGACTCTTTACAAAATATGTCATTGGAAATGCTTTTCTAGATAATCGTTTTGCTAAATGCTTGAGATGAATGATTTCTTGTCTAGGTTATATGGTAACCAATTTATTAGTTGCATTATATGAGAATTTTTTCTTTAAGCTATGTGATGAAATTTACCATGGAAGAGCTTATTGAGATGGTGGGCATTGTTTTATGTGTGCTAGTTACTAGAGCGAATACATATACAAGCTCATCTCAAAGGTAGGGGAAAATCTCAGTGTAAATTTCTTAAGTAAGTGGTGCCTCCGGCATGTATACGTTTGATTAAAGTGTCCATACATTATATATTAGATCTTTGCAACAATGGGGTCCGAAGGTCAAAATGTGATTGTAATTTCATGTTTTGGTTCCATTATGGCCAAAGTTCCATTCCAAGTTCCGTATATCTCTACACTATGGTTTTCAACATTAGAGATTTTTTTAGGTCTAAAATGGGGCTCCTAAGGAATATTGTAAAATAAAAGTGAAAAAAATTAAATAAAATTAGTTTACCTCAACAAGTTTTGGAGGGAAAAATTAAAAAATGAAATTTTCAACTTATCTCCTTATGATTTTACTCAAATTTCTAGCAGGAGCAGTCGTTACATGTAAAATTTAATTTTTCATCCAAGGAGTACCCATGGTGCATACTTCTGATGGACCATACTTCACAACAATGTGAAATACATGAAAAAGTGTGATTGAAATCACGTTTTTTCATGTATTTGTCATTTTTGCATGTATTAGGGTCCATCAAAATTATGTAACATGGGTAATCCTTAGATAAAAAAATTAAATTATGCATCCAACGAGTGCTCCTACTGAAAATTTAAGTAAAATCATAGGGAGATAAGTTGAAAAGATGAGCTGAAAAAATGGTTTTTTGTTTTGTTTTTTAGCTCGTTTACCCCAAAAATGGTGAATCATCCCCCATGGTTGACATCATCATATTGCATCCTCCTAGTCCTTATAAAGTTTTTTTTTTTTTTTTTTTTTTTTTTTTTTTTTTTTTTTTTATTTTTTTCTTCAGACCCATTTTTAACCTGAAAGCTTTTTTAACGAATCATGTCTTAGGTAGTTTCTAAAGTGATTCTAGCTCATATCCTTTAAAAACTGATATCAAATAACATGTCACCATGTTAACATAATGATACAGACTAGCCAAATGGTTGAGTGTTTGGCATGCTCGACCTTCTTCAGGGTGAAATTTAGTCCCTTACCACCCAAATTCCTTTGACCATTTCCATCACATACAATGAATGGTTGAGAAAGCATTTGGTGATTTCTATACATCATCTCTACCTAGATTTGTAATTCATTTTGTCATTGTCCTAGTTGTTTTCCTTTCTCTAGTTTCTTTTGTTTTTTTTATCTATATTTTTTAGCATTATGAACATAAATACATTTTATGCTTACTATTGCCCTATCCTTGTCAATATTGACATTCATGCGTATGTAGATGACACATTAATGGCTTCAATTGGATAACTAGAAACATATTTGGATTGCACTTGACATATTTGCAATCATCTGCAATATTTTTTTCTCCTCATGTTGTTGAGCGAGATGTGTAAGTAGAGGAAATGTTAATGTCATTTTATCTTTCTTATCTATTAAATATGAACAAAATATTTTTCTTGCATTATTATTTTTTGTTAAAAAAAGTTACATATATAAGGGATACAACCCCATGGAAAAATCTTCTTGTTATATTGGTACTAATATATTAAAATGATATTTGTATAGGATGAAACCTTTTTTTTCTTAATCATAATCATTGGATTGAAATGAATTATTGAAAAGAAAAGAAATGTGATATCTAGGTAGTGAAACTTGGACAAAACTAGCTTTTCGCCTCTGTTTTTTGTTTTTATTTTGCTTGTTTCATTGTGTCTCGTGTGGCATCTATTTTTCTAATTGTGTGATTCCTATGTATTTTTCATTTTTTAAAAATTATTTCTATATATTTGATCTAATTCATATATTTGCTGTAGGGAAGATGAATGCAAATAGAACATATACAATTAAATATAGTTATAACTTGACTAAGAGGTTCATATCTATTCTATTTATCATCATTTTATTACTGCATTATACAACTCACTTTTTTTCTATATAATTTAAATACTACTATTACAAATAACACCTTTTACTTTTGAGGAAACATATAATAGTTAAGATACATATCTAGGAGAACAAGTATAAGGAAAAATGTATGTTAAAGATTTCATTACTTTTCATGTTTCTTCCTTTTCAATTTCATATATGTAACAAGGAACTATAAATTAGAATTTGTTGAAACCAAAATCTATTTAGTATTTTACCTATATGCATATAAATTAGATTCTATCTAGTAAATATGAACCTGATATTAAAATATACATTAGTAATGATCCTGTGATATATCATTTTGTCCTCATAGCCCAATTATTTATTAATATTAATCATAATTTACTTTCAAGCAATGATTTCAATGAAGTACTTGTGAACAAGAAAAACATATCAATTTCGAAAGTGGTCTCAAATAACGATATTGTCAATGATGTGATGATAGACAGAGACGAAGAAGTAGATATAACAACAAGCACAATTACAAAAGTAAATATTGCATGAGACATAATGAAAGTAGAAAAAATGGTTTGGAAATAGAGATAGAAAGATAGCTCTGTCCAAGTTTAGCTAAGTAGATATCAAATTTCTTTTATTTTCTAGAATTAATTTCATTCTAATGTTCATGACTAGGAAAGAAAGATCTAGTGTATGCCGTTATCAATTGAAGATATTAGTAACAACATAACAGGAACCATTTTCCATGGTGATGTGTTGTTTATATATCAAACTTTTTTGGACAAAGTAAATGAGACAAGAGCAATGCTTCTTGCAAATTTGAGAGGCTTATCGAACAACATGAATGATAAATTATTGCAAATGTTGGCATTTCTATTACAAAATTCAAATTAATTTGGAAGCATAAATATGATAGCGTTGAGTGTGAGAAAGTATTCACATAAACTATCTTCAGAATTGCAGTAAACATTTGTTATATTTTTGTAGAGTATTGATTTTTCTCAAATATGACAATTGAAAATTTTTCCCATAGTCGAGGTCTATTTCTAGTTGGCACAATCGAGGCCTTTGTTATTTTAGCAACACAGACAAGGATGCAAAATGCAATAGAAATAAAAGAAAAGAATGAAGATGAGGAAAGGGATATATTAAAGCTTAAATTTATTTAAATGTTCTAATGTTACCAAGGTATTGTCCACCTATTATATGATTTACATATATTTTTTTACAAATATTGCATATGTGATAGGTTCAAGTACACGAAAAACTTCTTCCAATATATCTTTCAATTTAAAGACAATTGCAAGAAAACATATTTCTCCTCATATTCATAAAAATTATAACTGGAAAGCAAGAAATATTTTTCTGGACATCACAAGTGACATTCATATGCTCATTTAAATCAAGGAGGAAAGTGTAAATTCTGAGGAAACTTATTTGTTCAATGAGTTGAGTATGCACTCTAAGATTTGTTATATTATATTATATGTGTGTGTGTGTGTGTGTATAGAGAGAGAGAGAGAGATATGGATATATAGATTTGATTTCAAGTTGCTAACTCTTGGTTTTCTATATAGAACTTTTAGCATTTAGAAGGACTACTCATAGTAGCAAGTGCATATACAAATACCTTTGAAATTGTTTGTGAAAAATGTAGTAGTCTAATTACAACTCCAAAGACAATGAATGCAAATAGAGTTTATTGTACCATTCGGAGGAAGAATTTTCACTTTGTTTACTTCCACCGATCAAACTGTATGATACTTGTAAGAAACAAGACTACAACATATTGTATTCTTAGATGTGTAGAACTAGAAATTGTATTTCCTCATGAACATACAACCTCCTATCATCAATACTATTTGGAAAAAGTATCTATTATTTATTTTTTGTCCATTTTCTAAATTTATGACACATTTGTAATAAACCATTATAACCTAATTATGCATATACAATGACAATTTTCTTTATCTGCATTTTCAAGCAATCTAATGATGGAATTCTATAGATGGATGTGGTTTTTTAGAAGTGTTTGAGAATACTATGCCAAAAGTTTACCCATGAAAGGAAGGCGTATTAACAATAGAAAATTGAACAAGGAATAATTTATAACTTAGGATGAAGAGGAAAAATGTATCTTTTTACAAAGCCTATTGGAAAAAACTAGTGAAGTAATGAAGATTGATTTACTAGTGGCAAGTAAGAAAATGAATCCACGGTTTAAGGAGATGGTCTCTTTGCTACGCGTTATTTTAGGATATTGCAATGATGTGGTTATGGATAAATTTGTTCTTATGTGGTTTAGGGAGATCATGAAAAATCCCAATGAAATTAGGATATACCATGAGACTAATTAACATTGTATATTTCCTTCATCTTTCAGTATTTATTGACATTGTATAATGACATATTCCAATGAAGTTGTTTGTTTAAGTTCCATGTTTTATATTATGTTATTTACTTATATTATATATACTCTAACAAATCTGGTTTTCTTTCTTTTGCCCATGGAACAACGAATTTCTAGGAAATATTATGGGCACTGGTTTTGAAAACTAGGAAATGGATGTTGTTTTCAATAAAAAGATTTTAAAAGGTGTGATATCAAAGAAAATAGAAAATAAGATATCTTCAAAGCAAGAATTTTACTTCCAAGAAAGAAGTTCTCGTGACCAGGAAGAATACAATCACAGAAGTATCATATATTAGTTGCATGCACATGTTACAATAATTGCATTCGTCTTCTTGCATCTTTCTTCAAGCTTGTTGTGATCCTCAACTCTAAAATGATAATTATTTTAATGAGAAACATTAGCTCCATTTAGAAAAAAAACCTCCCAGATTAAGAGAATGTGTTAAGAAATATATTTTTTGATTCATAGTAACCTTATAGAATCTGATTCTATGCATATAGATATAGATAGGTTATCCTTGTCTTTGGCTATATCTCCTATTTTTGTCCATTGATGCTTTTCATCGATATGCTAAGTTTCTTGTTCGATTTTTTTAATGAATGGAGTATATAAAAAAATTGTATTGATCTTATTTTACTATGTAATGTTTGATATTTTCCAATTTTATTTATTGCTTTGTTTTATTGTTTTATCATATTTGCAAATCCTATGATTAGTAAACCAATTAGAGATTTTTTTCTCCACACATAGATTATGTTTACATAAATTTTCCCATCACATATGACTTGCTTTTATAAAGTCTTTAACTA
The DNA here is from genome assembly GCA_000404065.3 of Pinus taeda. Lineage (NCBI taxonomy): Eukaryota > Viridiplantae > Streptophyta > Pinopsida > Pinales > Pinaceae > Pinus > Pinus taeda. The sequence goes on along the minus strand of APFE031677400.1, from coordinate 42,673 downwards.
TGCTCATTTGAAGTAGGATGAACCAAAAGAAACTTATATTATGATTGTTATGAAACTAATGCACTAATCCACACCATGAGCAGTTTATTGAGTTTATGTGACATTTCACCAAAACATTATCATCCAATAGGGTAGTGTACAGAAGAAGAGTGTGGAGGGGGAATGTGTGTAGAGATGTGGTATTGGGAAAATGAAGGTTCTCCTACACATACTCCTCTTCCATGCATCCTTTTAATATGCTACAATAAACAATGGTTGCAGAAACCTCTGTACCGCCACCTTCTATATTTGTTTACAACCTATAAGCATTACACAATGCTTTAGAGTAAATGTTATTAAGCACTCAAATGATGCCCTTTGAAAATTTCTTTGAAATGTATCAACTCGAAATTTATTCTTTTAAATGATTAATTATGTAATTTATTTTCTATGGTAAACAATGAACAAATCAAAATGCAATTTCTTCACCATTAAAGTACTATGAAAAATAAAAAATTGAACAAAAAAAATAATTGGACACACACAATAAAATTAACATCATTATTTTTGCAAAAAATGTCTCTATAAAAAGCTAGTGTGGGAAAAATGATGTAAGAGATGAGGTTATTATTATATTATATTATTATAATTATGCATCACTAAAAATTATGTACAAATTTGGATGCTACATTTGCAATCATCGAGCAAAATATATGCAAAAATAATTTGGAGAAATTTTTTCTCCCTTGTGTAATTTATCTTAACCTCCCTCTGACTTGTTCAAAGCCCTCTGAGAAATACATCCTCTAGGAGTTCACACTGTATGGCTTGGGAAAATCACATGACCCACTAGCTTGGTTCCAAGTGAGTCATCTTGCTTTCCTCTATTAGTGGAAGAAATTCACTTGGTCTTCTAGAGCTTAATCTGAAATCTAAAAACAATGCAAACTCTCTTTTGGAAATTCAAATTGGGTTTTTGGTTGCTTACTCTAGATATTTTACCTTACTGCAAAAAAATTTTGGCCTCCCTGTTATGCTTCTCTACTATTAGGAATCTCTGTTGTAATACTATGTTGCTACTCTATCAATCTCACTTGTGCTTTGCTTTTGGATCAAAATTCTCTCCCTTCCTCGATCTCTAAAATATATCTACAACTAGGTAGCTCAATGTACCAAGGAACTCACATTGTTGATGTGTCTTCTCCATCCCCACTTTCCTTCTCTTATAATCTCTTGTTGGATAACCAACGTGCATGATTATATCCCCATTAATGACTAAGATCTTATCAAAGTCAATCAGTGTGATTTTCTAGAGTATTCTCACCTTTCTCATTTTTTTTGTTAATTAACCCTAAGTTAGATTTTGGAAATATTTAATTATTGATAAATTAACTTAATTGAGCTATATCTAGGTGTTTTCTCCTTGATATTTTTTTTTTTGTGGGTTTTGGAGATCTTATGCTTTTGGCCTCTGTTAGCAAATTGAAGACTAGAACACCTGTCTCATGCTACAAAAATTAACACTCCCTCTTAGCAAGGAAGGTATTATCTCACACAACATCATCCCACATGCTACTGATGTCTGAAACCTGTAACAATATGTCAATTTCCACCAAGCCACTACGTACACTATGATTCATCTACTAAGCCTATAGTTGAACCAACTTGCATCTACATTGTTGCTAACACTACACTATGTCATGTTGCATTTCTACCAACATTGTTCTCTGTTGCATCTAATCTCCTGTTGATGCTTCTTCTACAACTACCGCAATTAAGGACTAAATCCCAGCAGCTAGCTGTATAATTGTCCATTGAGTCTCTGAGTGTAGCCAACATTTCTTTGTCTACTGAGTAATTCTCTATGCCCAAGTGTCATTGTGTCCCTTAATAATTGACTGCTACTAGGTATGCAATTGTCCCTCAGAATATGTTTGCACCTAGTAAACAATATAATCCAACTACTACTGAACATTGTGGGCCCTTATAGAAACAATATTGATCCATGAGGAAACACTTGTCTGATGATATCCCCCTTGGACCCTGCCTGAATCTATGCAAATTTGAGAACTAGAGCTCAATGTATCTCCACCTCTATCCTAGAGGTATAGCTATATACAAGGAAAATTCATCGATCTTTATATCGAAGCTACTGCCTCATCTTGCTTCTCTTTTTTTTCCTTCTTTTCTCTTTAGACACTAGGTACAAGTCACATACCACAGAGGTACTCCCCGTTTTATATGTCAAATTTTATATTTTATTTATTTATTTATTTTTTTCTTTTATTGTAATTAATTTATAACTGATCCTGCCCTTTTTTTGCATCCCACCAAACATTCATTGAAAGTGTTTATACTTTGTTATTATGGTTCATGCACTTTACCAATTGTACCTTCGCTAGAACCATATTGTAAAATAAGGAAACTGACCCTAATATCCAACCAGCCATCCACTTTCTAATGTGAATAGTATCTTTAAATAATTTCCTTCATACATTACTACGAAATAGAAATTGGGTATGGCTTCTTATGGAAAGATGTTGGTTTCATTTCTTATTTAATTATCTGACCAATTGTATGGTGAACATCCCTTCATTCCTTTAACTCAAACTTCATGGTGTTCTTAATGAGGGTTTGTATGAGATTTAATTTGCAAAGGGTCATTTCCCATGTTATCAAGCCCATCTAATCTTTAGAGGGGTATCAAACAACCCTAATATGAATGGTGAGGATCACTCCATTTCTTATCTAGTTGTGGGGTTCCCTTTCTCAAACCCTAACCCTCACTTGGAATCATTTCACTCTCAGAGGACTCTCTTGTTGGTGAAATCATTTTTTTCTAGACCATCATTGTAATGAATTGGGTTACCTTGGCATTTGGAAATACTTCTAGGTTTGTGGAAGTCATGCCCCTCCTCTTCTTCAAACTTGAACACGTGGTAGAGTTATGCCATTCAGGCCTTGGATATCTCAATCATGGGCTTTCTATTTCTTTTTTGTATTAGACTGCTACTAATTTATTTATTTATCTATATTTATTTATTTTTTCCTGGTGTTAAGCACCCCTTTGTCGGTGGTCCATCTATCTATGTTATCCATTTTTATATGCTGCTTCACTCTATTGCTTTCTCTTTTCACTATTTTTTTTCTTGCCTTTCGTTTGATTTATTCATGCCCTCAATTCCATCTTCTTCTATCATCTTTTGTTCTTGTTGCTTGTACATTCCTTGGTCATCTTCTTCCCTCTTCATTAATTTTCTTCTTTTTATTATCATCTTCTTTCATACACCTATAATCTTCTTTATTAACGTGCACTTACATGTATACAAATATCTTTCTTGTCAGAGTTCATCAAGGTTCTATAATATTCTTTATTTGTGTCCACTTATATGTATAAAAATATCTTTCTTGTTGGAGTTGATCAAGGTCCAACATAACACCTTTAAATTTGATTTGACAAACCTAATTGATACACTATTATGGTGAACATGACCTACCTAGGAATTTGACAATTTTAATAACACTAATTTAGCTTAGATTTTAGTTTGTCTAAAACTTTCAACTTAACTTCCCCTTAAAATCTCATCTTAACTTCAAACTGAATTACACTTTCCTTTATTCCAAACTCAAATTTAACTCTAACATAAATATAATTCCACACCTTAATATCTAGTATACAATAAATCCTCACCTTACAACTCTCCGAGCTAAAATACCATACTATTTAACCTCCAAACATTTAAATTTTAATTTTTTTAACAATATTACATTTAAAAAAAACACCCAACCCCACATCACATATAACTCCAATTAATTACAAAAATATTAAATAATATAATACATTTCTCTCTTTAATTCATAACTCTCTTAGTTACAAGAACCTTGAATATTATAATACATGACTCTTCAAAACAAAATCCTAGATAATACAAACGTTTTTCAAAAAATATTTCATATTTCATCAAAACTGTAAATTGACAACCATATTATTTTTCCCCTAACTCTCTACTCAAATTGAATCCAAGTCTTATGATGAATAGGACTTCAACCAACTAAACTACCCATAATAACTAATTGACAAGGTTAGAGCAGTTAATCATATCATCTTCATGAGACTTGAAATGACAATGGAGAAGCTTTTGGACTCACTCTTACCAGAGAGGGCAATCACCATTTTAAAAATAAAAATTTACTTTCCATGTCATGCATTCATCCTAATGCTAATGCAGAAATCAATAGACATGCCACACGCCTTCTTCGCTGGTTCGTGGTGGCCTCGTTATCCTCATATTTCAATGGCTGTCATTCATATTTCACTAGAATCCAGTTCAGCAATTAACAACTTCGAGGGATCTACAATTTGCCTGATACATTGGGCTTCATATATATATGCTCTCTTTAGCTAAACTTGCTCATATGCCGCCTCTCCTTGCGTTTTTTTGGTGCGATCCTCTTAGAATGAGTTGTATTTCAATCGATTCTATTGTATTAAAAAACGTGTTGATTAGTTATCTTTAGTTTAATTACAGATTTTAGATTAATGTGACGGACACTTATATGATACCAAATTGATGTTTGAATTCATTTTATTGTTAAATAAACAAGTATTCCATTGGCACAGTGGATTGCTTTCCTCCACAAACTTGGGCAATGGTAGCATTCGTATACACCAGTTGGCACAGATTTGCATGGATGCAAACAACACACATCCGGTGCGCTAGATTGCGCACTTATTAAATAATGGTTTTCTCACAATACTCAGCGCATAACAAGTTGCACATATATTAAGTATTTTGTTGCGAGGAAATAACGATGAAATCAATCAGCTTACCTAATGGTTTTCTCCACAGCTTACCTGTTGTACCTTGCGATATAGGCAGCCAATCAATCATAAATTACGATGAAATCAACATTCACAGTAGCATGATCAACGTAGCTTACATCTACTGTGGCGCATAGCTTGCTTCATGACTAGTGTTCCTTTCTTACGCTGTACCAGAGAGAATAACAACCAAAAAACAAAAAAGATATATCCCCGTGTTTGACAGGAACAAAATAGAAATCTTAGTTAATCACAAAAGATCCTTGACTATGGACAACCCCCTCCACTATGAGATCAAAATGCATTAGCCCTCGCAGAAGAGATAGGGCACGCTTGGAGAGGGTGTCAGCTTCAGAATTTTGCAATCTAAAAACACGCTGAAATGATATCGACGAGAAAAGGGATTTTAGTCCCCAGATCCTCTGCATCTTATTGAAAAGTGAGGGAACCGGCAAGATATTTTGTTCTTGAATCTAACTGATGGTTGTGAGAGAATCCCCGACTACCAAGAGGTTTTCAACACTGAGTCACTGAGCTACTTGTAAGGGCCCCCATGATGCAAGCATTTCTTCCCTACAGTTGTCCCTGAAGCCACCAAACCATTGGATACGGTAGGACATCCCAGGATTGATGTGAAGAGAGACCCCACATCCACATCGACCTCGAGTTGAAGCAAGTCGGGAAAGAGTTCGACAAATCAACCAAAGTAATTGTCCTAGTGGATTCCTTAGGACTCCAAAGGCCAATTTCCTGAAAATAAGTAACAATCTGGAGAGAAGATAACTTGACATTAGGAGGAATGCCTTCAAAAATGTATTCATTCTTGGAGCGCCAAATGCCGCAACAATGTGAGAGAAGATAACTTGACATTCCTTAGGACTCCAGAGGCCAATTTCCTGAAAATAAGCAACAATCTGGAGAGAAGATAACTTGACATTAGGAGGAATGCCTTCAAAAATGTATTCATTCTTGGAGCGCCAAATGCCGCAACAATGTGAGAGAAGATAACTTGACATTAGGAGGAATGCCTTCAAAAATGTATTCATTCTTGGAGCGCCAAATGCCCCAAAATATGTATAGGAGAAGAGCCCTGTAAGATTTTGTATGGCGTTTCCAAGAGCAAATCCTTGTTGCGATTGAAGAACTGTCACCATCAACTTGTATTCCCAGGAGAGAGCAGATCTCCTTCCAAATATCCATTGCGAAGGGGCAACGAATAAATAAGTGTAAACAATCCTCCAAATCTGATTTGCAGAAGGCACAACAACGAGGCTCACTATGCCTTTCTTCTAAGTTAATATTCGGTTGTGGAGTATTAACCAAGAGAAACATAGAATTTTGAGAAGGGCATCCCAGGTCCACAGATGTGCAGAGAGGTCAATGTGGGGGAGAGGATGAACACATCAAGTGATGTGCTCATAGACTTTTGAGGCCACGATCTTACCTTCATATATATGAACCAACCAAACCATTATGTCATGACCATGAGGCAGATTTATAACTTGCTGACTAAGATTAGCTCAATATGTTTCCCACTCTGCCTCCAGATAGATTAGAATCACAATTTCCCATGCATGTGGCTAGTATGGATTTTTCAATGGTACTTAAAGGTCCCTCTCTATGCTTTCCAAGTTGGAAAAACCCCTCTAATTTAGAGCATATATGAGAGGGGGAGAGAAAGTGACTACCAAGTAAGCCTTTGATAACATCCAATCTCACTGATACCTTCTGTCCATCTCCAGTGGCCCAACAGAGATTATTGATAAGCCAAGGAATTGCAATCCAGAGGCTTCTCCACGTTGTTAATATATCGGATTTCAAAATGGATCCCTCATTGATCCACTCCTCCAACCCTCTGTGGTGGATGTATTTGGCCTTCATAATACTTTGCCAAAGTCCTTGTTCCTTGAATATACACCATAGACTCGTAGCTAGAAGAGAGCATGAACAATCTTTGCTCTGATATGAAATGTAGGTTTAATCAATTAATAACCAATGCATACAATTAAATATGAAAATATAAAGTAATGTTATTGAATTTATACTAAAAAAAATTGAAAGGAAAAAATTATTAATTAAATTGTTCTATAATATTTTTATTGTACATCTTGGAATCATGATTATCGTTACACCAAAATCCACAGGTGTTAGCAAATGAACACATTGCCAAAGTTAATGGACCCTCGAGAGGCGGTTAAGCATATGTCATAAAACACATGGGGAACGTTGTATTATCTAATGCCCAATGATCTCCTCCTAGCGCGAGTCACGAGTGTTTCAGACTCTAGACCTTTGGCTTTGATACTACTTGTTGGAGTTACAATTGTCATTACACTAAAACCTAAAAGCGTTAGTAAACAGATGCATCGCCATAGTTAACAGATCCTTGAGAGTTGGTTAAACATATGTCACGAAACACACAGAGTGTTGAATTATTCAATGCACAACAATACAATTGGTCTCTTTATGTAACAAGAAGTGGCCATAACATAGAGCTTTGAGAACATAATCCCCTAATTTAATTAGATATTATAAAATAGCTTCTAAAAACTTTTTGTTGAAACCCTTCACATATATATTTTCAATTAAAAAAAACATATTTTTACTATATTCCCTTTTTATACCTCCAAATACCTAATAAACCCTCCCATTTCTAACATCCAAATACCTAATAAACCCTCCCATTTCTAACATCTTAAGGTGAAAGCTCTCATGTACCATAATAGCTTTGTCAAATTTAGATGTTTAACTAAAGCATATGCATACCTATCTCTCCTTAAATATTTTCATGAATCTCTAACATCCTTGATTTCTTATTGTCTTTGAGTCTTATATAAACTTCTATGCGTAGTTTAATCTATTAGCATATTAAATTATATTCATTAAACAGCATAAGTAAAATATAATCTTTAAAGATGTATATGATTTGGAGTTTTGTGTAATCCATCTAATTGAGTGCTAATTTTTTTATTATTAAAACTACCAAATATTAATAATAATAATAAGGCGATTATTCACTTATGATTTCTCAAACAATCCAAAAATTTATAACAAAATGTTTTTTAAAGTATAATGCATAAGTACCATGATAGTACCTATTTTATTAATTTCTCCTTTTATCTATTTAAAAGTCGTTAAAAGTCCAACATTGATATAAAAAAATGTACTCCATGTAATGTAATTTAGGGATGTAAATGGTACCTCTCATGGATTTTGGTATTGAGATGGGCCACGGGAAAAAGAGCTGGGTGCATTTTCAAAATATCATAGAGAAAATTATTTGTAAACGTATTAATGTTACTAAAAAATAAAGGGTGTGATAGATAAATTATATAGAGCCAGGTACAGAAGAATTATGAATATGGATAATAGAATTATAAATTTAATGAGGTAAAAAAAAATATAATAAATAACAAAGTTGTAATCATAATTTTAAGTTTTGTTATGTTGATAAAGTTCAATTTTGTACATGTTTATATTTCCATTTAGTAAAGAACAAACTTTTATTAAATTTTTTTAATCCTAAACATGTTAATTTAATTGATATCTATGTAAGGCAAAGAACACTCCTCAATATCTTTACCATTATCAAAATATCAATAGAATATTGAGAGTTTTACATTTAAATATTAACTTTGCATTTTGTTCCTATTAAGTACTATTATAATAAAAAAAATGCCATAAAATATATTAAATAATTAAAACGTAAAACAATATATTTAAATAAGAGCCACAATCATAAGAAAGATGCCATAAAATATATATTAAATAGTTAAGAAAGATGCCATAAAATTTAAATAAGAGCCACAACCATAAAAAAGATGCCATAAAATATATATTAAATAGTCAAGAAAGATGCCATAAAATATATATTAAATAAATATAAGGTAAAAACCACATATTGACCAAACATGGTTATTCCATTGTCCTATATATCATATCAACAAAAGAAATAACATAGGTTACTAATTATAGAAAGTCTTAAACAAGTTTAAGCAACATCAATAGCTATCCATATTAAAACCCACACAATCTAATTTCTAACTTGAAGTTAATATCACATATATATATATCATTGTATCAAGTGAGTGTTTTTTTAATTAATTATTTCTAGTGTAATTTCATAACTTTATATATCATAATTATTAATAAATAATATTTTTAATATTAAGATATAGTTTTAAGGTTAAAGTTTAGTTTTAATGATTTTAGGGGCATTTTATTTGGTTTGTAATAATATGAGTCTATGATAACTAAGAAATTCAAGGTTCAAATTTCTCGATTATCTAATTTACAATGAGAAGGACAACAATAAACCTTAGAAATTTATTAATTAATTTCATCATCATATAATATATACTTTGTAAAAAATACTTTGTAAAAAGGCCTATTCACCCATTTAAGAAAACTATGTCAACCAACACCAATGAAATATTCAAAATATTACTTGTACAGTTACCCAAAATTTCTTTCATGAGTTTCTTGATTGAAATTAGATTTACCATTGGTCGTGAATGCTTTGATGTGGGGTTTCAACATCAAGCTTATCGCGTGCATAAATTCCAACTTTGTACACCCCATTAATTGACAGACAAAACTTGGTTTCTGGTTATTCCTTTTGAAAGGAATTTAGTTCCAACATATGAGCATCATGCCATTTGAAAATAATATGAGAGTTGGGATGCATACATATCAATGATTTTATTGCCATGGTTTTATTTTTCTTAAAGGAATAAATAATATTAAAATAATAAATAAAAATATTATGTTTTTAATTATTTATCTAATATTGGTTTAGAGTATATTTTAAATTTATTTTTGTTTTGTTAAGAGTGTTTTTTCCTTGTACATAAGAAAATAGGTTAATGGTCCAAAATCTAGATTTATCTCGCAGAAGTGACAACCTAACCTCTTGTAGACCACCAATGAGTAATTCTAAGTGCCATGGTTTTTTTTGAATAACAATGATGAGTCAACATACATTCACGGATAGTAAACAATCTCATGAGAAACACACACACACACACACACACATACACACACACACACGTGCGCGCGAGACTCCTTTTGAGAGCTCTTGCAAGATGATAAGGTAAGGTAATTTAGTAGGTGAAATAGTGGAGAAAACGCTCTTTGTTAAAGATTCATTTTTTCTTTGAATTTCTTATCAAAAGGAGATGATACCAATCACTGAAAAAAGGATGGAACTAGGCCAAATTTATGTGTATGTTATGCACACATTGGCTTTGAGTATATTTTCTACACTGCATGAAATTCATAAGTGATTGCGATGAGGACAAAAATTGTGGGTTTGTAGACCTACGTACCATCCCAGGCAACCTTTGCTAATTAGGTGGCAAGCCACATGTGTTGAATAAGGGTTTGAAGGTGTTTAGGGTAAGCCATAGTCGCCACTTGGTCCAAACGATTTGATGCGTAGAGATTCAGAATTAAAGAAATGAATATCTAAACAAAAATGCCATGTGTAGTGTTGTTGATTTAGTATGTGAATGCACATTTGTTTATTTATAGTGAAAACATCTATGGATTGGAATCGTAGGAAGAAATTTGAGATCTCATGGTGCAAAGTTATGAATCTTTGATTGTAGGGGTGAAGTCTACCACCTCCTCCTTTAAAACCCTAGATGATTCTCCTTCAAAGATCAGAATAAACTAATAGGGTTTAAAGAGTAATAATGTCATTGGAAGAGGAAGAGGAAGGAAATATAGGGTAAACCCTAGCCGCCACTAAGTCCAAACTATTGCATAGTACAACTTTTGTGTGCATTAAAACCCTAAGTAATTAAAGATTTTGTTGTTTGGACCTCACAGTTCTAGATGTTGTGATGTTGAGTACGATTGGGGGTTGAGTTAAAGGATGACAAAATTTGGAAATTCAAAAGTTTTTTTAAAAGTGACGAGGAGTACATTGGGATCCTCCAGCGAGAACATTTGAAAAAAGGCATAGGAAATAGTAGGCAAAAGGGTCATGATCCACGTGGGAGATTGTATTCATGGAGTAGGTTAAAATCAAATCACGACATTTTGCCTATTTCTAATTTTGTTGAAAGTTATAATACCCCAATGAAAATGTTAGTAAATGGTTTTTTGGGGAAGGAAGCATGTAGTGAAGGGTTTCTGTTGAGTTTCTCTTGGATCCCTAAGCAGGCTAAGGTTGTTAAGGAAGGGGATCTAGATGCAGCTGTAGGAGCCAAAAAAAATTCCACTAGTGAAGGAAGACACAATGTTTGCAAAATTGAGAAGGAAGGTTTGAATGTATGCTAGGGTTTTGATATTTTTGTTTATTTTTCCTTGGCTATGTTTAAGTTTGGTCTCATTGGTATATTTTTGGACAAGATATTTAACAGGAAAAGTTTGGGAGAATGGTTGGGAAAATTTTGGGTCCCTAGATTGTGTTATTTGTTGTATTTTCACATTCATTTAATGGGTTGGTTTTGTTTGTATTTCGTTCAAAAATGGATGCAAAGGAAATCTTAAAGTGTTTGTGGATGTAGGGGGAGCCAAGCCTTGTTCTATGATCATGCTGGTACCCTGGCTTTGATCCACAACACAAAGACTTTGTGATTTGGCATATTTGGATTCTTTTTCTAGGTTTGTTGCCTCAATTCTGGAATGTTAAGGATCTAAGGGCTATTGAGAATTTGGTTGGAAGAATCTTATTTTTTCATCAGGTGCAATTTATTCAAGAATACTAGTGCGTAGCTAGGGTTCTTGTCAAAGTTCATATTTCCAAAGGTCTGGTAGAAAAATTGGTTTTAAAAAGGGGGTATTTTACCTTTGTACAATCCTTCGACTATTACGGCATGCCTTTTTGATATGGGTGATGTAAAAATTTGGGTCACAACATGTGTGATTGCTGCTATAGGAGTTCCTCTTTAGAAAAGGTGGAGCAAAATGTGAATTCGATGAGAGTTGAAGAATTCGTAGATAGTTTGGACTCGATAAAAGTTGGAATCTCTTAGGAAAATGGAATTTATGATCTATATGAAGCCCAAGTTAATGTTCTATGGGAGAATAGCCTTTAGGAATCATTTAAGATGCCCCTTGTTGGCCCAAATTATATCTCTAATGATAACCCTTTGCATTCTTTAGAAGTGGTTCATAATGATAGGGTGCAGGGTGACATAAGGGTTTCATCTCTAATTATACAAGCAAGAAGTTTGACACAAAAAGGCCTTGAAGGTTCTTGATACCAAGAAGGAGATCCAACCAAAGCTCAATAGAATAGGTATTTAGAAGATACAATTTGGGTTAGTGATTCTTTGGAGATGATGACACAGGATTTGTTAGTAGACAATGAGTTTGTGGATATGGGGAATGGATATATGGTTGCTTAAGTAGACATTGCTAAAGGGAAGATTGGTGAAGGATATCTTTAGAATTAGTTATCATTGGACTTGTGGAAAATATCAAAATTTTTATCCTCTCTAGTCTCGATTCTGGAAATTAAAGGTCAGTACATGGAGGATTTATTGTGCCTAAGAAAGATTTGGATTTTTGAGGTGCTGAAAGCTGGGCTGAAATCAGATTCTCAGAAGCAAAAAAAACTTGTAGGTGGTTTCTCTGAGTCTTCTCTATCTAGTGGGTCTTTTGTAAATGTAATTTCTTCTCTACAAGCGAAGGCATTGAGGGTTACTTCTCATATTTAAAAACCTCTGCTTCTGAATTAATTCCTATGGAAGGGATCAATTGAACCTCCATTCTTCTGGGAAGTAGGGGAAGGTGACTAAAGAAAAAGGATATGGTTTGTTCTAGAAGGTCATAATCATAATCCCAACCCTTTTTTTGGGGCCCATAGGGTATATTTCCTTGATCCAAGGGTTACCTAATGAAGATTTTGTTCCTAAATGTCTAGGGGTTAGGGAGCTCCCATAAGAGGAATGCAACCAAGAATATATTATTTGTTCATACTCTAGATGTCATTTTATTTCAGGAGACTATTTGTGTAGGCTTGAAAGTGGAAGAATGTTTACTGAACTTGTTGGCGGGGTGGGATTTATTTTCTATTGATGTTATTGGGAATTCAAGTGGTCTGTTATCGGGTTCATCCTACTCGGTTGGTCCTTATAATTGCTCTATCTGTGGGGATATAATTTTAATGGAAGGGTTTACTTTTCCCCTTGGGATGAATCTCTCTCTCATCAATTGTTATGTCCCTATTATTGAAAATGTAACTAGGTTTGGTATTCATAGTTATCATTGTACTTGTATCAAAATGTTTTTTTTGTAAAAGTAAAAAGAAGAAAAAGATTATTATTATTATCATTATTCTTTTCAAAGCATGTTCTTCATGCTTCTAGGGTTTATTGAGTTTTAAAAAATATTTGTCATGAGTCAATATATTGTACTTGAATCAAATCCCATTTGGACTTTTGGAAGAAAAAGAAAAAGAATTTTATTTGAATCAAAAGAGTCAATTTTGTCTCCATAAGACCAAGTCAACCATACCTGGACAAGTTTCCCATGGAAGGAACAATTCGACCTCTTGGATGTGTATATATAGAGAGTAGTTCAACCTCATTTTGACACATATAGGAAACTTTGATTGTTGTGAAAGAAGGAGTGAGAATACAAGAAAAAATCAAAGGAGGATCAAAAGTCAAAGGGGAGAGAGAGAGTCTAGAAGAAAGAAAAATAAAACTTTTGTTTATCTTTGTTCACACATGAAAAGTACTGGGGAAACACTTTGAATTAAAGGACCGAAATTATTTTTTTGCAAAGGCATTGAGTTAACTCTGTGAAGTTGCAGGTCTGAAATTCTGTTCTAAATAACTTTGACCTTCGTTGACTTGATTGGACTTGACTTTGTTGAGAAAGGCTTGAAGGAAGGATGACTTGGGTCTTGTGGAAGGTCTTGGTCTTAGTTTTTGGGTCTTGTATTTCTCACTTTGATATGATTATATAAGAAGAGAAGTTGGTTGGGTTTCCCCCCTTGTGGGGATTTTCCCTGGCTAGGAGCCTATATCTTGTACCCATTGTCTTTTTTGATATTCATAGTTTATTTTTTGGTAATTGTTTTATGAATAAAAAATAATAAGAATCAAACATATATTCACAAGCAATTATCAAGTAAGAGAAATAAATCCTAATTTGTTTCCCCATTGATTTCTCAACATGGTATCAAAGCTAAGGTGAGGAGAAGGAAACTTGAAGGTCACTATTGTTGGCTCATTTGAGGACATTTACATCATTTTCTTAGAGGATATAATTTGCAAAGAGCACAAGGAAGAATACTCAAAGAAAATATTTCACTTTTGAAGAAGACTACTAGAAAAACTATCTCTCTCTCCTGTCATTAAAGGATCTTGTACACTCATCATTCATTGAATAAATCACCATAGCAGCTTGAAGACCTCTCTATAAAAGACATTTCTCAAGAAAATCCTTGAAGATATTTAGAATCATCAATATTATTTAGAACATCATCTACACTCTTGGAAGTATCATCATTCATCATTGAAGCAGCTTGAAGATACTATTGTACCAGCCATCCTAGAAGTCACCTTTCAAGGACATCTTTGAAGACTCTTGGAACCATCAAAATTATTGGAAGAATCAAGATACTTGAAGGAATTATCATCAAGAATTTAACTCATTTGAAAAATAAGTAATTTATTACTCTCATGTTGATGGTGTTTGATATCGCCAACATATAGGGGTTCTCCTTGATGTGAAGTCCCAATTAGATCTCACATCGTTTGGAGTAGGAGCCCCATTCATAATATCAACCTGGCCACCATAACATAAAGGTTCGTCTTGGTTTCAACGGGTAACATAAGAAAATATATACAAAATTGTTGAATAAGCAAGTAAGATGACATTGTGAAGCACCAATTGCAGGGTGTAAAAGGAAACCTTCATGAGGGGAGACAAAAGGTGAGTCTCTAAGAGGAAAAAAAATAGTACTATCCTAGAAGAGGCCAATGAGAGCATGAAAAGATTTGTTAGTGAAGTATCTCGCACAATGATATTAAGGCAAATAAAACACACATTTATCAAGATAAGTATTGAAGCCACTGAAATAGCTCAATTTATCTAGTACTCATGAACACAACATATACTGTAAACATCCCAAGAATAGTCCTAAAAAAATTGCGATACATGCATGAAAATGTGTTGGCTCATAGAGCTTCAATTATAAGGTGAAATATCCAAGTACATTAATTACAATGACAAACACTAGTTCCAATCGTGGAACATTAACTCACTTCTTGATTCTCTAAAGAATAGTTTTCTCTCCTATGCCAAGTAGAGAATCCAAGACTAGCTCTCTGAAAGTTTAAGCCTCCAAGATCCTCTTGCTTGATTTATGAGGTTTATTTTATAACAAGAGGAATGACCTTTCATCTCCTCATGACTCTTGGATTACCCTCATGAATTTTGGACTTCTAAACAACCCTTGAACTTCTAAATGGCTTTTGGGCTTCTATACATTCTTTGTCCATATATGACTATGTGACTCTTCATGTTCCACATATGACTCTTGGACTTCCACATATTACGTTTTTTTCCTTTTCTTTGAAAATACATCATTACACTCCACATGTTGATGTGGCATGACACATGGACATGCATTGACCTCTATGATGATACTTCTATAAGTTACAACTTGACAACAATGACATAAACTTCACGATGAGGTAGAAATGCCAAGTTGTCTTCCTTACTACTTAATCTTGTATTCTTGATGATATATCTGATCTATGCTTCATCTTCATGAAACATCCACTTTGTTGCTTATCTTCACCCTCAAAAGGGTCTTAGGTGTAACCGAGTCTTTGGGATGCTTTGATCATCAAGGTTCAAGTGAGCTCATTGTTCTTCATTAAACTTCCTTTGTTTGTTCTCTTTCAATCTTCCTCGTGTGTTCTTGCCATGATGTTTCTAGAAAACTTGCATCTACAATCATTCATGAAAAGAAACCATCAGCGTGAAGATCTCCTATTCTACAATGTTTTATGCATATTTTCTATTCATGGTTTTTTAGTGTGTTCAAAAGGGGAAAGGAGATTATGGGCACATAGGTGTAGTTTGAAAGGATGAAGGGTTGAAAAGGAAATGCTTCATGGCTTCAACATGTGCTCAAGAGAGGGAGATAAACAAGTTAGGGTGAATGGTGCAACTTCTAAGGAAGAAGGGGAAGGCTAGGAGGGTGCATGGCAAAAGTGCAAAGGACAAATGATGAAGCTTCCTACCTTCAAAGTACACTCATGCACTCAGGAAACCACGAGAGTGCATGGTGCAAGTATAAAGGATGAATGATGAAGCTTCATGTCTTTGAAGCACACTCATATGCTCAAGAAACCAAGAGGGTGCATGAGACAAGTATGAAGGAAGAAGGATGAAGCTTCGTTCCTTCAAAGTGTGCTCATGTGCTCAAGAGAGAAAAGAGGGTGCATTGTGCAAGTACGAAGGATGAAGGATGCAGCTTTGTGCCTTCGAAGTGCGCTCATGTGCTCAAGAGAGAAAAGAGGGCACATGGCGCAAGTGCGAAGGACGAAGGATGAAGCTTTGTGCCTTCGAAGTGCACTCATGAAATCAAGGAATTAAGAGGGTGCATGGACCAAGTACGAAGGATGGAGGATTAATATCTTTGCCTTCGGAATGTGCTGATGTGCTCAAGGAGGGCACACTCTTTGAGTCGAATAAGTGTGCTCAAGTAAGAATTAGTCATTTTCGAGGATGGAATTTGGAACTGTTAGGCCAAGAGGTAAATCCTCAATGAAAATTGTGTTTCTTCATTAAGATTTCTCATGGTTATATACAAGGAGGGAGAGAATCTTGGGCTTCACCTCTAGTGTCTCTTCATTTTCCTATTCTTCATTATTTAATAGTTATATTATTTACAAATGATCACCCAATCCCAATGATTAGGTGTCAACATTCCCCCCTTTAATCTGAAGAGATGTTTGTGAGTCCAAGCATCGTTCTGAATCTTTAGAATTTTTCTCTTCCAAGCGCTTTAGTGAATATGTCTGTAATCTTCTCATTAGTGGAACAATAGCATAGATGGATTGTCTTGGCCTCGACATGATGTCAAATCAACTGGTATTTTGTATTTATTTTCTTCGCTTGATCATGGAAATTTGGGTTCTTGGCCAACTTTATTGCAGAGGTGTTGTCAATCATGAGTGAGTTGAAGATAATTGTTTTACCCGCAAATCATCCAGAGTTTTCCTGAGCCACACAATGTCTTTTGTTGCCTCGGTTGCTACCATATATTCTGCCTCTGTTGTGGAACCTGTTGGAACTGATTATTTGTATGATCTCGAAGAGACAACTCCCAATCCAAGACTCGTAGCATAACTTGAAGTAGATACCCCAATTTATTTCTCTCCATCAAAGTCTGAATTAGAGTATCCAATCAAGTTGAGGTCACTCACCTGTGTATACTTGAGTCTAAAGTCCTGGGTTCCCTTCAAGTACTTTAGAACTATTTTTGTAGCAAACCAATGTCCCTCAAAAGGATTTTGCATAAACCTCGAGAGGATTCCAACAACAAATGAAATATTGAGTCTGGTAATAGTCTCGTAGTTGAGACTTCCTACAAGTTGTCTATACCTTGTTGCATCCTCAAATTCTTTTCCTTCAATGGATGTGAGATTTAATTTTTGTTCCATTAGAGTAGTCAAAGGATTTCACTCAACCATGCCAAACATGTTTAACAGATCTCCAATGTACTTCCTTTGAGAGAGGAATATGTATTTCAGATGTTGAGTTACTTCAATACCAAGATAATAGTGAACATAACCTAAGTCAATCATTTCAAAACGTTTCCTTAATTCCTTTTTTATGGATCCAATGTAGCTCTTATTGTTCCCTGTCATCAAAATGCCATCTACATATACCACAAGATATACAGTTGTTTTGCCAAATTTCTCGACAAACAAATTTACGTCATCAAGATCATAATGTTTGAAGTTGAGTTTCAGAAGATGCTCAGTTAACTTTTCATACCAGGCTCACGGTGCTTGCATGAGGCCATACAAGGATTTCACAAGTTTTCATACATTATGTTCATGTCCCTTCATAACAAATCCTTCTGGTTGGGATATAAAAACATTTTCTTTCAGATCTCCATTCAAGAAAGAAGTTTTTACATCCATTTGATGTACTTTCCAATCGTTCTGAGCTACCAAGGCAAATAGTGTCTGGATGATATCCCATTTTGTTGTGGGGGAAAAAGTATCCTCATAATCAACCCCTTCCTTCTGTGCAAAACCTTTTTCCACAAGCCTGTCTTTGTGCTTGTCAAGTGAGTCATCAGATTTATACTGGTTCTTGTAGACCCACTTGCAGCCAGTTGGTTTGGTTCCCAATAGAGGTTCAATTAGCTTCCAAGTGTCATTATTTATCAAGGAATCATACTCCTTTTGCATCACTTCTTTCCATTCATCATGAGAAGTGGCTTATTTGAAGGAATTTGGTTCAAAATATGTAGACAAATATAGTTCACAATCATAAGAAACATCCATATAGGTGAATCAGAATCATCTACATCACCTCCATTTTTTCTGGTTGAATTTCTTGTTCCTGTCTTTCCAACCTCATCGGGATGAAGACTTTCAAGTGTATTTGTGAGCCATTTTGGGGGACCTTTAGAAGATGGCCCAAGCTGCTCAGTTGACTGAGTTGGGAGTGAATCAAGATCGAGTCTCCCAATTTTGTCAATCACATCACTCAAAGTATCATCAGTGGCTGGAACTTCATGTGGGGGAGAGAGTGCTTCAGAAGAAGATTCCACAGATTGATCCAGTATAGGAATCCCCCTTCAAGATGTGGAATCTGATTATCAAATTCTTGAAATAATATTTCATGTCCGAATCTATCCAAGTGATCAAGATGCCACTCAACAACATTGTCATCTTTGGAAGATTCAAGAAATATTACATCTCTAGATACAACAAATTTTTTATTAACTTCACCATAGAGATGATATGGTTTGGAGGTATTTGAATACCCCAACAAGATACACTTACGACTCCTTGAACCAAGTTTGTTTCTTTTTACCTTTGGTATCAAGGCATAACAGGTGGAACCAAAGACCCTGAGATGCTTTACTGAAGGAATGTGACCATACCACATTTCATAAGGAGCCTTGTTTCTAACAGAATTAGATGGACATCTATTCTGTACATAGACATCACATAGAACTGCATTGACCCAAAACATCAATTTTACATTCATGAAAAACATCATGGAACATGCCATATTTAAGATTGTCCTATTCATTCTTTCAGCTACTCTATTTTGTTGGGGATTATAAGGCATAGTTGTTTGATTTTTGATCCCATGCTAGCAAGGATAGTTTTATAATTTATTTGAAGTGTATTCTTTGCCATTATCAATGTGAATAGAGCTAATATGAGATTGTGCATCATCTTCAATCCATGTATGAAAGTTATTGAATGTTTGAAAAGAATTAGATTTGTTCTTCATAGATAAACCCAATACATTCTGGTGTAGTCATCAACAAATGTCAGCGTATATTTATTTCCATTTGCAGAAGGAACACGCATTTGACCACATTAATCTAAATAAATGATTTCAAGTTTTCTATGTGCTCTGGAGTGTGAATCATGAAAAGATTGTTTGCTATGCTTTCCTAGAATACAAGCATCACATTGCTTAAGTTTCCTAGAAATTGTAGGCAAACCAATATCACCATTTTTCTTCAACAAGAGAAGGTTTCCGTAGCTCAAGTGTCCAAATCTAGCATGCCATAAAAGACAATGGAAATGTACCTTCATCATAATGAGAACTGTATGAGAAATTTTGTGCACGAGCACAAGTACCTTGCAGTTTTAGAAGTATTTCTTCTTCTATACCCGTCATGATAAGTGAGTGATCTGATGCTTTTCTGACCTCAACCTTGCCATCAAAAGTATGAATGGAGTGTCCTTGCTAGCGGATGTGGACCAAGGACAATAAGTTTCTCCTCAATTGTGGAAGATATAAAACATCATGGAGAAGAAAGTCTAGAAGACCAGGCAATTTGAGCCTGATTGTGCCAAGTCTTGATGGCTTGAGTTTTGATTTGTCTGTAAAGTATACTACTCCATCAACATTATCAGTAAATTCTTCAAAAAAATCTCTTCTAAAAGTCATGTGGCAATTTTATGCTGAATCAAGCAACCAATCATTTTCCCAAGAAGAAAGTGAAGCATTAAACAAGTCTTCATTTACTCCACGATTACAATGTGCCACAACATAGTGAGATGATTAAGGTGCTTTACCTTTCTCTTTGTCATTGGTTTTACCTTTGGGTTGATTTCTTTCCTGCTCAATTCTGTCCCAAGGCAGCTTGCATGTGGATGCATCATGTGATCCATCTCTATTGCAACGTATGCAATGAGGATCAAACTTTTCTCCTTGAGAGTGTCTACCCCACCTGTCTTTGAAAATTCTTCTTCCTCTTCCTCTTCAGCCACCTCTTCCTCTAGAAGAATCTTGAGCATGATCCTCCTCTCTATGTGAAAGACGCACAACTTCTTCAGAGGACTAAGGAACTGTCTTTTTCCCAAAATCCTTCTCTCTCTCAGCAAACTTTTTTACAAGGGAGTTAAAGGTAATCTCTTTGAGGTTTCCATTTTCTTGCAATGAATCAATATAATTTGAATAAGTGGGATGAAGTTCCTTGACAAAAGCTATGAGAGGAATGTCTAGTTCAACATTAGTGACATTGATATCATGCATAATAGATCTTACTTCTGATGCTAAAGAAAAATGATCACCATTTTTCAATTCTAGACTATACAATTTAATCATTAATTGGACAACTTCAAGTTCAAAGTGCGAGTCATAGAGTTCCTTCAATTTCTATAAGGCTTCAAAAGCGTTTGAAAATGGTGGAATATGATGACTCTCCTCTTCATTCACATATGTTGCAATCAATGCATAGGCCTTCCTGTTCTTATTTTCCCAAATGGTGAATTCCTTGTTTGAGGTAGGCTTTGCAGGTTCATTATCTCCTTCTCCGACACAAACTCCTTTCCACAACTCATTGAAAATGAGAGTGTGTTTTATCTTTCTTGACCATTTAGGATAGTTCTCTTTTCTAGAGAGAACTAATCAAACAATAGATATCAATAAATGAATTTTAAATATTGCGTGTTGTGTAAAAAATATACTCTTCTATTAATATATAAAATTTGCACTTGTATTGGTAAAACAAAAGGCATTTATAGAGTAAAATTGTAAAAAAAAAAATCACTCTAATATGTAGGACATAGGTAATATTTTTGGGAGTTATTACTTGGGGGAGGTGGTATGAGGGGAGGGTATTATATGGGGGAGGGTATTATGGGGAGGGGGGTCAACATATGGTGGGAACAAATTTCTATTAACCGAGTGATATTATGAAAGGGTATAAGTGGTATTATACAATGTTGGTGGAGTGTAGAGTAACATTTTCAGCACAAGATGAATACACAAGAAAGTTTGTTGTATACCAAGGAAGCGATGGGAAGTGGGATTAACCTATATAGGCCACCATTAACCTGTGTATGGAGGTAGAAAAATGTTTTATGACAGGGGCTACGTATGGAAATGATAACGCAGTGAGGATGGGTGTGAGCAGATTGCGTATGACAACAACATCACAGTGAGGAAAAGTGACCAGGAGTGAGGAGCACATTTGAGGGTGGAAGTGGTTTAAAATATGTGGAGGGACGAGGTCGTGAGTGGTGTGATAGAAGAACTGGCCAGGGGCACAAGCCGTGGGGAGTTGTTAGCAACATATGTATGAAGAGCACGTTTGAACGCAGTGGAGTTGGGATATTAACACAGTGGTATGAGTGTGGAGGCAGTGGGCAGTTGGGATATTAATGCTGGAGGCACATCATGGAGTATTACCACAATGAGCAGGAAGATAGGTGGTGGGAAGTGCAGCAGGATATTTCTACAGTGTGATGGAGGGGACAAGAGGTGGTGAGGTGTTGAAGTATTACCAAACACATACCAAAACCGCATCACAGTTAAATTAAAAATATGTTGGGTTCACCAAACGCATACCATTCATGCATTCAATAAAACTAACATAGAGGATAAAGAGTATGGCAACAGACAAAGAACATGATAGACTATAGAAATGACATAACGCAGTTACAAGGGAAGGAAAGCTAAAAAAATGGACTTGGCTCTGATACCATGTCAAGCCAGGAGGTAACTCCTCAATGAAAATTGTGTTTCTTCATTAAAATTTCTCATGGTTATATACAAGGAGGGAGAGACTCTTAGGCTTCACCTTCAATGTATCTTCATTTTCCTATTCTCCATTATTTACTATTTACATTATTTACAAATGTTCACCCAATCCTAATGATTAGGTGTTAACAGGAACAAAGAAGGGACTTTTTGATTTGCGAGTGCTCCCAACACTCAAAGAGGGCACATGGCACACTTATGAAAAGTGAAGGGTCTCCCATCAAGGCTTCGAAGTGCGCTCATGCGATCTTGGGCTTTGTTAGCACCTAAATCTGCCTTAGGCTCAAGGAAGGCAAAATTCAGGGTAACCACAAACCACGCTCAGTCTGGTAGCTAGCCCTACCAGAACAGGAGAGGGCTCTCTCCGAGTCACACTCAATGAATAAGTAAACGAAATGGTCTGAGATGACTTACAGTGAAATATTAATCTTAGGCTAGTAAGTAAATATGGATACAAGAAGCAATTTTTTTTTTCATGAATGACTAAGTTTCTGGGATGGTATGGGACCAACGGACAACCATGAGCAGAGAATTTAATACAAAGGCGCAGATTACTTCGTGAGGCAAGACAAGAGAAAAGTCTAGCAATTTAGTTTGAAATAACGTGGAATCGAGAGATTGCTTAGGAGGGTGAAAGGGCATAAGTACATGAATCCTTTTCAACAAAAGAAAAACGCACAGCGTGAAACTTTCCCATAGGCAGAGCAATAAAAATGAATTCTACCTTATCTTACTCAGAAAATTTCACTGGAAATGAATATGAATGAACTATGAAACATAAAAAAATACATATGAAACATAAGGAAAAACACATTTGCTACACTCACAACCACATGAATCTCATGAAATAGAGCCACTGCCTTTCATTAATCCTCTGTCAAAATATACAATGAAGAAACAAAGTTTCTTTCCCACAGTCTCCTAGAAATTACAAGCCAACCAACCCTTTGCAGATAGTTTGCATACAATAAATATACCATGCTATGAGGATATAGAATGACCAAGAGTTGGGGAGTTTCTCAAATCATTACAAAATGGAGATGGAAAGCCAACCATTAGCTACAGGTGCAGCGTTACAAAGATGACAAATGGCTTGGGTGACCGTTTGCCTTCCTTTTCCACTTGGATAGAAGCCAAACTATTTAAAATTTGCCTTAGTTGCCGAAAAAAGTGAAGTGTAGATGAGTGGGTCCACTTGGAGAAAGTCGCGAATCGAAATTTCACGAAACGGAGGTGAATTTGGCCTTTTTCTCTATATGCGCTGCACCCAATTACCACTTTGGAGGCTATTTTGAGGTACCTACACGAGTCCAAATTGTGCCCAAGTGTGCTTTTTGGAAATCCTGGCCTGTCTAATTTCCAACCCAAGTGGAATTTCTAAATTTGGTGCTCATTTTCCCCTCCAAATCTTCATTCTCCCAAGACTGCTTCCTGTGTGTCAAAATAGGGGCAGAGAGGTCATTTTTTGAGTTTTTTTGACCTCCTGGAGACTCAAATCATGCCCAAATTTCTTGTCCATGCACCAGTAGTCATGATTTTGCATGTTGAATCCAAAAATGCAAACCATTTTCAATTTGGAGCTCCCAATCCTGGGCGCCACGCCAATGGCACCGCGCACAGGGAGAAAAAACCTATGTTGTGACCAAAATTTGCCATGTGACCAAAATTGCCCCAAATTTCTTGAAATTTGGGCTGGAGGTTCTTGTAGGTTTTAACCCTATACAAAAATTACCTACATATGAATTCTAAAACAAAGAAAATAAACAATGCGAGAGCATAACACATAAAACACATATGCAGAGAGATTTTCCCCTGGATCCCAAAACGAGGACTACCAGCGTGATTTTTCATTATGTTCCTTTCAATGTTACAATACATATTTATACATGACGAAGCATCGAATACCATGGACCGAAAACCATAGGTAGGTTCGCCCAACCTAATTTAGGGTCCAAAATTTTTTTTCCCAGGGTGTTGCCCCGGACCCCGTAGAGGGGGGCTACCCGCCCCCCTCAAACCCTTCGAACAGGGGGGGTTGCCGCCCCCCCTGCCATCCCCCCATTGCGCAATCAGCGCAACGAAGGGTGGGCTCCATGCCCCCTCTAACCCCCCGGTTCACTACGTAGGTTAGTAATGGAAAGAATATAACATAACCCAACAGTTCTCTAAGAGGTACTATGCTGGGCCACAAAGGCTTCAACCAAGATTCGAAGCTGATCTTGCTCTTTTTGCCTCTTTTGTCTCTTTGTCACTCTGCTCAATTTTGCCTTCAAGCTCCTTATCCAAGCCTTCGAACTCATGTTCCATGCCCTGTAATGATAAGCCATCTGCCTCAGTATGGTTTTTTCCCTGTCGGCCTTCTCCAGCAGTCTCTCAAGGTGGATGTTGATACGCTTGAGCCAAGACTCACGGTCATTGTTAATCTCTTACTCCAAGGGAGTGAGATCGATCCTCCTATGCTGGGCAGCTTGGTGATTCTCACGGATGCTTTGCAGCTCCATGATCTCATGCTGGTCCTCAAGCTGTTTGTTCCTCTGCTCCAAATACCTGATAATCCATTTGGCTCTCTCCAAATTGAGTGACAAGTCTTGGATCTCCATTTTCTGCTCCTGAATGGTCATCCTAAGTTTGGCACTCTCCACATCTACATCATCATCCTAAATGAGGATGAAGTCGGCCTCCTGTTCACCTGATGGCCCCTCATCATGCGTGGGCCTCTTGCCCTTGTCCTATACCTGTGTTGTCAATGCCGGAAGCAAGGCCCCTTCCACCCCAGGTGGAGATAACATTCGCTTTGCTGCTGCAAACAAGTGCCTACTGCCTCTCTGATATGTGAGGAATACTTGCATAGTGTGGTCTCATGGCGCTCATACTGATGAGAAGGACCACCTATCTCATGCTCCGCCTCTAATAGTACCTGTGAAGTGCTGAAGAGGTCAGAAGAGATGAAGTCCTCCCAAGCAATGCCTTGCAATCCCAACTGATGATCCACCAAAATCTAGATAAGAGGAAAGTGATAAACACTGTTAAGTTGTTGCTGAGGGGTCTTATGCTGCATGAAGGTGTTCATCTCTCTATGTTCCTGCGAATGAAAAATGGGAGGTTCATCATCCGCACCCTGGTAAAGTGCATGAGCAACTTGATGTGATAGGCATATAGACGAGAGAACCTCCCCTCACAGCTAAAGTACTTCATGATCAATTTCATGAGCGGGGCATATTCATCTCTCAAATATCTGAATGGAAAGACTCTTGTGAGCTGCCTCAAGAATCTGGCCTTAATTTAAGGCTCATAGTGTTTCCTATCCACCTTCTTTTTCTTGTGCCACTGTTCTCCAACATTCGGTATGTCGGTTGCCACTGAGATAGTTTCGAGTGTCAATGTGAAAGTGACCCCGGCCAAAATAGAGTGACCTCCATGTGGGTGGAGCACAAAAAGACGGGCCAACTCATGATGAACTCTAACATTAGCCACCCTCTGAAAAAATTCAAAATATGATAGATTCTGAAAACATGACATGGCAAGAGGGTAGGCCTGCAATTCAGTGAGGGTAGTTAGCTCATCCCTAACATGTTTGCCACTCTTGTGATGTCTCCTGGGAGCCTGTTCTTCCGAGGATGAATCACTTTGTGTCTCCATCTCATACGCTGATGAATGCTCAGATGCCATGACTGCTATGTGTACTGTACTTGGGCTGCCCTTTGATGATGGTGTGAAACTAGGTGTTGTTATGATATCTGCCACCAAGGGGAACAATGAAAAAAAGGGAGTATTAGGAGGGGAGTAATATGATGGGAATAGGGGTTATGGGGAGAATTTTTGTTTAGGGATATGTAGGGGGGTTTGGGTATTTGATAAGGTAGGGTTTTAGGGTTTTGATTGACCAAAGAGTGGAGGGATATGGGATAGGGTTTGGTAGTGTTTTAGGGTAGGGATAATAGGAAAAATGAGAAAGGGGGGATAGGGAAAAATGGAAAGCAAGGGAAAAATGGGGGGTGAAAACAGGGCCTTGGCACTAACACCACAATTTTGCAACCCTAGCAACCATGGCTTTGATGTTTTTTTTTAGTGGTTGGTTTTATGAGTTTTGTTGCAATTAAAAATAGCCATGAACCACCATAACATTCACAAAATTTGATGAGCAAGCCATGATATAGAGCCTACCTGTTGATTTGGGGGGTTTCACAGGCAGCTTGAGGCAATTTGTCACGATTTGTGGTCTTTGTGGGTGTGCGCTGCGCGCCAAACCTAGTGCGCCACACCCTTTATATGCACCACGCCCTTGTAAAATTTGCACTGTGGGGTGGCTCTGTGTGCGCCACGCTCTGTATGTGCGCTGCGCTCTGGAAAACGACTCCCACTCACTCTAAACACGCACTTTTCTCTCCTAATGTCTTTGCAACATTTCTCTATGACCTTGATTTACACAATGACCTTGTTTGCTTTTGGAAACCTCTATTTAAAGACTATGAAGTCATGGGTTTAATTTTTTCTTCTCCAAAACCCACTTTGCTAATGTTTCATTTTGGCTTTCTTCACTGACTTAAAGCAACACTGAATTTCACTTTTCCCTTTGAAATTTTAGCTCAAATGATGAAATTTTCAGCACTCTTTGCAGGGATTGCATGACAGGGCATTTTTCCATGGAAACCATGACTGCACCTGAAGAAATCAACTGACGACTTTTTTGAAAAGTTTATCACAAACGACACTGTTTGACTTTTCTTCAAAACAGAGTTTTGAAGAACAGTCGAAATTTGTCCACATGACGATGAAACTCTCTGAATCATAACTTTGTAATGGCCTCCTTCTAGCGTGAATGGCTTTATTAGACATGGTTGAAGACCAAATTGATTAATCCCTAGACCTAATTATCGAAAATGACTTTGTCCGTTAGAGGACTAGACCTTGACTATCATGGACTTTGGTGATCATTTGACAAAAGACCGAAGCCAGCAGGAGCCAGACATGAGGGGAAATGACTAGCATGACCTTTTCCATCAAATTATGGCATGCCCCTTGCTTAATGCAACTGGGTGAATGGAGCGGGACTCCTAAAAATGAAATGCAGAAAGAGTTTTGATCTCTGACGAAGGACTGACAAGACCGACTCTAACAGATCCTTGGCATGAACTACCACTTGATTGTATCTAGAGAACCTGTCCATCATGGACATTCTGGATGAACCAACCAACTTCTGCAATATATTATCCATCTTGGGCAGTAGGTAGTTGTCCTTCAAAAATACCCTTTTTAGATTTCGGAAGTCTACACATAGCCTTATCTCTCCATTCTTTTTCTAGACCAAGACCAAATTTTCCACCCACTGGGAGTATCTTAAGGGTACTATGATCTTTTCCTGGAGAAACTTCATTACCTCCCTTTCAATAGAGGGGAGTAAGATTGGTTTTATCTTTTTGAGTTTCTTCTTAGAAGGTTTCATTCCGCTTTTGAAGGGAATCTTATGATGTATGATGTTAGTATCAAATGTTTTTAAATCAACATAAGGCCAAGAAAAAAAATCTTTGTAGGTTTTGAAAATATCTAAATACCTTCGTTTGTAATGCAAGGGGATTCCTTTTGACATATTGATAATTTACGGCTCCTCCTCTGATCCAATGTTGCAATCTTGTACTTGATCATCCATCTCAGGAGCCATTTGTTTGGAGGCTATGTCATTTTTATTAAAAATCCTTTCTAGTGGGACTAGTACATGAGGGATAGTATTCCCTTTCAGTTGCAAAATTTTGTGCCCAGCCACTCTGTCTTTCCACGAAGTGGCTTCTTTTTCTTCTTCTTCTTCTTCTTGTTCTTCTTCTTGTTCTTCTTCTTCTTGATCAATAGTGGAATTACAAAACTCCCCAACGACTTCTATGAATCGTTTCACTTTCTCATCATCTTCAAACACCTTCCCATGCTTAATGTTATCTGGTATGTAGGGTCTACACCTGACTTCCACCTCATATCTGAGGAGAGAATTTTGAGGGGGCCTAAAAGTGCTTGCAGCTACAGCAAGGCAGTCATCCATTATGTTTCCTTTTCTATGTAGAAATTGGATATTAAAAGCTAGGAATAAGTTTTCAATTGAATCCCACACTTCATTGCGGTAGGTCCTTAGTGTAGGGTGTTTGGTTTGGCATTGATTCCTAATTTGTCTTATGACCAGCTCAGAGTCTCCACAAATTGTTAGGCATTCAATATTCATATTTTTTGTAGTTTGTAACCCAAGGAATAGTGCGTCATACTCCACCATGTTGTTAGTTGCTTCAAACTCCAACTTGAATGAGAGGGGTATCAGTCAGCCCTCGGGAGATACCAACAATACTCCTGCCCCATTTCCCTCTTTTGAATTGGCTCCATCAAAATATAAATTCCATAATTTTCTTTCACTTGCATGCTGATTCTCTGACTGCCATTTTTGGTGGACTGATGTTTCTTCTATGATAGCTCATCTTCTTCTAGGAGTAGATAGGAGAGGTTACTTTCTTTTCCATAAACTGGGGTGTTTTTTGAGCCTTTAGCTGAGGTCATAGTTTTTACAAACCTAGATTCTCTATATAGCCTCCTTTGTTTTCCTCAAAAGGTGGGAATGGTGGCATAAGTTAGATCCAACTTGATAGAGCCCCCCACCTTGGAACCCCAAGATCTAGATAGCAGTGTGCCAAAATGAGGGGGTATATCTTCCACTACTATGTCCGTTACCATGCTTTTCATTGGAATCTGAGCCATTCACCACCAAATCCTTTATCATTCCCAAAAATTTGACCCTCTTGGAGTCAAAGGAGTATAGGTACTATTAGGGCTTGGTGATATGCAAGCCAAGCTGTTCCATTACTTCAAATGGCATGAGGTTGTGGGAGGATTCCGAGTCCAACATGTAATTATGAGAAAGAAGGTCATGGATTCCCAAAGTCACATAGAAAGGTGGAGTAGAAGGATCAATTTCTTCCACATGCAGCACAAATACAGCCATTGGCCTCTCTTCCTTAAGATTTAGAGAATCATGGGCGGGTGACGAGACTAATGGATCCATGAATTGAGATACTTGAGATTTATAGGTAGGTTGTTTTAGAAGCCTAGTCAGTGGAACATAAATATTTACCTTTTCAAGATCATTTTGAAGGTTGAATGTAGATTGGTTCTTTTCTATACCTCTTAGCTCTGCTTCTCCTTCACTACCACCAAGGTTTTTATGCAGTACAGGTGCCTCCTTTGTTGTGTGCCCCTTTAAGATATTCGTTTCCTTATTCAAGGAGACTTTCCCTTGGTAGGGTCAGAAGTCAGCTTACCTTTCCCTTTATCTAGTACTGAGGGAATAGTTTAGGGGGAAATTTCTCCTTGTTGTTCTGGCTCCCTTGACCTCTTTCTTGAATATTTTATATCATAACTTTGGTGTAGATGTTCTTGCATGAAATTTGCAAATTATTTACAATAATAATCTATATCTTCCTCCTTTTGATGTTTCTCTATCATGACTGGCCTCTTGGTGAGCCATATTTCCGTGTTCTTCTTCAGAGAAAGCAAAATATAATTTTCCCTACATCTCTTGTGTATATGACCATTATTCATCAAGATCATCTTCTAAATATAGAGGATGAGGGATCTGATATAGATGTTCCTTTATTTCCCTTGGTAGTATCTATAATGGAGGCCTTCTATACTATGGGTTATATACTTGGTTGTTTCCTTGAGAATTCTGTTTTGAGAGAATCTTGCTCTCAATTTCGAGCTTTCCAACCTTATGTGACAAACTCCTGATGAGTTTATCGAGCTCCTCCAACTTCAGGTCTGGTGATTCTCTTGCATGACCAGAGGAGAAAGATTCTTTTTTACCTCTTCTATTCCTGGTGGTTTCCTTCTTTCCACTTGACTTCCATGTTGAAGCAAAATTTGCTTCTACTTCAAGAGAATCGACTTGGAGTTGATCTAAAGTAGGATACTTCCTTTCTCTTAAGGTAAAACCAAAGTCAGATTCAAAGGCTACCAAATAAGCTACATGAGCAGTAGCTAGAGGAGGCTTTATCTCAGCATGCAAGTTGTTATACTGCTTATTGAACCTCTTATTCAATTCTGAGATATCCTCCTTTGGCTTCTTCTTGATGGCATTGAACTCTGTGAGGATGTACTCATGATTTCTCTTCTCACCCCACTTTTGTGTGAAGGCGGTTTTGAGTTCCTCCCAAGTGGTGATGGGGGAATTTGGTAGGGCTTTAAACCATTTTCTATCTTCTCCATCAAGGGACTGCACAAAAAGTGTCAGGACCACATCCATTTGTTCTACATTCAAGTTCTCAACAAAAGAACAAAAGGCCTCAATGTATTTTTGAGTAGAATTTTCATCTACCCCATTAAACCTAGGTAGAAGCTTTAAGTAGTCATGGGGCATAGCACTTAGGGGTTGAGGTAAATCAAGAGGTGCATAATTATTTAGCAAAACCCCTAGAAGAGCGATCTAAATTAGTGGAAGGGAATTAAATTTTCTTGAGGAACTAGGGTCAAGATCACAATGTTGGATGGGAAGTAGGGTATGTCAGGATCTTATTAGCCAATCCTAAATAGTGAGAAACAGTGTGCTAAGAACTGGAGGAGGAAGCTCGAAAGGATGGTGAGATGGTGGCACAGGTAGGGGAAGTTTTCTCTTTCCAAACTTTCCTGAAAATTATTTTTTTAGGGTCATATACAAATGGGGCTTTCTGCTGAGAGGTGTCTGAGTGAGTATGAGGCCTTTTAAAAGTCAAGGTGAGAAATGATAATGAGGGAGGTGTGGAGTCACCAAGGTGATGTGAATTCAATTAGAACAGACTCCTCTCACTTACACGAAGGGTGCTTAATATGTCATATACCAGGGGGAAAATCCTTCAATACGTTCCCTGAAAACGACGACAGAAGATGTTGTCACTCCTAGAGACAACCTCAAATTGCTTACAAGACCAGTGCCTAGGTACATCTAGATCGGTGTGTCTCAAATGATTCTCAAGCAAGAGAGACATCACCCATGTTCTATGTACATATATAAGAGGCATGAGTTGGTTCTTTCATCCAAAGATACAAGTGAACTATTTCAGTATTTCTACACATACATAGTTCCCAGAAATATAACAGAAAATAGTGGATGCCGAGCCCTTCAAAGGATTACATTTTGATCAAATTTATAGAATAAATAAGAGAAGACAAAGAGAAGGGATAACACAAAGTTTAGAGCTCAAAGAAACAAGAATTATATATTAAAAACATAGAGCCTGAAACCATGAGATTTACTACAACTATCTGAGTTACAGGTAGATATAATGGACAGAAGATAAATTGGATGTTATTATTCATGTACTATAGATTAAAGATATAATTTCAACCCATCAAATAGGCATGTGCATTAACAGCTCAATGCAAATGAATGTGTAGGCAAGTATGAAATATTGTGGCATCTATTATTGCATGAATTTAGAGAAGAAAAATAGACAAAATGGATGAAAACAATAAATAACACACTGTAAGACTTAAAATGAGGAATCACCACTACTATGATATTCTGTAAGATCTATGTAACTAAGTGATACAATCTCACAAAAATATTAGCGTTTCTTTGCACATTTCAGAACCTTTATTGAGTGTTGCTACCCCCTATTTATAAGAAGAGGGGGTACGCTATCAATCATGATATAGTGCAAATTATGCCTGGGCCAAGACTTAGCTGTCAGATCAGCTTGCTGTCTCGGGCAGGGAAGGATTTGTGTCCAAAGGAAACATAAAAAAAAATAGTAATTTCCTCATAAATGAAAGCACATCATAAGATCACAAATCAGATGAAAACATTAATGCAATATCTCCACGCCCATCCCTATTACTTCGGCTTCAGGCTACATCTAGTTCACAGTATGGTTTCTTGTGCTACTCAGCTAACTCTTGTCATTTCTACCATTAGTGCCATCGGCGCTGACCTTGGAAGCAGGTCACAAAGAGCCATTTCTAAGCCGTCCCATACCTAGTTTTGAGTGCTCAATATTTTGTATGTAGTGTTAAAGATGCTTCTGGCACCAAATTTGGATGTGTATTGTAGAATAGCTTTCTCATGAATGCGCCCAAACCTAGTTTGAATGCGCCATCCTTCCATTTAACACCCTAACTGCCAACCAATATGTCTTTTAAATCTCTCTGCAGTCCTACACTATCGGTCCCTTGATGTAGTGTAACAACAAAGTCTATCAGCCACAGGTTTTTTACCTCTAAAACAAGTGAAACGTGAACTTTTTTATTCCCCCCTTAGTCCCCCTTTGATGTAGTGCCCTTATCTCTTTTTTTCTTCATATAACCACAGGGTAAGACAAGGAGCTTTAGTGTTGCAGGTGCTAAGGCCTTTAAAACTATATATGGGGGCCCTTTTTTTATAATGTGAAATTCCCTTTGATTTTCTCTTACATTGCATCGATTGAATTCCAGATGCGAAATCTTTATCAAATAGAGCCTATGAAATATTGCATCTGGGGGCTTCTTCCTTATCGCAATCACAGCTAGGGAGGAGCATCGATGGAGGAAAGAATTTTCATTTTGTGCAATTGCCGATATACAAGATGATGTCATCGTTGCCACGTGTTACCTAGAAATGGCCCCATAGGACCCCTGAAAATGTTGAAATTGAGTGACATGTGTCTCCTACCACGTCAACATCTGTACTGCCATGTGTCCTCCATACTGCCACATCATTAATGACATCAGCTGGCATGTCAGCTCTGAGGACTAATCCTCTGCCACCACGTAACCCCCTAGAGGAGAGAGAAAAAGCCTTGCCCGACCCTGTTTTCGCATGCATTTCCTTTGTTAATGAATTTCAACCCTCCCTAGAACTTTTATGCTTTATCACAGAATCGGGCCCCGCATTGTGTTGGAATGAAAACCTTTCCGATCCGCTGATATTGCGGGATTACAGGATGCAAGAATTACCATACTGCCACATGGAGGAGATAGAAGGGGGTTGTCTGTCCTTGGTTTTTCTATGCTTTTCTTTGTTAGAATTTTTCAAACCTTCTTGACGATTTCACACTATATAACAAGATAGCCCCCCTGCAAGGTTTTGGAGTTTGTTATGACTACAGGACTACGGGGTCACCGAGATGTGGGATGTGGGGCTCAACGAGACTACAAGACCTATGGGATGTGGGGCTCAACGAGACTACAGGACCTATGGGATGCGGGGACCTATGGGACTACTGGATCTGTGGAATGCAGGGACCTGCAGGATGCGGGGACCTGTGGGACTGCCAGGCCCGCAGGATGCAATATTGACATTCAACACTTTGAAAAATTGATAAACTTTAGTATGTACCCCAGGACCTCGCCAATATGTGGGATGCAGGAATGCGGGTAGTGTAAAGTTGTAGGACTACAGGGTTACAGGGTGCAAGATTGTAGGTAGTGTCCCACGTGGACCCCCCAGAGGAGAGAGAAAGGGGATTTGCCTGCCTTTGGTTTTCAATGATTTTTAGTGTAAATCGACCTGTACTCTTCCCCGATGCTTAACACTATCGGTGTGCTTCACCCTGCAATTCATTAAGGATGGTGCATAAGGAACTGTAGGGTTCATGTAGGAATATGAAGCTGTGTGATGCTCAAATATGCTTAACTTGCTATGCTCGGGGCCCTCTAATAAG
This sequence comes from Pinus taeda, assembly GCA_000404065.3. Taxonomy (NCBI): domain Eukaryota; kingdom Viridiplantae; phylum Streptophyta; class Pinopsida; order Pinales; family Pinaceae; genus Pinus; species Pinus taeda. Next base: position 9,004 of record APFE031677400.1, on the reverse strand, counting down.
CTCTTTTCCTTCACTTGAAGGCAACAAGACTCTTGATCTTCCACAGGGCATATCTTCTGATCCAGAGGTCCATTTGGGACTTCTATATACTGTTGGGAAGCTCATTTCAGGAACTATGCAATGGAGAGGGTCTAGTCAAGCTATGATAGCTTCTGTGGCTGATGAAATGGCTTCCACTTTAGTGTTCTAATGCATCCTTGACAACTGATCATTTGCAAAGTAGTGAGTGAGAAGTGAGTGATATCAGAGTGAATAGGCAATATATTATTGAAGGGCTCTCATCGAGGTTTATGTTCTTTCTTGATGGGGTGGGGATAATTTCCTTGGACTTGGCTTTAGACAACCATAGAGTGAGGAACGTCAAGGTCTCTTGTGCAGCAGCAAGGGTTTCTTCTTTGGAAATCATTTATATCATGAGTATGATATTTAGACCCCGAATTATCAAAGTATAAGCTCATTTGGTGTTGTAGAAAGAACCTGACTTTTAAAACATCCAACACTGATTTCTAAAAATTTATCAAGTATTCCAATGCATCCTTTTTTAAAGCCCGTGATGCATAGTGTTATCAAAAGTACAAACTGAAGGTTGTGTTGCAGAAAGAACCTAATTTTTAAAATCCAGCACTTTGATTTCCAAAAAAATTATGAATATTTCAATGCATATGTTTTTAAATCCAATATGCATCCATTTTTTTTCCTGGTCTTTGCCTCAGGCAATCCTATAAACTAAGTTCTATTCAATCATCCAGTTACCTTTATCATTGTTTTGTGAGACTTGAATTATGTTAGTGCTTAAAATTAGAGAAACATAAACCAAAAACACACCTTTGTAGCAGGGATCTCAACAATTTGTTTCAACGCTATTTTGATAAACAACTTTGAAACTCCCCCATCTGCTGCAGAGAATTCTATTTCATTTTTTATACAAAAACCTCCTTATTGTACTGTACATACTCTAGTGAAATGTACCTATATGAAAGAATAAATTCTAATTTATGATCTATTATGAGTGGCCAAGCCCTTGTACCAAAATCATGATATCAAGGTAAAACAATTTTTCCTGCCGGTTGAATGACTGAAATTGTAAGAAAAGAACCAATGTATTACATGAAAAGGGTCTCTGTCACTCTGGCAGGATGAGTAACAACAAACTTGCTCTTAGTTTGTTGTGTTACAAAGATATCATTGTCCTCATTACCGCATAGCACCAAGGTACATTAATAAATATCTATCCATTAAAAGACAACTGAGTTAAATAGATTACAAGAAAAAAGGGAAGCATGAGTTGTAGTTAGAAATTGATTTCTTGAACCATATTGTAAATGACAATTCTTCAGAATAATAGAAAATTGTGAACACAAAATGAAACACAATACACATAAAATATGTTCACCATTAAGCAAAGCCCTGACATGAACAGAAAGCATAAAGAGGTTGAAGATACAGATTCTGAACAAAAACTTCTTCAAGGTTAACTATAAGTTTGTTTGACTAGAAAGCAATAGATGGTGACTGATAGAGTCCCCATTGTGATATGGATGACATACAAGCTATACATCTAATAATTCAATTGGGGTTATGAATAGAAGATCTAGATGTTTTAGGTCCATTTTTGTTTTAGTAGAACATCTGTACTATTATTTTGATTTTATGTTTTTTTTTTCAACATGAAGAAACTGACTATCTTTTATTGATATGCAAAAGGTAGTCACATATCCGTAGATATGTGTCTCCTAACATTCATTGTACATCAGAATGTGCTATTGTGAAACATTGTTCTTTTGGATCTAGATGTCATATTCACTATAGATATATTTTTCCAAAAACAAAAAACGAAACTCCCAACAACTTCTAAAACTTTCTTCCCTAATCTGATTTCCAACATGAAAACAGAGTGTCAATGGAAATTCACTGTGACTGAGCTACTTTGACCAAAAATAGACAAAAATATTATTTACCGACTTTACTCATTCCATTGTTAAAAATAATTTGTATCATGTTCATGCAAAAGATCCACGATGATAGCAAGGACCTCAAATTTGGTAAATCACAGAGCTATAGAAAGAGCCATTGATGAATGTAGTGAAACAAATTTCTCCCAGTTTGGCTTTTTTCAGTAATTAGTTGTATTTAAAGTCGTTATCACTTACTTGGCTTGAATTTCCTTTGTGGTATTGGAACATAACATATTCATAAATGACACAGACTCAATACTCAAAATCCAGTGCTTTACAAGGGCAGAAAATCTGGCATGTTGTAATGTTTTTGATAAAATCAACAACATAGAAAACATGCTTATCATGCAGTTGGGAAAGAAACTATATACCAATGGTGGTGCTTCCCCCTTCTTAAATGCATGTTTTATTTTCCCTAAATCATAAAGAGAAGCATTAGGATGAAATCCACCATCAACATATATCGTGATGGGCTTCTCATCTCCAGTTTTAGGATCAACAATCTTTAGCACAAAAAAGGAAACCCATTATGTACCATTGCGGAAACTCTCCAGTGACTCCAAATTTAGAAATTACAGAAAATGGTTGTTTTGTACCTTTGCTTCAACTGTGATGATCTCATATTTGAACTTGCTTGCAACTGTTTCTATTGTTGTGCGCCTATGAGATTCAACCTGCAGAATAATTCTAGTAGTTAATATTCGACTCGCCTTCCTTACCTTTGTTGATTAATTCATACAGAATGCACCATCATTAACTTCACTTAAATCAATAGCTTAAAATAGCATCCATATACCACTGCTTGATCATGGTCTTGACGTGAAACTCCATAGTGCTCAACTAAATTTTATGAAATTATACCCATTCCCAAAATACATTCTTGTGCTTTTCTGAAAAAATCAACCTATTGCAAGGGGCAGAAAAAGCCATAAGTGCTTTTCTCACAAATCTTTAATGAAGTAATTATATATCTATCGTTAAATTCCTCAACAAATTCAACCATCGTAGCAGCTAGCATAGTCTAATTTCATTGTCCTATTTTTCCTCAACATACATAACCAGGATCTTATTAGTGAATCTCTTGTGCATAATTCTGTAATAAATAATAGAATTTATTTTACAAATGGGAATTTCATTTTTTCGTAACCCATCATGTCTCTTTCATTCATAATAGTCTTGCATGACTTCTCTTCACCATCTATTGCCATTATTATATTGGACATAATAAAAAAAATATAAATAATATTGATTTCCTGTGTGTAGTTCTATAATGTGTGTGTAATATGGCTTTTATGAATTTGGAATAGTTTTTATTTATGGTGGGTATCCCAGTGTGATTGCATTTGGTATGATCTCGTCATTTGAAAATTAGTTATTTTCAGCCATTTAACATAGGATATGTAAGTAATTTTTGAAGTGGGATACATTTATGCATGGTTTTATGTTGCAAAATAGTTCCTTGAATAACCAACTTTTATGGCAGGAAACTTGTGAAACTATTGAAAAGAACTTCTAGAGTGTTAAACATTGCCATGTTTGTTGACAAACTAAGAAATATATTTGTTACCAATTTCCAAGAGAAAGAAACATATAACTCTTAGAATAGAGATAATCACACACATTGTATTTTTTTATAAAAGTTCTTTCAGGTTGTACAATCTAGTCTTTGAAGGTGCATCTTATCTTTCCCTGTTTTCATTGCAAGGTACAAACTAACCAGACTTTTGGAATTGTTTCCATTGCAGATTGTATTCGATGTTATAGTCAAGGTTGATTTCGGATTCAACATTGATACTCAAATCTCCACTCTTCTATTTATTTTCAATTCAATGTTTAACAATGAAACTATAGAACAATGTCCTTGAATAATTCAAGGAAACATAATGATCATCCCCTAGAAACTATTAGGTCACTTGTTTTTGGGTTTACTAAATTTATTATATGCACATTTATGATGTAAGAACCTAGGCATGAAGTGATCCGTGATGTATTTGTTCCAATATTTGGTATTGCTCTTATTTGGTTCTGCAACTTTGCCTAGGACATGGTCCATCACATCATTTTCTATGAGGATAAGATCTATCTTGTTCTTCCATGCTTGGAAGTTGGATGTCCCATCAATCTTACTGCTTTATTTGCAGAATGAAGACATAGTATTAGATGCTTGAGACATAGAGAGAAATACAAACTTGAATTTGATGATGCATTTAATGTTCACTTCAATTGTAGGCTTGCTTCAAATGGTCCCAAGACTAATATGCCAAGTTGCTTCTCCTTTTGTCTTATGGTTAGGGTACATTATAGTTACCACTACAGTCCCTCTAATGTGGCCTTATTCTTTTCTAGATAATTTTGGATGCCTTAACAAATCTTTAATTCACTACTTTAACAATAGATTTGGTGCTTTTATTAAGGCTATTTATTTATGCAAATACTATGCAATTTTGTCCCTTTGGTTAGGGCTTACAATAGTCACTGCAAAAACCTTAAGACTAGGCTTAAAATGCCACTCCAACCTGGGGTCTTCTTTTAATTTCAGGGTGACTTCTTCGTTGGCTTAAAGGACTACTTCTAAGCCATTGTAGGCCTTCCAAAATTAAGGCTACAGAAGTCGCCTTTCATGAAAAGTGAGACAGAACCTATGACCTATGTTAGGCATCTTCTCAATGACAACCAAGAATCTCAATTTCAATTGAATCATAATTATTTGCATTTTCTCTATGATATAGGATATGCAACAGGGTTATTTGGGTGACTATAATATTTTAACTTGATTGCAATGGTTGGCTTGGTAATTTTCAGCTGATAGAAACAACCCACTATTGTGCTTTCACTAGATGGCTAAATTATCATGTTGATATGGCTAAATGGCCCATTAATAACCTCCCACTATGAAAGTCTTAGGGCACTCTCAAACACATTCTTGCAATTATTGAAATAGCTTGTGATGAGATTTTTTTCAGTGCTAAGACTTCTTCATCCTGCTAATCTTCAACCCATTTGTTCACTGAAATTTAAAAAACTCATCCTCACTTGTTAATCCTAGAGCATTCATGGACAGGTTTACAAACATCTCGAACAACTTCTTCTTGATTTTTTGTAGGATGGGCCCACCAAACAATAGTGCCTGTAACTTGTCATGTGGAATTGGCTATGTTTTTGTCTGGTTGCTTGGATGATAAAGGAGATTGAACCCCATCTTTTGTAATGCAAATCTTCAAAATCTCAGAAAAATTATTTTGTGGGTAGCCAAAATCCATGATCACTAGGGTTTCTGCCAATATTATCACCACCTTTGCAGAGTCGTAGTTTTATTTAATTTCCTAGTCATCTACTTATCTCCTTTCATCATCAAACATGGCCATAAAAACCACATGAAGAACTATGGTGTGATATTACTTCACAACATCAGTAGCCTAGCCTACCTTCTCTTCACTCCATATCATGTCAATGACAGTTTCACTAAGATCCTATCTAAAATTGTTGTTTTAACTGTACAGGTTCAAGAAATTAACTATTCAAAGGTTCAAGGATTTCTCAACCTTCCAACTGCTAGCTTCCTTGAGGTATTGCACATATTTGTTCATAATTTTGACTAACATTTGACACATATGCAGTCCCAAACCCTCTTGAAACATATCTTGGTTATGAAAAAACAATTCCTTTATCAATTCTTTAGGAAACCCTTTCTCCTAGACGAATAATCCTGACTTGATATGATTGAAATTCACACCACTTCCCATATACATTTTAGTAGGGAGAACGTTATATCCAAACCATCCATATGATGGAGTCAACTAGAGTGCATTAAAATCCAAGAGAATTTTCCAAACTCTCAACTGATCACCATAAAGGAATATTATTGTAATTTATTATGGTTAATCATGTATCAGCTGTAATCCCTTATTTGACCTACTTTTTTGTGAATTAGAAATTGTTAATACACTTCCAAGCAACCATGTAAAGACATTCAATTTTGAGATAAGGATAAAAACTTGATGTCATGTTTGGGATTTCATGAAAACCCTAACTTGTCATGAGGCCCACCTCTTTTCCAATTTTTCCAAGGTTAATTGTTGGCATTATGATATAGGTGTTGTCCTTGATGGCAACTTACTTAGATGAAAGATCATAGTGTAGTAGGTCAATAGAAAAGAATTAATGATCAGAGAGAGGTATATGCAAGTTCACCTTGACAAAGAAGCGTATACATGCGGGTTAATAGACCAAAAGAAGTGTATAATGTACGTACACACTTTCATGGAAGGAAAGGCATGTATATCTTGGAAAACTAAGTTTTGGTCGAAGGTATTTAGTCCATGGTATTTTGATCCATGGTATTGGTCAAAGGTATCTGGTTCGATGTATTGACCTTAGGTATTTCGTCCAAGGAATTGGTACTAAGTGGTTTTGGTTAATGGTATTGAGAAAGGACTAAAACTATAAAAGGAGGAGAAGATCATTAGGCTATGTGTGCAAGTATTGAATATCTGATGAAGTGTGAGATCTAGTATGCAGGTTATGGGTTTGTGATGCTTTTCTTGATCTGAACTAAGGATGCACCTATGTGGATGATGATGGATGATGGATCGGGATCTTAAGGCTTGGAATGTATTATCATTATGTGGTTTGATCATGGATATACTAGATTTAAATACTAACGTATTTTTTATTCTGAAAATGTTATGATCTGGGTATGACTGAATTCTGAAATGGCTATGAAGTGTTTGAGTTAGTATTTGCAGATCTATATGCAAGTATGCTTTGATAAAAGTGTGTAAACATGCTAGTTCATCTCATTAGAGTAGCGTATACATTATGAAATATGATATCTGAATTTCCAGTTGGTTCTAGTGATTGTTGCAGAGTTCTGGGTTCTGCTTTGTGTTCTAGTGACTATGTTTTGATGACAGGGCTTCAGTGATTTAGTTGTTGGGTGACTCAGAGATTGATGATTGAGTGCAAAGGCTGTGTTGCAGTGGTGATTGATATTAAGATTCAACGTTGTTGATGGGTCTAGTATGAAAATTGGATGAAACATGGCCTTCATATATTGGTGTTGTGATCCAGGAGTATCCAGTCTGAAAATTTATGAAATGTGGTCCCTGGAGGGAGAGAGAAGGTCATAGCCTTCTCTAGGCTGGCACTTACGTACTAGTAAACACATCGGCTAGTACAAGAGCCAGGGGGTTGGAGCTCCCTTCTAGTAGCAACTGGAAAATGAGAGAGGGTTATAGCCTTTTGCAGGCTGGTGCCTACGTACTAGTAAGTATATCGGCTAGTATAAGAGTTAGGGGGTTGTAGGTCCCTTCCAGTAGAAGTTGGAGAATGAGAGAAGGTTGTAGCCTTATGCAAGTGGGTTTCTGCGTACTGGTATGAGTTTGGTCCAGTACAAGATTGTAAACAGGTTTTTCTTATATTAAAAGAAGACAGTAGCAGGTGGTTTTTGTCCCGCATTGGGTTTCCACCTTAAATCTTGGTGTTCATGTGAGTTTCTCATGTGTGATGATCTGTTTTGTTTTTACTGCACCTAGTTACTATTTATATGGTTAATGAAGTTTTGATGCACTGATTAAAGATCAACATATGATGAATTAACTAAATCATAAGTTTTTTGGATATACACTAGTTGCATTAAACACAATTGTGTGTACACACGAGTTTTCTTAACTCAAGTAGCATATATGAATTTGTTTATGGAAATGAAAAAGTTATTTATTTGCTAATATTGATTCACCCCCGCCCCCCTCTCAGTATTATTTCCAACAATTGTTATAAAAGCAGGTCCTTTGATAGAAGCTTGATCACTTGAAGGAGATCCGTAAGAACAATGGGAAAGAAGCTAAAGAAGAAAGGGACTCAGAAGAAGAAGATAGCTCAAAGGAACAATGACAGTAAGACAATTGGCCATTGGGTGGAAGCAAGTATTTAGATTCTGAATCACCTCAAATTGAAGATGAACAAGCAAATGAAGCATCAGATAAAATCATAGGTCAACAAGATCTATTTAACAAAAGGGAGTGTGCCGTCAAAGAAGAAGTTACCAAATTAAAAGCTTAGCTGGAGTATGCCTTCAAAGTACATCAAATGTTGCAGAATGAAGTGATATCATTA
>APFE031677394.1:2202-28822 GCA_000404065.3 Pinus taeda | reverse complement strand
ACACCCAAAGTGGGTTTCAAATCCTTTCCAATGGGGTGAAAGCACTTTTATGGCCCATGTTCTTGGAGGGAGGTATTGGTTTTCAAGCTAGGAATCTTATGTTAAATGGCATGCGAGTAGCTTGGAAAACCTATACCAGTTAGATCCAACAACTCATCTTGATTGTAGGGCCCTCCTCATTGTCAAAGTTTAATGTGGACAGAGGGGTGCATGGTGGAAAATAATACCCTAAGAATAATTGTATACCAATGGCCGACCACTATAGATTGATGATCAAGATTGACGAAAAGCCCTCCCTCCTAATCAATGTTTAATGGGAGGGGGAGGTTGTGGTTAGGATCTACACCAAACTTCATAGTTGAGATCAATGATGGAGTGTATGTATCCAAACAAAAAATAACATATAAACATAAGAAAAAATAAATCAATGACTAGATAATAAGCCTCTTCGAGGGGGAAACCTCCCTTTACAACACATAAATGAATAATTCTTGGATGATACAAATGATAGGACCTCCTTGCTATATATATGATTCTAAGGTGTCAAAATATAATATGGGCCTACGTAAAAATAATAAGGTAAAGGCACAAAAATAACAACAATGGGATTCTATGGGGCACAACAATAACAATATGGGGGTTACACTAGTATTATGGGGACCTAACATGCCCCTCTCCTTCAAAAATGTGTTGTCCTCAAATCTTAAGTAGTTATGGATGATTCTGATTTGATGCATCCTTTTAGTTGGGTTGATTGAACTAGGGGGTTGGTGCCTCCTTTCAGTCATTGTTGGTAAAGTAGGGAGTTGGAGCTTCCTTCAGGTTCGTCTCTATAAATTAGGGGGTCGTTTCCTCCTTTCAGTTGGTGCTAGAGAATATTAGAAGTTGGTTCTTCCTGTTGATGTCGTCATTAGGATACATATTAACAACATTATATGGTTTTCTCCCGTTTGGGTTTCCATGTAAAAAAATATCTTGTGTTTTGTGTGGGATGTTGTGCATGGTTGAATGGTATTGTTAATTTTTAGTATTTGCATGAGATAATTGAAATGGAAAAAAGTTCCCAATATTGATTGACCCCTATCAGCATTATTGAATATTCCAATGGTGATATCCATACTTTGAGTTCATCTTGGTGAAGTGATTTTCTTCCTACAATTGATGCAATATATCATCTGTTTTGGGCAAGGGGTAGTTGTTCTTGAGTGTGATCATTTTCAACTATATGTAATCAATACACATATGCCAAGTCCCATCCTTATTTAGCACAATGATGATGAGTGAATCACATGGTGATTTACTTGGTTGAATGATAGCCTATTCTAGTATTTACTACAATTTTCCTCACCTCAATTTCTTCTATAATAGACTTCTTGTTAGGTGTGGAGCCTAATTATCTTCCTTATTCAGAGGTATCACCACATTGGACCCCAATGGGGATCGGGGGCAGTGATCCAAAGCTAAAAATAGATGTAAAATTTCCTTGTAAAATGTTGTAATTTGATAGTCAATCTAGGTTGTTCATTAGGCGGAGATCTGATAGTAGAAGTTATGTTTAATTTAGGGATTTTTGCCCTAGAAGGCAACCCCTGTCTATATATGAGGGAATTGTATTGTGTCTATGTAGATCTGTATTTTGAGCGAGAAATAGAGAGGAGATTGTGTGAGAGCGAAGAGGGAATTACAACAGATCTAATGTAGGTTGTATCTCTTCATTTTACTGGATAATATTAAAGGAAGGACTACGTGTATCTTTGTGGATGTAACCCAAATTGGGTGAACCACGTATATCTGTGTCTCTCTTGTTTTATGTGTTTTCTGTGTTTATATTTATACAATATATTTTATGTGTTCCATTGCTCTGTAATATATAATTTTGTAACGCTTCCTGTATATCCCATTGTTTGGAAATGGGGAGTCTAATAATAGTTTGATATCATGCTCCACTTGCCTCTTTGGTGGTAACCCTTCAGTCTCTTAGAACACATATTTATATTCATGTAGAAATTATTTTAGCTGTTGTTTTTGTTTCTTAATACACCCCTCCAAGGACGCCTTGTCTCTTATCAACTCTTCTATAGATTGATTTTCTCTTAAAAATAGTAAAACATACTTCCTTCTATAATTGATTAATTTCTTGTCTTCATTGTCACTTACCAACCAAATTTCTAAATTTCCTTTGTGTGAGTTGATGGTGAACAATTGTACATTCTTAATGAGCTAGTATTTGTTGGCTTTTCACATGAATATTGCATCTCTCATGTATATGTAGGGACTTCCAAGCACCACTCCACATACATCAAGGGGAACTACATCTATTTCTACTTCATCAATAGAATCAACAATGATAGAAAATCTAGTTTTGCACCTTTTTGTTACCTTTAACTTTGCATCATTATTTACCCATCCCAATGCATATGGGATTCAGTGATCATGAACCTACAATCCCATTTTTTTTACCAGATATGTTGTAATGAGATTCACCTACGATCTTGAGTCAAGCAAACTATCAATATTTGTTTTCTTAATATACATCTTTATGTGGAAGAGTTTGGTCATTTCTTTCTCTTATCATTGTTGAAGGCTACTGAAAATTCACCTCCTTCTACATTGATGTACATACAATCTTCTCATCCACATCCAAGCTTATTTTAATCTAGTTTCTCGAATCATTGGCCATGATATTATTCTTCTTATTATATTTATTTTTGTTCTTTAGGTTAAGATTTGGATGCAACTTTGAACATATGTTCATAGTATTACTGTCAATGTTACAATGGTTGCAATGGTTGTTGTGATCCTTGCACTAGTGTGTTGTGGTTATTGTATTTTAATCTTTTACCCCTTTCCACTTATTCTTCCCATCCCTAGAAGCATCCTATTGCTCTTTCTTGTTTAATCTAGTTGGTTATCCTTTCCTTTGGCCTATGTTCTCTAGATATTGTGCCTATACACAAGCCTTGTCCAATGATCTACACCTAAACATCATCATTTTATTCCACAGATGGTTGGGTAGGCCCCCGAGATACTTGAGGAGTAAACACAAGTTCTTTGGGGAGATACCTAGCATTATGGCCATCTTTCTGATGTCTATGGTGTACTCTTATACACTCTTCCTATTAGGACAGGGTCCCCTGCGGCCAATTTTGGGGCAAAAGCCCAAGCTTTGGGGCAAAAAGCCCAAGTTTCTTTATATAAAGTGTAAAGTCTCTTGAAGTTGTGGTTGCAAAGCACGTAGAGAGTAAGTGTCATAAAAGGATTTTCCCTTCTTTTATGTAAGTTGTTTCATCTTTAGTAGATCTAACCATGGTTTGCAGACCATGGGTGTTGGCTTATGGGGGCCTAACTGAGGTTCAATGTTAGTTAGCCAAACAAATCCCTACACTACTTACACTTTTGGCATCAGCCCACGTAGCACAGACTGAAGTCCCACCTGAAGCAATATGGGGGGATTCTGGAACCAAGTTTCCGCACCCTTGAGATGGATGTGATGTTGGTTTATTCCTACTATACCTGCCTTCATGCAGGGTTCTTTGTGCTCTGTTCCACCCTTCCATACCTTCACGAAGTGTTACAATCGGCCTTTGCACAGCCCTAACCAGGGGTTGAATTCCTTTCACGTTGCTAGGGAAGCGAACTATGCTATTTCCCAAACTATGCTAAGTATCTTGGTTATCTTATTGAAAAATCTTAATTATCTTCACGTAAACAGATATTCTATCTTACGGTCACTTAACCAATATAGTTATACACAATCGTGCATCATATAAGCATTAGAAGTGAAATTCATACCCAATATAACAAATGCATAAACATGAAATAAATAAGCAAAATTGATAGAAAACTTCTTTTTATTAATACTTCTAGATGATTATAGACTCGACTCACCCTACGCACTCAGCTACAGGGGTCTGCGCACTCAGCTGCAGGGGTCTATGCACTCAGCTGCGAACTACTAGGCCTCTGCGCACTCATATATAGAGCCTCTACCTACGCTACAACCCAAAACTTAGACTTACACTTCAAAGCTATCTCGCATACATCTTCATTACTTCTTCCATAGATTGATTGATTTCTTAACTACTTATAGCTTCGCTCTATTTATACAATCCCATGGTTCACGGACCATGGTTAGATCTTCTAAAACCGAAATTACATTATCAAAATAAGGGAGGACAACCCTATGACTTGTTTGGTCAATTTAGTGATGTCTAAATTGCAACTTTTAAATGTTAACTCGGGGCTCGTAAGCTGATGAAGTGAGGTGTACTGTATGTACTTAGGCAATTGTTTCTTAAGCTTTTGTCGTTTTTAACATTTTAAGTTTGTTTTCAAGTATATCTCTCCTATTGTGATGTGATGGAAATGAAATAAAGCAAGTGAAGTGTGTGAGATTGTGATGAGCTTTAAATGATTTCTTATAACTGAAAAGTATTCCACAAGAAAGCTTGAACAACAACTGAAATGAAATCAACTCTTAAAGGAAAATAAAGGCATCAAATAAAAGACTAATGACATTGGCCCAGTATCTCTGCTGCTGCAAGAAAATGAAGATGAAATCTATGTCAAATCTAGCTAAAAATAAAAAATAAGCAATGTGAAACTGAAGTAAATCTACATAAAAGAAAGACTAGTCACAAATACTTTAACTTCTTCTTAACCTCTTGTCTTTTAACTGAATATATCATGTGAGAAACAGTTAAAATTAAGCCAAGCAATTGTGAGTTCTTGAGCAACTAAACCAAGCTGTGCTAAGTGATATTTTGGTCCTCAATGAAGATATTAAATTATGGAGAAGAAACCATCAATAGGTAAACAACTTGATGTTTAAAAGCAGAAAGCAACTATGCAAATTAAAGAAATAATAGTAAGGAAATAAAGGCTGCAAAACAAGGAAGGTCAGCAACATAGACAAGACGATCACAAGTGTCACTAGTTGTGAAAAAGAAAAGAAAGAAACTGTCCCGGGCACACCTAAGAAACCTGCATAACACACTGATCAGTCATGGAAAAGTGCATAAATATAAATAAGCAGAATTCAAAATTTATATACAGCTATTGTACATGATCAAAACACAGCAATCAAAGGCATTCTGTACAACTATTATACATTAAATGAGAAAAAGAAATGCAGGAAATTAAAGAGTACTATACAGGCCTTCAGTAAATAGGGGCCCTCTGCCTACTCCAGCCGGTTCAATGATCAATTACACGCTCAAATGGAAAATAGTCTGCTTATATATTATGTATCAAAATAGAAAGTACAGTGGGGAGTTCAAAATTATATATCATCGGCTAACTATCCAGCGTTCAAAGACACTTTATTTATAATAGAGGAAAGCAAAATAACTTAACGAAAACTAAGCTATTCAAGTAGCTGTGTAAAAACACGTAGTCTTGCTGCGTCCTCGGATTTAGGCAACGGTCGTTGTGGGCATTCAATCTGCTGTTGGATTCATGTTTCCCACTGTCTTCGTGGCTGGAGGGAGATGCCACCTGTTCTTCACGGCTCTAAATAGACAGCCAGAGCCGTGCCACCGCCAATGACTTCTGTTGACCGTAGTTGCCTCCTCGTTGACCACGGGTTTTTATGACCGGTTTGGGTGAGCTGGAAGGACACACACCATGTCCTTGGTTCCACAAACTTGTCCATGTGGCTCTTCTTCCCGGAGGACACTTGGAACATATCATTTAATAAAACAATTGCGGAATCCGGGGTTGGCTACGGAAACCGGGATCAGCTGCGGAAACCCTGTGTGAGCTGCGGAAACGCAGCACTTTGAACCAAAATTCTAAACCAACAACACAGTCATTAGCATAATTAGCAAACCATGTAAAAATTCCTAAAATACAATGATTTGAGCAATTTGATGGAGGGAATGAGTGGCAAAAGAAGGAAATGAATAGGAAAATGAGGATGTGTAAAGAAGTGCAGGTTTGAGGCCGTTAGGTTGTTTGGTTTGATTGTGTACCATAAATATGGCTGCTATCAATTTAATAACTATGGTGATTGAGATTAATTAGGGAGTAGTCTCACGAAGCAGACTAATTGCTTGGACGGTCAAAAGTTGTTGGAATTGGGCAAAAAAATTTCAAAAAGTCTTTGTAGAGATAGTTTTTGAATCATGTTTTTGACGGTGGAAATAGATTCAGCACCATAAAAAAACATAGTAAACACTTAAAATTTTGAAATTTAACAACTATAACTTGAATTTACAAAAATCCTTGTCATATTTTCTCTAAATATAACCATAATTTCTATAACTTTCCACGCAACTAGTTAAACTACGCGAATAAGGTTCTAGTGCACCATAAATATGGCTGCTGTGAATTTAATAACTGCGGCGCTGATAGAGATTAATTATTCCAACATTCCTTACGGCATAGCACTGACAAAATGTTGGATGAAACCATGAATGTGTACGCTCCAGCAATTCCCTGCATAGAACAAAGGCAGGAAATCAAATAAAGCTGTGATCATAATGGGTCTCTATGAACTAAACAAATTCAAATAACCTGAACAAAGTAACCAGACAAAAACACCTCTGTTATATTAAAGAAACTGCTTGATTTTTGAATCAAAGGGCCCCTGGATGCCTTGAGGGCTGAGAGGAACTCGTTTCCTTCTCCCTTGGAAGGAAAATATTGAGACATAAAACAAGAGGATCAAGATTGAAAACCATCAACCATTCCAGAACAAAAACCCTGGAGAATTTCTCGCTTAAAGCAGAACAAAAACATGACTAACAACTGTAAGGTAATAATAACTGTATCAAAATGCACGAGGAGGTAGAAACACCAAGTACCTGTAAAGGGTCACAAAACCGTCATCAATATCTTGTCAGTTCAACCACAATGCGACCAACCTGTAGCAGAGAATAAAGGTTTGGTTGTAGAAAGAAACAAAATTGCAAATAACTTCTAGTAAAATAAATAAAGTACAATATAACCAACTGGACTGTGGTGCCAAATAGACTCTCAGGCCAAAACTCGATGGGATCAGCCAGCCGAGATTATCCAGATCTGAAGAACAGAACCTTGGAACTATTGGAAGCTCTGGTACTCTAGCTCCAGAACTCCAACATGATAAGGAAAAAACACCCAAGGCCAAATTAGTTCAAGGTACCATCGCATATGGAAAATAAAGTTTGTGAAGGCTAGTAAAAACAAATAACCAATGTTTCATTTTACCTATTAAAAAAATTCGGGACCTGCGTTCGAGTCTTTTTCTTCAAATTCAATAACTGGTGCTAATGTCCGGAAGGGAACGTAGAGTGAAATGAATAGGCAAAGTCATGGTCGCAGGCCAAAACCAGTCACAGAAGTAGAGTGCCAGCGGCTGGAAGCCCATGTAAGAAACCAAAACGAACCAAGGATAGACTATCTATCCAAAATTAACCGTAGTCCACTATAGTCATTAAATCACCCAATGTGATCTATGTTGTCCAAACCATTCACCACGTGATAACCACGTGCTGGCCTCATTGTGGACCAACTATTCATGACCTATGTGGCACGGTCACGTGGCCAGGGCATTCCAATTATCTCTCAGTTTAGTTAATTCACCTCGGTAATGATTTAACACATAATTCCATTATGTGGAAGACTCATGTTAATATTATATGTTAAACTAAAGTATTGTAAATCTAAGTTATAGTTGTTAAACTTTAAAATTTAAGGTGTCTCGGATATTTTTGATGGTACTGAATCCACTTCCACCATCAAAAATATGATTCAAACAATGTCTGTACAAGATTTTTTGAAATTTTTTTACGTTTTAGCTGTCCAAACAATTCCTCGGCCTCGCCCGCCTGTTAGACAACTCTTATATAAGAGAGTGAGTGTAAATGTGAGCCTCATATTTATTAAGTATAATTTTGAAAAGGTTAAGGTAATTGTGAAGGGTGGAGCATCATATTTACCGAGCATAATGTTTAAAACTAAGCTGATGGGCACTTCAGAACCTTAGAACCATGTTATATGATATATGTTATATGTTGATACTTGTTATTAATGCTGAGGCAAAGAAACATCAAGTATCTTAACTAGTCATGAAAAAGATAACTATTATGGATAAGGCACCAAAACAAAATACAAGAGGAGGACCCATTCTCATCGTAACCAAAGTTATGAATAGAGTTAAGAGAAGGTAGACATATAACATTCATAAGTAGTTACCTTAGAGAAGTTAAAGGGTGTAGAATTGATACTCTTAGACCTTAAAGTGATTGGCCAAGGAAAGGCATGGTTACAATCGACTAGTGAATGAACATGAAACGTAAATCTATCTAAAGCAACCGATATAGCACTATTGTGTTTAAAATTATAAAGCAAAAATGTATAACATTTTGTTAATCCAATTCAATAGCTTATTTATAAGATATGGTTATGGGAAATAAAAACATATTATCTCTCGAACACAAGAGGATTTCATTACTGATTTCATTTTGATCGCTTGGAATGTGTTTTTCATTATCTCAAATAATATATTATCTAGGTTATAAGTATTAGGTTTTAAGTGGCGCTTGATATTATTTAATGTTTTTGGAAAATAAATAATTAATTAGATGTACTAAAATGTGGTTGACTATTCTGGTTTACAAGAAAACCTAGTGGTACTAGAGAATTCACTTTTGGAATTCACTTTTGGAGGTATGTCGCTGATGATTTTTATTCACAAAAAACCTAGTGGCACAAAAGATTCCATATGCATTTTTGGGTATGTTTAAATTCAATATGAACAATCCAACAAACCCAAGTTTTATTCCAACCAACTTATTATCGCACTTGATACAATTATTTCATAAATGCCATAAATATACCAGTTAGAACTTAAACTCAGGAAATAAGTCCAAATGGTAAACAAGGCAAGAAAGGAAGGGAAATGGACAAGCATTAGGAATATGAAAGTTGTTATTAGAGATAGAGTCCAAAATAAGAGCAATAAATAGGGATTAGGATCAGTACAAATCCTCTTTTGGAACTGTTGTGGTTTTCTATGGTGTAAAGGTTTTATGTTAAGTTGGAACTCGAGTGATATTGATCTATTTACTTAATTGAAATTTGGGAGCATGATGAACCTAGTGTTCTTCACAATGACGAATTCATTTTTTGGTCAACTTAAAATAAAAAATCCTCTCATAAACATTTTAGTGATATAACTTGTTATATAAAAAATATTATCTTTTCTCATATTTAACTTCATAAAAACATGTCTTTTAAAATTTAAAGCCACCCAATTAAAAAAATAAATTATGCACCAAATCACAACTTAAAATCTTTTTGAATTGTTAAAAGACTAACCGAGAATAAATTTTATCTAACTTCAGAGGTAAACAAAATTATAAATCATATTTATTTTCTCAAAAACATATTTCCTTGGTTTGATATACACGTCTTTTATTGCTCAAAAATTGATAATTTACATTGTTTTTATATTTTAATTACTGGTTTCAAAAGATCTTCCAATAACCTTTAAATAACTCGTAACTTGATTATTACAATGTATTATAGGTGCTTCACTGAAAAACCTAAAACACATCCCACAAACATACATAATAGAATATGTTTCGTATAAGTCATTAACAATTATTAAACCATATATATAATTGAATACTTTAAGAAAAACAATGAAATTGTGATAAACGAAATATTCCTTTAATGTGTGATTCTAGTTAACATGTACTCTTGGAGTACTTTTGAAATCACTGGCTGGTACTTTTGATATCACAAGATGCTCCTTGATAGATTGACCATCATCAAATCCCTCTTCCATGTTAGTGCAAGAAGTATGAAAATACTCTTTTGATCCAATATAATAAATAAATTGCTAGTCCAAGAAAATAAATAAATAAAAAGCCAAACTAATATTTATTAAATTAATATTAATTAAATGTAAATTAATTATATTAATTTTATATTTAAAAACATTAACATTGTCATTGTCATTATGATGTCCATCAAATATGAACAATGTAAATAAAAAAACATATAATTGTTAAATGGTTTAATATACATTTCCTCGATCTCATAACTATATTTGGTTATTTTCATTATTATTTTTTTAAATACTCATAATAATCAAAATTATATTTATGATATAACGTATCATAACACCATTATGTATTAAAGTTTTTAATCATAAAATAACTTTTCGATTATAATGTATTGGCTTAGTCCAAGTTAGCATGTTGATTTTTTTGAAAATTAATTACACCTATAGATATACCCAATACAACCTATGGATGTGGGCTTTTTTTTGAATTTTAATTTTATTTAAATTGGATGGTTTAGATTTCATTTCACTTGAATATTTATGATAGTATAGATCTTTGGAGGGTTGTGATTTCACATACCCTTTTAATCTTGTAGGTTATTTTAAATAAAAATTTGTTGAGTCGTTGGGTGTTGAAGCAAATTGGTTGTGTTAGCACACACCTGTCCATTTCAATATGAAGAGGCATTTATGGTTTTAGTTAAATAAAACTTTTCTGACATGTTGGGTGGTGAGGCAAATCGGTTATGTTCGCTATCGTCTCTGCATTTTAGTTCGAAGAGGGTTGTATGTTTTTAATTGCAACATGTTTGTACCCATTGTATGGTTTGAATTCCATGATCTTTCTATCATATGTAAGGTTTGAAACGACATTTCCTAACAATGAAAATATGGTAGAGGAAATGAATGTGAAATGCCATATTATGTTGTGGCTCACATGAATTGTTACATTAGGTATAATGGTCTGGAAGTAGTCTGCATTTACTTTAGTGGAACCAGTCTGCAATTGTTTGGTTGGAGGCGATTTGCATTTCTCTTAGTGGAAGCAGTCTATGATTGTTTGGCTAGAAACGGTTTGTATTTTCTCTCAATGGAAGCACTTTGCAATTGTTTAGCTGGAAGCGATGTGCATTTCCAAACTGGAAAATATATGCTATTGTAGGTTGATAAATCCAATAATTATGACATGCAATCCAATAATTGTGACTGAAAGTTATTACCACTCAGATTCACCAGGAGATTCTACATTCACTAATGCCCACCTAATCCATTGCATTTTAGTTTTCATTACAGATTTGATAATGGTTAGCTTTGTGTTATCTAAAATTGAATAATGATATATTCATATAACTCTGTAACATTGTAAAGGCTAGAGGGTTGGATTATATTTTTTGAAAGAAGGTTGGTATTTTCGGGTGTGTCGATTTGATTTAAAATTGGTAAATGGTACCACTCATCTAGAGAAGATCCATATGATGATAGTGACAATGTCAATAGTGACATGCTAACGTTACTAAACCACTGACATTACCTAGAATGATTATGGTTAACAGAATTCAATAGATTATGTGTAGATTTAATTGAATAATGAGATAAATATTAAGTCAACCGTTGACATTTGTAATGGGGCTATTTGGTTGACATGTTAAAGGATTTGCTAGATCATTAGAAGTTTTGAATAGAGTTGTTTACGTAGGTCAAATGCAAAGGTACTTGCCCAAAAGAGAATTGTATTGCATGAGAGAAATATACCACAAAATCTGAAATTGACTCTATACCATATTCATCATTTACATTATATTATACCTAAGCTTTCATATCTATAATAACATAAACTTTAGAGACAAAAAATATTAAAGTGATGCATGACATTTAAAATAATATTGATAAGGGATGTGTAATTCCTCCATGCTTAGGGCAGAGTTGATATTGATTTCTTAAAAAGAAATATATTTTAACAAAAACATATTTTATTTGTGTTATTGACAAATAAAATATCTCAATTTATATATTAACATAATTTTATAAAAATTTTAATTTTTTTTTTTTTAATATGAGAAAAATATGCTATTCCTTTATTATTTAAAAATATTTCAAATAAAAGAGAGACTCAATGTTCATGCTAAATAAATTATTTTAATATAACTTTGTATATATATGTTTGTATATCATATATATACATAAAGTAATTAACGTTTTTTTTGGTTTGTTTTAACGTATATACATAAAACAATTTATTAATATGTTGGTAAAAATGGAGATGTGTATTTCTTTCTTTGCTTATCGTAAAACCCAATTGCAAGAGAAGGTAAATACTTTTTATCAGAGGAGTTGGTTCCTCAAAGTGTGGATTTGGTTAGATTTGGATAATCCTTTATTTGCAATATATTCGAGTAAATTCAGAATTTTGTTAAGTTGTTTCAGAAGCTCTATAGGTTGTATATTGAAGCCAAAATTGGGATATCCGATCCACTATTCATGGATCTAGAAGGATGCCCACCGATGTATATATTTATGCTTTGATTTTAATAAAACAATCAAAGTGGAGAGTGAGTGTGTCTTGAATTGAATTAACTTATGCCTCAAACCAATGCTTTTACAATCTCATATATAGTTGGTTGAATACACGTTTGTATATTATCAATATTGTAGGGTTCTGGGTTGTAGCTATTCTTTTTTTAATTCCTGTAACCAAGATTGAGGCATTCATGCCATATAATAAAACTTTTATAATCTAGCATTGAAGCCCTTGAGGAGCAATATTTGAGTGTGGAGGACGAGTGGAGGTCTGTAAGCGCTAAGCAACCAAAGTCTGCATAAACATGCAAAGGAGTTAAATACTTAATCAATTAATCCTTTCGATGGAAGTTCGTCATCTAATAGGAGCTGGGAGATGGAACCAAAGTCCCATCAACAAATATCCATCACATAACGTAGGCCGGGCTGATGTGTCCTGAAAATCTCTTCCCAAAAGTTTAAACACTTTGCAAATGAAGAAAGTGCCAACATGATGTGGAGGATCCAGTGACTTGGATAACACCGAGATGAAGTGGACTTAATGTAATGGGCAAAGGAATGTGCTCCATTGAAAGGATTGAATCCAGAACCACTTTAGACATAAATTGAGAGCAACGATTAACGAAAATATTTCTGTTACCGAGATTCTGTCCCCCAGAGGAATGATCCTTGCACACCATTTGGAAGAGTCGAGCTGACTCAAAGTCAGGATGGCATGTAAGGAGAACAACATATGAAAGGAAGGGGAGATATGGAATTCCTTCATGGCGCAATGACTAACAGGCGATCCATAGGGTATTGTTGACTTATCCAGGAGATTAAAGGCTTGCACATTATAAAAAGGGTTGGGGATGACAACTAATAGGAGTAGTAGTTAATGACGAAATTCTTATTTCTCAGAGTCTGTCTCCCGAAATGATTTCCCTTATGCATTGTTTAAAAGAGTGGGATGAAAATAAATGGGTAGATGTGGAATCCAACCAATGAGAAGCATCGGGGTGACACAAATGATGTTTTAAGTGTGGACACATTTTCTTCCTAGGATTAATCACTGTGCTCATGAGGGTTGTTCGTGTTGTGAGAAGTAGGAGGAAAGTTGATAGCATCGAGAGATAATAATTTTTTTCACCCAATATATAAAAAAATATGTGTGCCTGGTCTCAGAAACCATTAAATAAAAGACTCAAGTCGGTGGTTTTGTTGAAAGGTAAGCCCTTCATCTTTTAGATTATATCTATCTATATATATATGTTGGATTTGGGGACTATAAATATGGAGGATTTTGGTTGTGGTGGATCTTTTGAAAGTTTTGACTACAAATTTAATCTAGCTTAAATTTGGTGGGTTTATAAAAGAATTCGTTCATTCAGGTCTTGGTCTTAAGTTTTGGCCATGGTGGTTTTGTAATGGACTTGAGGGTTTAAGTTTAAATTGGACTGAGAATGGATTAAGCTTTAGGCCCACATAATTAATGGCATTAGAGTAGAATAACTTGCTCAATTGAATTTTTGGAATCAAAGAAAATTTTTATAGCAGTGATCCTCTGATTTGAGTTTCATTTTGAGCCAATGTATGTAAAGCTTTTATAATGATGCTAAGGTTAGAGAATACAAAATTTAGTTGCAAAGTGTGGAGGAATATCCAATCATAAGTTTTGAATCAAATTGAAACAAGTAAAGTGAAGTACATGATGATGGTTGAGAAGCACGAAAACTCTTCGAGATATATTTTCAATTAGAAAAGAGGACCAAGAGATTGTAGCAGGATCCAGGGAATTGGATGATAGGTACTGAGTATGTTTTCAACTAACTTAAAAGTTTTGAAGCAAGTAGTAATAGAAAGAAAGGATATAGTGGTAGTAGTTACAAGTAGGAAATTGTGATAGAGAGCAAGTAAATCTCTTAAAGTAAAGTTTGTGGCAGAAAAGTTACAGCAAGGAATGCTATAAGGAGATTTCAGTTGGAGATTGGAAGTAAGGGAATAGCGAAAGTCCTTAGGGGAGGAAGATTGTGAGAAGAGTGCAGAAGCTAGGGGAGAGAAAATGAGTTCTCAGAGTTTCTATAAGGAAGAAATAGTAGTACCAAAGTATAATATCAAGGGGAAGCTTAGCGAGGTATAGCAGGAACATAGTCTTTCTATAGGGAGAGAGAGCTTGGTTGCTGCTCATAGTGAGCATGAAGAAGCTCATGTAATAGAAGATGAAGATGACTATAGACAGTCAAAGGAAAAGTTCAGGAGGAAGCCATAATAAGAAGAAAGAGAACATAATGGGTGATGAATAATTTCAAAAAGAGGTGGTTGATAAAGGTAGAACTTAGTAACCTGAAGAATCTTCTATGGAAGAGAATCAAAGAAGAATTGAGAAAAGGATTGAATGTAGGGAAAACGATCAAGTGACTTATCAAGGAGTTATTTGCTGAGAAGTTAATGTAAATGTAACACCCTCCTCCCACATCGACCTATGTAACCATGCCAACTAGGGTAAACATGAGACGAGAGGCAACTATGATCAGATTCGACCTCCTATGTGACCTTAAGGAAGTGGAATTGGTGAAACATCACATAGAGTCATCCAACATCATCAACAAAACTCTCAAGAGACAAGTCAACCACTCAGACATCCTGTCCTTGGCTCCCATTGTTGTTCTAGACCTTTGAGGCCATAGTCATTCTCATGCTATGGGAAAGGCAGCGACGAGAGACCCAAAGTCACTCTCATAGGCCTACATTCCAATGGATATGGACCAAACTTGCGAGTTCTGTGCCAACGACCCGAGGATTTAAGCCACTTTTTCAGGCCCAGTGCCTAAACCACTACCCAAAATGGAATGATAGCTTGAAATCAAGAAACGGACATGGAAATAATGCATCAAAAGCAATAAGCTCAACAAGACCTTAACGAGACCCCTACTAGCCATGAGAGGCATTTCATCAACCATATTGTCAACATGTAACCTACAGGTGTAAACAAAATAATTAAGTGTAGGGATCCAATACTTATATGAGAATTTCTATGACCATTGTTTTCTCATGTCATTTGTTTCATATTCATCTAGTAGGCCATAGACACATTATCCATTCATATACAAGTAAATACATGCTAAGAGCCAAACATAGCTACTGCCATAAAATGTACATGTAATCGACATAATAGGGATAAAAATATAATAAACATATGAGCCATCAAAATCCATATATACACTAGTAAATTTACACATGAAAATCAATGGAATGAATTTCTCATTAATCAATGCAATGAACCATCCGTGATGGGACTACCATGTTCCACCCGACCATAGATTGGTTGAGTCAAGTCTCTCTTTAGCCAATCACCCTTGTTCCATATTACAAGCATGAATGTGGGACTCATAGAACACATCAAAAGCACCAATCAATGTGGATGCCACTAGAGTTATCCACCTACACTGTGAGGAATTTGAGTGCCTCCTAGTGTCTTAGGCTTTACTGTTCATCCACAGTCTGATATAGGGATCACTAGGCCCTACATCGAGACATACTCTCCAGTATTTACCATGCATTCCATCCCATAATGACTAGGCCCAATAGAGAGAAAATACCCCTCTTGGCTTTACCGTATATCTCGGCATTCACTAAAAAGTATTCTCAAGCCCACTGAGGCACACAATTTAGCTTTACCACAACCCACAATCCAATTCAGGGGTTACTAGGGCAGTGGCTTCGTGCATTCTCATTTTGGTTTAGGGGCCACTACACCATGTATTTGTCAATTCAGAGATCCACCCCACTCAACTTCAAATCCAATCCGACCATCCCACATAAACTGAATGAGAGAACCCATCTCATCAAAGCTATTAGGAAATGGCAAGGCTAGGCTGCAAATACTGTCACACCTAGAAAAACCCTTTCCATGGTAGAAAAGAAAAGCATGCAATCCCATGCATGACAAATATAGCAAGGAAAATACAAATGCAAGTCGATACCTACAATGAAGCCTATTGTAGCTTCTTGATCCTGCCTTTCCCTACTTGATCTTTGCTTCCTCTTGCCTTCTTTACCTTTCTTGGTCCAATGCCAAATTGCTCCAAGAAAACTCTAAGCGTCTAAGGGTATTAGGAAAGAGTATTAGGAAGAGAGAGAGAAAGAGTAATCAAAGATCTCCAAAGCTAAACTGGTAAAAGGTTAATCTAACAAAAGCTTACCAACTAATCCTCATAAATATTTTTATCAATGAGGCCTCTATTTTCTTCATTTTCCATTATTTTCCTTCACTTTTCTCCTCAAATGCAACCTGTGACCTTTCACCTTCCCTTTCTCCTAATTTCATTTATTTTCATAAATAATTGTGCCAAAAATTCCATTTTGCCTTTCCAAAGTCTTAGTCATTGCCTTTGCCAATTTCCTTAGCCATAAACAACCAAATGAACACCCACACCAGGATGTCTTGCCAGAAATTCAACTTGGAGTATGTGTCCCACATCCATGGTATTTATATATTTTTACATGGAATTTGTACCAAGGTTGTTACATCAGATAGTGGAGAGAGAGGAGGCACTCAGGGCAACTGTGTATGAGATGAGAGAATCCATTTGTGAATAAAAAAAAGGACCAATTCTTGGAGAAGAAGATAGTGAGGATGAGATGATGAGAAGGGTACTAGAGGCATCTTCAGAGACTAAAAGGTCTCATGGTTTTAATTTTAATTATTTGTGTGAGTGTGTATTTACAGGTGTCAAAGATGATGAAGTTGAATAGATGTCAGAGACAATGGAACAAGAAAAAATTCCGTAGACGAATTTTTTTTTCTTATGGAGGACAACCAGGGTTAGTAGAATTTGGAGATGAATAGCTTAAATTTTTTATTTTGTTTGTTTGTTTGTTTGTTGAGACAACATCGAAATAAGTCATGGAGAAGTTTAGGATGGAACTCTTCAAGTTTGTAAGAGGAAGTTCACAGGTATATTTGATTGGTTCAATTTTATTTTGTTAATGTTAGAAATTAATTAACGAAGCAATGAAATACACAAAATGTTGCAGAAACACAAATACATAAATGCATAAAACAAGAGACACACAAATATACATGGTCACCCAATTTGGGCTATGTCCACAGAGAAATAACCAGTCCTTCCTTTTATATTATCCAACAAAATGAAGAGATACAACCTACAACATATCCACTGTAATTTCCTCTTCGCTCTCACATAGTCTCCTCTCTCTCTTGCTCAAAATAATCATACAAAACCACAATTAAATTCCCTCATATAAACTGAGGGTTGCCTTATAGAAAAGAAAACCCTAAACTAATATAAATTCTACCATCAGATCATTTTCCTAATGACCGACCATGATTGGCTATGAAATTACAATATTTTACAAGGAAAATTTTCAACTATTTTTAGCTTCGGGGGGGGGGGGCTCTTCAAAAGTAGTTGTCTCCCCCAATGGGACCCCCCTACTAGCTATCATATAGGTGGAGTTGTTGCCCCATTTAGGGAATGGGGTCCACCACAACTGAGACCTATAAATCAAGAAGACAATTGAGTTCCACACCCAACAATCTCCCACTTGGAGACTGATTATAACAACTCCACCACTACTTCATTTGATGGAAAATGCTTCCACTTTGGACCTAATTGTTTCTCATCTTCATCATCATACTTGAATACCAATTTAAAATGAGAAGGAGCCCATTTTCTCCCTAGTTACAAATTTTGTTAGCATATATGTAGAATTCTGGCTAGTGTGTATCTCTTCCAACTTCAATTGTCCATCTTCCAACACTCACCGTATGAAATGGTACTTTAACTATATATGTTTACTCTTGGAATGAAATGTTGAGTTCCTTTTAATATGAATAAAACTCTAGCTGTCATTGAATAACTTGCCTATCTCCTCCTTCTTGCCCAATTCATGCATAAGCCTTTGTAACCAGATCATTTCTTTATTGGCCACTCTAGTAACAACATACTCTGCTTCCATTGTTGAAAGTGAAACAATACTTTGCATTTTTGAAACCCAAGTGACTGTTGTTCCACTTACAGTAAAAACATACCTTGTGGTGCTCCTCCTATTATCTGTATCACCTGCCATATCTGCATCAACATATCCTTGTAGAGAAATGTTTGAAAGGCCAAAGCATAATGCTTGACTTGTGGTACCTCTCAAATACTTGATAGTCCATTTCAATGCCATCCAATGTTCTTTTCCTGAATTGTTCATGTACCTGCTTACAATTCCCACTCCATGTGAAATATTAGGCCTTGTGCAGACCATTACATACATTAAACTTCCAACTACTGATGCATATGGAACTTTACACATATAATCCATCTCTTCCTAGGTCTTGGGACATATCTCCTTACTTATTTTGAAATGGCTAGCCAAAAGTGTGCTAATTGGTTTTGCGTTCTGCATATTAAATATTTCCAACACCTTTTGTATGTACTCACTCTATGACAACATTAATTTGTGATTTTTCTTGTCTCTAGTTATTATCATACCAAGCATTTGTTTTGCAAACCCAAATCATTAATTAAAAATGAATTTTCCAATTTTCCTTTGAGCACAATTATTTCCTGCATGTTAGACCCTACAACAAGCATGTCATCTAAATACAATAACAATATAATATAGATTCCATCATTTTTATTTTTAATATAAACACAATGGTTAGAGTGACATCTAGTATAACCTTGTTCAGACATAAACTTGTCAAATTTTAGATACCACTGCCTTGGAGCCTGTTTTAAGCCATACAATATCTTCTTCAACTTGCACACTAATTTATCATTCCCTTTAACAACATACCCTTGTGGATGTTGCATATATATCTCTTCCTCCAAATCCCCATGGAGAAAAGTTGTCTTCGCATCTAACCACTCAAGATGCAAATATTTTGCTACCAAAATGCTTAAAATAGTTTTGATTGAACTCATTTTAACAACAGGAGAAAAAATTTCATCAAAGTCTATACTTTTCTTTTGTTCAAAACCCTTCACCACAAGTCTAGCCTTATACCTCTATTTACCTCCATCTTCTTCCTTCAACCTGTAAAGACATTTATTCTGTAATGTTATTTTATTTGCAGGAAACCTGAGTAAGTCCCAATTCTAGTTATGTACCAAGGAGCCCATCTCTTCTTTCGTGGCTAGCTCCCACTTCTTCCTGGTTTCTACTTGCAT
Organism: Pinus taeda; assembly: GCA_000404065.3. NCBI lineage: Eukaryota > Viridiplantae > Streptophyta > Pinopsida > Pinales > Pinaceae > Pinus > Pinus taeda. Next base: position 9,367 of record APFE031677394.1, on the reverse strand, counting down.
TTCTTCTTCACAACATTCTGGTTCACCATAATCAGTCAAAAATACATAATATAATGAAGGAGAGTATCGTTCAGAGGGTCTGTTTATGCTGATAAATCTTGTAACACCACTTTCAAGTGTTTGATGTGCCTGTTTCTATTATGGTTATTGTTGTTGTTGTGGCTGCTAATCATTATGTTTTGCATGCACCTTTACCTTTTTCGTGATTTCATCAAGCACTGTGTATTCTTTGTTTTCATTTTCTTGGTTCTTTCCCTGCATTTGATCCTTATACAAGACCTTTCATTAAATAGGAAATCTATGCTCTTAATGCTTTTGTGATTTTCATAATCATATAAGAGATAACCAAAATCATTAACACTATATCCAATAAAGGTACATTTCTTTGATTTTTCTCAAGCTTTGTTCTATTTTCTTTGTTGATGTGGACAAAGGCTTTATAATAGAAAGTCTGTAAAAATGAATAGTTTACATTTTTACTTGTCCATGCCTCCTCTAGAATAACACCATAAAAGGAACTTGAAGGTCCTCTATTTATTAGATAAATAGAAATATCTACAACATTTGCCCAAAATTGTAAGGGAAATCCTGCATGCAATCTCATGCACCTTGCACGCTCCATGATTGTCCTGTTAATCCTTTATGACACATCATTTTTTTGTGGTGTCCTTGGAACTATATTCTCTTTGTGAATTCCATGCTCTGAACAATAATGATCAAAGTCTATGCTACAATATTCACCTCCATTGTCTAACATGAGACACTTCAACTTAGTTCCTATCTCATTCTCAACCAAATCTTTCCATTTCTTGAAATTATCAAATATATCATATTTATTTTGAATATAATAAATCCAAGTTTTCCTAGTTGCATCATCAATAACACTAACATAATAGCGAGAGACATCGAGAGATGATACATGAGAAGGTCCCCATACATTTATATGCATATGATCTAATTTTTCGCTCTTCTTTTCCTTCCCAACTCTAATAAATATGACTCTCTTCTGCTTTCCGTAAACATAATTTTCAGAGAAATCCAAATCAACATGCTTCAAATTTGGTAACAAATTTCTTCAGTGAAGAATCTACTTCCCTTTCTCACTCATGTGCCCAAGCCTAAGATTCCACAATTTCGTATCTTCTCCCATGGAGGTTAAAGCAGTAACAAAATTAGAAATATAATTGCATAGATACAACATATCAACCTTTTCTCCTTTTTCTATTAATAGGGCTCCTTTAGCGACCTTCCAAGTTTTGTTTGTGAATGTAGTTACACAACCTTCACCACCTAACTTCCTTGTTGAAATCAGATCTTTCCTTAGATATGGAATAGGCTTACCTCCTTTAATAGCCATTGGTTTCCATTTTTTTTTCTTTATAAAAACCTTACGCATTCTAACAATTTTATAGGTGTTATCATCATCTAAACGAACATGCCCAAAATATCCATGAACATAGTCATGAAAATGTTTCCTATCAGGTGTAGCATGGCATGAAGCCCTTGAATCAACCACCCATACATCAATAATATTTTCTAATGAAAGAATCAAAGCATCTTTCAACACATCACCTATCAGATTTGCTTCATGATTGTTCTCTTATTGTCCATCTCCTTCTTTTCCTTTTTGAGATTTGCAGTCTTTCTTCAGGTTTCCTTTTTTCCCACATTTCTAGCACACTATCCTTGATCTAGATTTTGATTTTGATTTTCTTGATTTATTGTGATTTCTTTGGCTCCTTCCTCTCTCCACTTTTCTTCCCCTAGTCTTTGCAGTCAAGGAATTAGATGATTTCTCACCAGAGCATTTCCATCGCATTTCCTCGCTAAGGATGGCACCAATAACATCATCAAACTTTAAAGTACTAGATCCAGAGACATAGTTACGAATAACCATAACTAATGCATTCTAACTTTCTTGGAATGAACATAAAAATATTAGAGCCCTAACTTCATCCTCAAAATTTACCCCTACAAAACTTAACTAATTGGTAACCATGTTAAAGTCATTTAAATGATCAACAATAGATCCTCCTTCTAACATATTCATATTAAATAGATGCTTTATAGGAAATAAATGATTTGAGTTGAGGGTTTTTCATATAGTTTGGTCAATGCCATCATTAAACCTTTTTCTGTCATTTCCTTTGAAATGTTGAATGCCACCGACGCTGCCACACACAACCGTATTGTTCCTAGTGCCTTTTTGTCAAGAATATCCCATTCTGCATCCATCATACTCGTCGAATCCTTTGATTTTCCACTTAACGGTAGGTAAAAATATTTCTGATACATATAATCTTCCATATAAATCTTCCATAGCTAGTAGTTTTGGTCGTTAAATTTCTCGACCCTAAACCTATCATCTTCCACCATTTCTCCCACTCGAACCAAGAACCCTTCTTTCCTGTGAGTTTATTAGCCAAATAGACCCATGACTCTATTACGAGTTGTTAGAAATTAATTAATGGAGCAATGAAATACACAAGATATTGCGTAAACACAAATACATAAACACATAAAACAAGAGAGACACAAATATATGTGGTTCACCTAATTTGGGCTATGTCCACGGAGAAACAAACAATCCTTCCTTTTATATTATCCAGCAAAATGAGGAGATACAACCTACAACAGATCCGCTATAATTTCCTCTTCACTCTCACACAGTCTCCTCTCTCTCTCACTCAGAATACAGATCTACATAGACATAATAAAATTCCCTCATATATAGTGAGGGGTTTCCTTCTAGGGAAAAAATCCCTAAATTAAACATAACTTATACTATTGGATCATTTGCCTAATGAAGTATCTCGTTTGACTACAAAATTATAATATTTTACAAGGCAATTTTTGATCTATTTTTAGCTTCAGGGATGCTTCCCTCGAACCCCTGTTGGGGGGGGGGGGGTCTCTTTAAAAATATCCATCGCTCCCTCTGCCCCCCCCTAGAGGCTATCATACGGGCATTGTTTCCACCCTATTTAGGAAGTGGGGTCCAACGCGGCTGAGACGTATGAATGAAGATAATCAGGCTCCACACCCAACAATTAAGTGTAGAGTTAATCATTTTTGAGAAAGTTTTTCCAAGTTTTGGAAGTAATTGGAGATTGCGATGGGAGGAGAAGACATATGTTTTGAAAAACTATGGATCAGGACAATGTGAAGATAGTGAAAGGGGATTGGTTAGAGGAACTTAGATCAAGGTATTTTAGGAAGCTCAAAGGAGATTATAAGAAGTCAAGGACAAGAATATAGTCATGAACATGTTATGGAATAAGAGGCATCCATGTCTTGTACATGTTAGGAAATTAGAAGGATAACTTGTGGGGACAATTATGAGGAAGGAGGAATAGACAAAAGCAATGATACGTGTGATGCAGAGCAGAGAATTGTTCTGTGGAAAAATAGTGATGATGTCTAGTATGGTATGGAAATCGCAAAAGATGGAGAAAGAGCTCATGAAGAGACATGGAACTGTACATTCATTGAGAATGCTCAAAAAAGAGGACAAAACATATTTAAAGATGACGAAATGATGATTGAGGATGAGAAGTAGTGCTTAGAAGAATTGTTTAAGGATTTCAATGAAAGATCAAAGTTGCTGAAAGGGGCGTTACAATAGATTGGAAGTAAAGTTGGAGACATTGATGTAATAATTTTTGTGTAGTATATTCCATTTTTTAAAATGAATGTGAATATAAGTTAACAGAAGGTGGTCAAATTATTAATTTTGGAGACAACAATGGGGTTCTAAGAGAGAATCCTTTCCAAGAGAAAAAAGATGGAAACTAAACTTTTGGAGTTGGTTGAGATTGGAGAAACATCAAATCAGTATAAATATTTTTTAAACAAAAGGAAAAGTAATACTTTGAAACAAATTAGACAATAAATGGATCCGAGTGGTTGAGTTTTTCAACAATTATATACCTTGAATATTGTAAAGGGGAGTGGGAGATAGTTTTTGTAACTCTCGCACATCACGAGTTGGAAACTGAATGGAAGAAATTGCTTCAAGGTAACAAAAGATATAATAATCAGTATGATTTCTGGTTTGATGAAGAACGTAATATTTTACAGGTTGACAGGTTTCAAGAAGACATCTTGAAGATAATAAGGGTGCAAGGAGAAAAGGTTGAAGGTAGTCAGAGAAAATTTGACAGAAATGAGAGCATGGAGGAAGTCATTAGGCTTGGAAATGACTTAGATTGCATAGATGTGAGATGGATAATAGGGAATTGAACTAATGCAAATATGGAGGAAAATATAAAAATGGAAGGACATGACAATTTTATTGTGTTAAGTGCATATAAACAACATGAATATTCAATTTTTTTTAAGGGGGAGATAAATGCAAAGTTCGATTTGGTCCTAAAGTTACAAACTTCAAATGCTAATTGGATTTTGCAGAATTTTTTAGAACATGGAGACAATCCAAAATATGAGGCTTGGAATGGAAGAATAGGAGTTTTCACAAGTGTTACACAGGGAATTGCTGAAATAGAGGAAAATTTCCAAGAATGTAAATTTGCAATATATAATCATATTTTTCTAGCAGATCAACAAGGATGTGGAAATCAGGGTATTGTTTGAGAAGATAACGAGGAAGCTAATTGTAGCACATATATAATAAACTATTAGCACAACCTTGAATTTATTGCAGTAAAAAGGTAACATATGGAGGACTTTTCTATGTTTTACTTGTGAGAATGAAAGGATTCCACTTGAGACAGTGAATATGTGGACAACAAAAGAAACAAAGGAATTGTGTAATATAACCTCTACAAGCTAGAAAGGCAAGGAAACATGGATCATTACAACAAAGGAGTTAAAGGAAGCATTTTGGAGATAACAGATGATGATAGAGGCACCAAAAAAGTAGCAGATAAAGGATGCATGGAATTTAGTTTTGAATATTTTGCACCATAAGAGATTATTGGTGTAAATTCTCAATGTTTTATCAAGGAGTAATCTATCCAACTCAAAGAAGTAGTAGTCAATAGCAAGCATAAGTGAAGGAAGTAGAATCAAGGATCAAGAATCTCAAGTGGATGAACAACAATAATCACTACAATGATGAGTAGATGATTGATAATGGAATTTGGAGTACATACACAACAAAAAAGCAAAATGAGGTTTGAGATCCTAAATGGTTGTAGGAAATAATAGAGAAACAACTTAACAATGAAACAAATGGTAAGATACATCATAAAGTTTGGGATCCTGTAGGACTTCAGCAACACAAAACTCATGAGCAGGAGACCATGAAAAGTTTATTCCTTATGAGTATGATGTAGGAGCATCGTAACGCTGAATTGAATGAGAAGGTAAATCGTTTTTACCAAAGGACTTGGTTCCTAAAAGTGTGGATTTTATTAGATTAGGAAATTCCATGGGGTCTTCACTTAATGAATCTCTGACATATCACATCTGTCCGTGGCATACTAAACAATACCCTTAATTTGACATATTGGAAAATACCTCTAAAAATCACATTATTTAACCCCATAGTAATACAAACCCAATACACCTTCCCAATTCAAAAAACCACCGCATTCACTAGATATTGTAGGTATCCATTTTTCATTAACATTTTTATGCCCCTTTATATTTTTTCATTAACTTTGAGCTCCATTTTTCATGCCTGTCAATATAAAAACCCTTTATCCCCCTATTATGTGCTCAATATATTATTTCATTTTTTCCTCAATATATAGACCCCAATAATGAATTCAGGTGGTATGGTATTGGCCCCCCAACAAAGCCCCCATGGGTTAATCCTTTGTTTTCCATGTATTCAAGTAAGTTTAGTCTGTGTTAAGTTATTTGAGAAGTTCGTGAGGTTGTATTTTGAAGCCAAAATTGGGTTATTCAATCCACTATTCATCGCTTTGAAAGGATTCCCACTCATGTATATATTTATGCTTTAATTTTAATAAAACAATTAGAGTGGAGAGCAAGTGTAGCTTGGATTTAATTAACTTATTCCTTGGATCAGTCGTTCTGCAATCTCATATGTAATTGGTTTTATGGCTTGTATGTTATCAATAGTGTAGGGTGTCGTGTTATGGCATACTTTTTTAAATTCATGTAAGTAAGATTGAGAATTCATGCCATATAATAAACCTTGTATAATCTAGCATTGAAGCCCTTGAGGAGAAACATTAGAGTACATAGTGGAGGACATGTGAAGGTTTGTAAGCACCAAGGAGCCAAAGTCTGCATACATGGGTGGAGGAGTTAAGTGCTTAATCATTTTTTTTTCAATGGAGGTTCATCATTTAACAAAATCCGAGAGACAAAACCAAAATTCTGTCAACAAATATCTGTCACATAACGTAGGTTAGGCTGATGTGTCCTGAGAATGTCTTCACGAAAGGTTAAAGAAGTCACAAATGAAGGAAGAATCAAGATGATGTGGAGGAGTCTATTGACTTGGAGAACACCGGGATGAAGTGGAATTAATATATAGGGAAAAGGTATGCATTCCATTGAAAGGACTAAGGCCAAGACCACTTTAGACAAAAACTAAGATAAAAAATTAACATAAATATTTCCATTACTTGGAGTCCATATGCCATAGGAAATGCCCTTTCACACTATTTGTAAGAGCTAGGATAACTCAAGTTCAGGATGGTGTGTAAGGCCAATGACATATGAAAGGATTGGGAGATATGAAATTCCTTCATTGGTACAAGGACTAATAGGCAATCCATAAAGTTTTGTTGACTTGTCCTGAAGATAAAAGGCATGCACATTATGAAAATGGCTAGGGATGACAACTAATAGGAGCAACAATTAATGGGGAAATTCTCATTTCCTGGTGTTTATCTCTTGGGAGGATTACCCTTGTGCATTGTTAGAAAGAGTAGGATGAGAAGGAATGGGTAAAGGTGGAAGTCGACTAATGACAAAAGCATTGAGGTGATGTGTACACATATGACGTGTTAAGTGTGGACCCATTTTCTTCCCTAGGGTTAATCACTGTGGTCACGAGGGTTGTTCATGTTGTAAGGTTAAGGAAGAAAGTTTATAGCACTAGGAGAAAATGAAAAAGGGCCACCCAATATATAAAAATATGTGTTCTCGGTCTTGATAGCCATTAAATAAAGGACTCAAGACGGTGGTTTTGGTGCAAGGTAAGACCCTCCTCATTTAAATTATA
>APFE031677393.1:0-13037 GCA_000404065.3 Pinus taeda | reverse complement strand
AAGACTACTGCAGGTCTAGAGAACTAAAAGATGAAATATTTCAGATGATAGCTAGACCAAATGAAACATTAGAAGAATATGTGGAACGTTTCCAGTATAATCTACAAAGATCTCCCTATGGATCGCTGCCTTTGCCTGATAACATGTTGAAAACAACATTAATAAGGGGCATGAAAGAACAATGGATTGAAACATTAAACATTATGGGGAAAGGGGATATTTATCAGGAAAGTTTTACTGACATAATTGATCTATGTATTAGGAGTTCGAGAGGTAGTACACGAATCAAACCAGCAGAACATGATCGGTTTGCAAGAGAAAACAAAATTCCATCAGAAGGAGTAACGCGTGTGGAAATTGGAAATTTATTTGAAAATTTTAAAACTGATATACTAGGAACACTGACTACACAATTGGACGTTTTTCAGGCCAAGCAAAAACAAATGGAGGCAGAACAGAATTTGGCAATCTTCTGCCCCAAGTGCAGGAAGAAGCATAGCCATAAGGAGTGTCCACTAGATACAGTCCAGACATGCGCCATTTGTACAAGGGATCACTCTACAGAAAGTTGTCCCTCATTACCTGGACTGAAAGCGGTATATAAGGAAGCAGAAGAAGAACCAGAGGCAGTATATTTACTCAACCAGTGTCGTCAGTGGTAGCCGCGACAAATTGGTATGTTTTCAGACCCAACTTCTTCTTTTCAGTATCCGCAGTACAATACTCAACAGTATAATACATGGCAAAGTCAGTTTCAGCCCCGATTTCCAAACTGGTCATCACAGTCATATCCTTCTGCAAACCCATGGCTAAATCAAACGAGCCAATCTGGTTGGTCGAATCCTCCTTATCCCCCACCATACTGGCAAAACAACCCATACCCACCAAAATGGACTCCCCCCACTTCACAAGGTTCAGTCTGGCAGACTAACTGGCAGAGACCAACATAGCAGCCAGTAGGAAATATTCCTTTCCCTCAACCTACACTGCCAGCCTTACAGCAAAACCCCCAATCTAATATGAGACCCCAACTCCCAGCCCAGCCCAATCCCAATCCAAATAACAGACTGGTCCAAGCACTCCAAATTTTAGAAAGACCAAAAGAAGGACCCGATCTGAGGGAGTGCAATGATCTTCAGCTAAGATCTGGGCATATTATCCAAACAAAGGGAAATAAAACAGTTCAGATTGAAGATCAGTTTCCTAGAGAACATCTATCACAAGAAGAGGATGTGAATAGGCAACAAACTCATAATCAAGCAACCACATCCTCTCCCCCTTTCCCAGAATGTTTAGTCATACCTCGACCTATACAACGACCTAATTTTAACATTCTGGGAGAATTACAAAATTTGTAAATAAAAATTCCATTCCTTCAGGCCATTTAAGACATCCCGATATATGCAAAAACTATTAAAGAATTGTGCATAAAAGGACCAAGGAGGAATATAATAGATAATCCAAGAGTTCAAGTAGTCAGTACTTTATCTGACTTATTATCAGGAAAGGAAACACCTATTAAGTATGAAGACCCAGGAAACCCAATAGTAACTGTTCAAATTTATGGTCAAACCCTAACCAATGCCTTAGTTGATCTTGGAGCTGCAATCAATATATTGACAACCGCTACTTGCCAAAAGCTAGGCATCACATCTGCAAAACCCACCTCAACTCTACTAGAATTGGCTGATCGGTATGTGGTTAGGCCGAAAGGCATACTACATGATGTCATGGTCCCTGTTGACTCCTGGGAATACCCAACTTATTTTTTGATAATAAACCCTAAAACCCGACTTGATGGACATCCATTGATCTTAAGAAGACCTTGGCTCGCTACCGCTGATGCCTATATTAGCTGTCGACAAGGGAACATGATCATAACCAAGGGGGCGGATATCAAGAATTTAGTACTATATCCCCCAACGCAGCGAAGAATCACAGTAGTTAAAAATAATAGGCACCCTGTATCATATCTTACTGACAACATTATATCTCCATTAACTATACAAGAAGCACTAGAGTTCAAAGACCAAACAGAAGATGATGCCATCAGTAATTTCATTAGTCAAACTGAACTCACATCTCGTACCCCGTGTCATATGATAAAAGTAGCATTTGATAACGAAGTAGAAGAGGAACCTCTGAAAGATGCACATGATCACACAATCCCTATCACTTCAGTTGCGCATAATAAAATTGTGGAGATTGAACCTAGAAAGACCTTAAACATTAACGCCGACCTTACACCCGAACAAGAAACAAAAATCCTCCATATCTTAAGAAAATATAAAGAAGCATTTGCATGGGATTACACTGATATGAAAGGAATTGACCCTCAATTGTGTACACACCACATCTACATAGAAAATGATGCAAGACTGGTTAGGCAGCCTCAGAGAAGACTAAATCCTCATCTAAAAGAAGTAGTAAAAGCTGAGCTTCAAAAAATTTTAGATGTTAATTTCATCTACCCTATCTCTGATAGTAAATGAGTCTCCTCGCTTGTGGTGGTGCCGAAAAAGAATGGGAAGTGGAGAATCTACATGGACTATAGGGAGCTAAATAAGGTAACGCAAAAAGATCACTTTCCTCTCCCATTCATCGATCAAGTATTGGACACTCTGGCAGGGAAGAAATTCTTTTCTTTTCTCAACGGCTTTAGTGGGTATAACCAAATACAGATTGCCCCTGAAGATCAGGACAAAACTAGTTTTACTTGTCCTTGGGGAACATTCGCCTACCGAGTTTTACCTCTTGGTTTATGTAATGCCCCTGCCACATTCCAAAGGGCTATCCTTAGCATTTTTGCAGATCTAATAAATGAAGGACTGGAAGTATATATGGATGACTTTACTCCATACGGAGATGATTTTGATATAGCATTGGAGACACTAGAAAAAGTCCTACAACGTTGCATAGCTACTAGGCTTTGTTTAACCCATGAAAAATGTTACATGATGATGACAGAAGGACTTATTCTAGGACACTATATTTCAACAGCTGGCATTCAGGTAGATCTAGCCAAAATCCAAATACTTTTGCTTATTCCTACTCCTACTACTTAAACAGAGGTATGTAGCTTTTTTGAATTCTCTGGTTACTACAGAAGATTTATAGAACATTATTCACGTATTGCTGCATCATTGTATGCACTAACTGGTAATATTTATTTCCTTTGGACAGAAAAATGTGAACGTGACTTCAATGACTTGAAGAAGCTCGTATCTACAGCCCCAGTCCTTCGGGGACCAAATTGGGATTTGCCATTCCAGATATCATCTGATGCCTCAGATACAACCATTGGAGCAGTCCTTGGATAGGAGGAGGATAGAAAACCATATGTAATTTATTACATTAGCAAAAATATATCCCCTGCTGAACTAAATTATACTGTCACTGAAAAAGAATTTATAGCTGTTATACATGCTATCAATAAATTCAGACATTACATTAATGGATATCCTGTTATCTTGTACACAGATCATTTTTCTATAAAATATTTAGCAAACAAGCCTATCACAAATGGAAAAATAACTAGATGGCTGATTTTATTGTAGGAATTTGATATTACAATCAAGGATCGACCCGGGAAAGAAAACCCGGTAGCTGATTTCCTCTCAAGAATGCCAAAACCAGTTGATGCAGCAGCAGTTGAAGATCAATTTTCAGATGAGCATCTCTTTACGGTTGTTGTTCAAACACCCTGGTATGCTGATGTCGCCAATTACCTAGAAGTAGGTAAGTTACCAAAGAATCTAACCCCTAATGAGCGAAAACAGATTGTTCAGCGAAGTACCGGATTTTCCTGGATTGGGGGCTATTTGTTTCACACAGGGGCAGACATGCAAATCAGGAGATGCGTTCGACAAGACGAAATTTTTGATATATTGAAAGCATGCCATGACCAACCATGTGGTGGAAATTTCGCTGATCGCAGGACTGCACATAAAGTATTACACACAGGGTATTATTGGCCCACAATTTTCAAAGATGCAAAGAAATTTGTCCAAGCATGTGACAGTTGCCAGAGAGCGGGACGCCTTAGTTAGTCGGATGAGATGCCTTTGAAACCACAACTAGTCATCGAACCATTTGAGCGTTGGGCTCTTGATTTCGTGGGACCAATCAACCCACCATCAAACCAAAAACATACATTTTGGTGGCAACAGAATATGTCACCAAGTGGGTTGAAGAAGAGGCCTTGCCCAGAGCTACAGAAGAATCTTTTATATAGTTCCTGCTCCATATGTTTGTACGCTATGGCCTCCCTAGAGAGATAATTACAGATGGAGTGCCACAGTTTGCTGGGAACAGAATAGCAGCAACACTCAACAATTATCATGGTCAGCATAAAATTACCACCCCATATCACCCACAGGCAAATGGGCAAGTATAAAGCAGCAACACGATAATAGAAACAATTCTAACAAAAACAGTTGCATCACATAGACGTGATTGGGCTGCCGGACTACCTGAAGCACTGTGGGCTTATAGAACAACATGGAGAAGCACCACTGGTCACTCACCTTACCAGCTAATGTTCAGAAAACAACCTATCTTTCCTATAGAATTTGAAATCCAAACATTACGAACAACACAAGAAGTTGGTTTAGACTTAACTGAGGCACAGACTAATTGACTACAACAGATTAATGAGTTGGATGAAATTAGGCTCTCTGCACTTCAACACACTACCCTGATACAGCAGCAGAGAGCTAAATGGCATGATGCTCACATTATAAAACAGAGTCTTCCATGAAGGAGACTGGGCTCTTTTATATGACTCTAGGTTTCAGGACTTCCCCAGGAAACTCCAGACTCGTTGGCTGGGACCATATGAAATTCAGAAAGTACATGACAATGGTACCCTTACCCTGATTACTATTGATGGTTCTGGATATACCCTTAAGGCAAACATCCATCGAGTCCGTCTTTATTGCAAACAACTTACTCGGAAGTCCTTCTTCCAACAACTACGCCAAGATTCAGATATGGATATCTTAAGGGAGGAAGACAAGTCTTCCCCACCTGTTACTCACTAAGAAATTTACTTTTCCTTACAATTTGTATATAACTTATTGAATTATTTTTTGTACATATATTTGCAGCACGTTTTGTTACTTCTGCTGTTCATTTTTTTTCAATAGGAATAGCACTTTTGATTTTTGTTGTTCCTTTTCCAAATGGAACAACACTTTTGATTTTTGTTGTTCCTTTTCCAAAAGGGACAACACTTTTGATTTTTACTGTTCCTTTTCCAAAATGGACAACACTTCTGATTTTTGTTGTTCCTTTTCCAAAAGGGATAGCACTTGTGATTTTTGTTGTTCCTTTTCCAAAAGGGACAACACTTGTGATTTTTGTTGTTCCTTTTCCAAAAGGGACAGCACTTGTGATTTTTGTTGTTCCTTTTCCAAAAGGGACATCACTTGATATTTTTGATGTTCCTTTTCCAAAAGGAACAACACTTGCGATTTTTTCTATTCCTTTTTCAAAAGGAACAACACTTGTGTGTTTTTTCTGTTTCCAAAAGGAATAGCACTTTTTGATTTCTGCTGGTCTTTTTCCAAAGGAATGGCACTTGTTTGATTTTTCTGTTCCTTTTCAAAAGGAACAACACCATTGATTTCTACTGTTCCTTTCTCCAAACGAACAACATCTGTGAACTATTGTTGTGCTCTTCCTTGAAAGGAGCACTACTCATATGATTTTGAAACAACTTGTTCTTTCTATTCTAAATTAAGGAGGCTTATTGCTAATGTTCTTTCAAGTCTTTTGGAATACGGCTATGCACTTATGTGATGGAAACAAAAACACAACATACAGAAATCAGTAAATCATAAATCACTATCTTTATAAGGGACTGCCCTGAATTGGTGAAAGGACGCAAGGAAAGACATGCTTATTTATCATCCTTTGCTGCCATGGTTCTACTAACTCCGTTCTGATTGGTTATCTGTATCATGATGGTTCTTTTTTTTTTCTTCTTTGATTATCATTCGGCAATAAGATCAAAGGGTCTATACTTTTATATTGGGATATTAAGGCTTCTTCCACCATTCCTACTCTTGAGGAGTGTTGAGCCACCCTTTGTGTATAAACATGAAAGGCTCTCTATTAAAAAAAGAAAAAAGAAGGAAGCAAATCAGGGTTTCTAAAAATTGTCAAATTGCACGATAGGAAGTCTTATTACGAGCTGGCCTACCATGATCATCAGGATGGAAGCGAAGTGGCATTCCCACTAGGGCCATCACACCTGGGAAATGGTCCAAAAGGTATATCAAATAAATAACCCTTGGAACAGGAGGTCTCACCATGAGCCGGCCTGCCCACTATTCGCTCCTCCCTCGTGAATGGCATTATGAATAACTGGTCACCAAGCCAGCATAGTGGCCTACATTTTGACATTACACAACGCTTCCTGGCATACACAAAGGATTATGGTTCAAGGGGTGAAACAAACAACTCTGCCAAGGTTATGGACACCTATCGGCAGCAGAGCACTGTTAATGGTATTGAAGTCATATTTTTACACCAATAGGTAAGAAGATTACATCCTCTTGTTTCTTATGACGTGATAATTAATTATATAATTACCCAACCATATAGCGCATGACTATATATTATCACCAATAATTACGGAGCTAGTGACGTGACCGCATGAGACTCTCTATTTATGGCAAATGTATTATCCCTGAACTTCCATCAAATCACTGCAGTCCCTTACGTATTAAAAGTGATGTAACTTTATACATCGATTTCAGTAATAGGTTGTTTTTGTAAGCATGGCATATTGCCATACGCTGTTCCATTAAGACCTCGCGGCAGAACAGACGCTGCTCCTTTATTTGATGTCTGGGACAGCTTATCACACTACGGGGGGGGAGGTAACCTCATCATTCCCCAAAGCACGTGTCATTCCATTATTTGAGAAATTATGTACTCGGGCATAGCACGGCTCAATGGTATTATATTTTTCTATTTTTATTTTCTTCTGCATGAGCTGTTGTTCGAAGCCATTTCCACTACATACGCCGTAGCATTAGAATTTGAATGAGTAATACGCCACCATCTTCTCTGTGTTTTAACAAACAGCTGTCGTTCCTTTGAGAATCTATAATGAAACTATGGGAGGAAGGTCAGTTCGCCGAGAACTGCAAGTATTAACTGTTTTGGCTGCAGCTCGAAGAATCCTGAAGAAAACAGGATGGTTGGCCTATCTCAACTGCCTAAAGGAGTCCAATGAAATAGTAGCGAGAGAATTTTTACAGAATTTACAGGAAGACTACTCCACAGTAAGAGGAAGGCGAATAGTAGTCACTGATGAAATAATAGCAAGAGTCACGGGACTAGTAGCAACGGGACCCATATGGACAATAAAGAAGGAAAGGTTGTAGAAGATTTTAGAAATCTTTCAGGACGAGGGCTAGAGTTTGACAATTCGAGGAAAGGGGGTGCTACCAACAACATTAAGAGAGCCATGGGCGAAATTGGAAAAAATTATCCAAACTTGTGAAGGCAGAAAAGACGTGGTAAGACCACGACATATTAAACTCCTAGCCGTCTTAAAACAAAAATGTTTTGAGAATTTACCTGCATTGTTGAATTCACTATTGCATGACGTTGCACAGAGTATGAAAAGGGAACAGCACATAGAATCAGTTGTTAGTCACCATGGATTAATTCGGTTGATAGTTAATTATAGTCTCACCCAGCAGCAGAGCAGTTGGGAAGAACTAATTGCCATCATCAATAGAGGGACGGCCACATCAGGACGCCCGAAAAAATGAAACCAAGTTGATAGCACACCCCAACGTTCAGAAAAACGAAAGCAGGACACTTGCACAAAAGAACAACCTGAAAAATGACCTGAAAAATGGAAACATGACACTAGTACACCCGAACAACCAGAAAAACGTAGAAAGTAGGCAAGGCTTGCATGGCTACGAGGAGGGCTGGAGAAGCCCCAAGAAGGCATGAGCCAAGCAATAGAAATTGAAGATGAACAGTCTGCAGAGACAGAAATGGAGGAAGAAAACAACGAGGGAATAGAGTAGTCTACAGAGACAGAAACGGAAGAAGAAAACAACGAGGAAGCAGAGTAGGCTGTAGAGACAGAGACGGAAGAAGAAACTGACGAGGAAGGAGAGCAGTCTGCATAGGCAGAAACAGAAGAAGAAGAAGAGGAGGCAAAGCAATCTACAGGGAGAGAAGAAGAAGAGGATGAGCAATCTGAAGAGGAAGGAGATGAGAAGAAAGAAGTTGAGCAGTCCGAGCAGGAGGAAGGAATGGAACAGCAGGAAGGGAGCCCATTACGAGACCCGTTAGGGGAAGATGAATTGGCCAACATTTTGGCCAATATGGGCGAATATGACCAGCCCCTGAGTCCATCAAACCTCCATGTCGTAGAGAAAACCCAGGAGAAAGATGCACCCAAGGAATTGCATGCAGAAGAGGCAGAAGTAGAAAATTTGTCCGTTCATAATGAGAAGATATCAGAAAATACTGAGCAGGAACAGCCCGTTCCTAATCAGAAGGCACCAGAAGAAAGTTCGGAGGAGATAAGGGCAGAAGAAGAATTAGCCCAAGAAATAACAGATCCAAGTAAGGTTCTTACCTCAGAACAACCACCTCAGGGAGAAAATCAGGAAGCTAGCCATAGTCCAAACCACAGTGAAAAACCTGTTGTTCTTTCTGAAGAGATGATGGAGATAAGGGAATTATGAAGGGAAAAACAAACATTGTTGAACATAATAGTCCAGCTTCACCAACAGATTAGGATTCTAAAGGCAAGGCAAAGGGTGAAAGGGACTTCAGGAAGAAAAGGTCTGACCACACCAGTAAGATCCCTTAAGGGCAAAAGGCGGAGGACCAGAATCCGTCCCACTGCTCAAAACCCTGACAAAAGCCAAATTGTTGTTCCAAATGAAGCTGAAAAACAAACTGCTATTCCAAATGAAGCTGAAGAGCAGACTACTGTTCCATTTGAAAACGAATAATAGTGGGCTGGAGTTCATGTTAAAATTGAAAAAGATAATAAGATGGTTCAGACAAAGGCACCACCTTCGAGAGTAATAAGGGTTCTGAACTTGAAGCAGCGCAATAAGAAAGTTCAAGTAAAGCTCCCGGCCTCCACGGATGCATGGACGAAGGACCCGAAAACAAGAACCCTTCACAAACATTTGATGCAGGCCAAGCAAGAAGCAGAAAAGCTCAGGGAGCAAATGGTCCCCAGAGAAAAATATGAAGAACTACAACAGCAGCTAAGGAACGTCAACTTATCAGAAAGCCAAGCTTTTGAAGGATGGTGAAGGGAACAAGAGAAAGTTGCCAAGGTAACCCTTAGATTAGATGTAGTTATTAAACAGATGGATACCTTGTGTTCTCTATACAATGATGTCCTAGCATGTAGAGCCCCCACCAAGAACTATGCCTATTTCCAATGGAAAGGTATTTACAATTGAAAATAAAGGTTGTTAAAGCAGGTGCTCCCATACAAATTAACACTATAAATGATTTTATAAACTGCTGTAAACGTTATGGGGTAAAAGTGCAAAGGTTATTGTCTGAATTTTACTTGCATAACTTGGTACTAGAACAAGAGACCGAGTTGAATCCTGGCCCTTTTGTTGGAGATATTCAATTGCAAGCATTTATTTCATTTGCAGTCAATCAAATTAAATGGCTTAAAGCCTACAATGCTTTTCAAAGACAAGAAAACAGATTAGATCTATGGGTGAGAGCTGAGCCTAGAGACCCAGAACAGTTATGGAGGAGACATAGAAATCTAATGAGGGCTCCAGGAGTGATTGAAGCATTAGGACCCATGCATGAAGCAATCATTCAGCAGGGGCTTGAATTCTTTTCCTCCATTAAAGACCCTGCCATTGAAGCAACTAAATTTCGATATCAATTATCTAATCTGAACATCCAGCTCAGAGAACCATTTAAGTATGAGAATTTTAAGCTTGCTACTAACCGATTCCCCCTCTATGGTGAAATTGTTTTGAGGGCAGGGCCATCCTGGTTAGGATATAGGTTCCAGAGTCCAATCATTTGGCATCCTGCACCCAGATACCAAGCCCTGTATGAGATGCCTAAGGGTCAGACAGGCCATTTCTTTGATCATTTAATTTCGCATCATGGTTGTAGGCCCCCACACGAGATTCCATCTCCAACCTACTCACTCACTGCTTTGCATGTCAACTACAATGTTTTCATGAGGCCATGAAAAAGGGTAAGCTGGGGGGTGTGTGGAGTATCAAGGAAGGTATGTTTCGATGGTTATTTTAGTATCTTTTCATTAGAATTTAAAAGCCTTTTGTATTAGAAACTTAGATAATGATGAGGATTTATAACGAAACACGAGAGATTAATTGGAAACACCGATAATTGTCATTCCTATGTGCAGGAGGGAGGAAAAATGGAAGGTGGCCATCCCAAAGGAAAAGACAAGGATGAGCTAACTACTGTCCCTTTGATGGGAGACCGCAAGCAAACTAGATCAAAACGGATCAACCCAGGAAAGGAAGCGGAGATACCTGCACGGAGTAGAAAAGGAAAGAAGTAACACAGGATTAATGATTCTGTGAATCCCTCAGGATCTTAGATCCTGAGGGATCGCTATTTTATCTATTTTCTGTATCTAGATAGCTCTGCCTTCTTCCTTATATAAGGGACAACACTGTTGGCTAGCAGAAAGGACTTTTAATGTAATTTTCTTTTAAGAAAGATCAAGACTATGATCTTTATGTTGTATTGAAGACTTGAGTTTCTGTAATTTTATTTCATGCATTAATACAGACTTGGTTACTCTTTTATCTTTGAGTCTGGATCAATCTTAAGCGGTGTACCCCTAGAGGCTAAGGGCTCAGCTCTGGAGGAAACTTGCTCTTGTACCATTACGCGTGGTTTCTGTGTGGTTTGTTCATAGATGTGATCTAGTAATCTGTTGTGTTTTAAGAACATTATATTACATGCTCTGTTATATTTAACTCATTTAATGTTCCTGGAAACAAAAGTCTTATATTGACGTTGTATCATGTTACCAATCCTTTAAGTGTTGATTAATCTCTACAGGATACTGTCATTCCATCACAGAGTTCATTGCGATTGTGCTTAGGATTACAAAAGTCTGATTTCACATGATTATTGGATGTTATTATTTTCATCTTCAGATGCAATCGTATGCTTTTATTTAGATCAATAACAGAATTAGATTAAGCATGTTGTGTTTCTAAGGTTTTAATTGGTAGTGTTGTTCCATAATATGCATACATGTTTTAAGAGCAAAGGGTTGATGTTTTGATTGGAGTGATTAAATAGAGTTACAGCTTGACGAACTTGGTTACTGCTTATTTCGATTGTTGTTCCCTTTTGATTGCTATTCCATTTCATTTGCTATTCCATTTCAATTGCTATTCCATTTAATTGTTGTTCCATTTCTGAATTTCTATTCCATTTTAGTTGCTGTTCCATTGCAATTGCTGTTCCATTTCAAGATTGCTGATTTTCTGTTTTATTTACTTGTCATTTCTTAAGGATAGTCTCAGGCTGTAGTGAGCATCAACATCTGCTACCTGGCTCTCATACCTCTGATATGCTCCCATCAGTTATGAAAGGGATGGGTTATTGCTACTGAACCCTTGGCTGATGTGTTGTTCTATTTCATTGCTATTTTCTTTACTTGCCATTTCATTTCTATTCATTAAGGACGATCACAGGCTGTAGTGAGCGCCAGCCCCTGCTACTTGGCTCCCAGACCTTAGATCTGTTCTCATCAGTTACGAAAAGGATGGGTTATTGCTACCGATCCTTTGATTGATGCAATGCTTGGTGTGATTTAGCTTTTTGAAGTAGTTAAGGTGTAGACATGCATCTATTTACTTTTGTAGCTTTTAAAAAACTGTACTACAAGCATTACTCTGACAAGCGCTAAGCCTCAGACTGAGACACTCTTTGAAATAGCTAGACGTTCCCAGATTGACATATTAATGTGAGGTAACTAGTGGTGAAAGAAGCCCTTTTTATAGCTTTACAGTTGGGTAGGAGGATAGAGGACTAGCTGCTTGGACATATGCCCATTCTTGATTGTCATGTTCCCAACTTGGAAACAGATGTAGGCATTTGCAGTAGTTAACAAAGGTCTTCCTAGGATTAGAGGATACCCAGTGAGCTTTGCCTTTGGTTGGAGAACCAGGAAATCAACAAGGTACTCCCAGGAATCAATAGAGACCATGACATCTTCCACATTCCCCTCAGGGGTCACGACAGAGCGGTCTGCTAACTACAGTACTTTTGAGGTCTTTCTTAGGGAACCTCAAAGGTTGAGTTTGAGCATAGTGTCTATTAACACTTGAAATTTCACCTCAGGATGAGACAAGTAAACCTCAAGGCTACATCAAACCATTTAGCCTCGTGGCTAGCCCTACGGGGCAGGAGAAGTCTCTCTCCGGTCTATCTCGTAAAATCTCCAATAGATGAGAAGACCAATAAGTTAACACTGATATTAGGCTAGTAAACTGATCAGAAAGATTGATTTTTGGTTTTTTGGGTTTTTGGTGGCAAATTGAGGAGAGGGCAATTTTGGGTGCGGGGATGGGACACAGTTTCTGCAGGGGGTTTCCTTGGGGCGAGGTAGGAGACAGTGTTGATGCCTTTAACTGAAGTGGATGGTCAGGATTGAAAGAAAGAGAGCTAAAGAGAGAAAAATAACTTTGAATTCTCTTTAGATAGTAGAAAACATTTAAATTAAACAAACTTAAAAGCAGAGCATGGCAAGCATGAATTCTTACTTAACACTTCATTTGTTTAATGTGCAGAAGTAAAGAAAGGAAATGAATCACATAACAAAGCTTACAAGAACATTGAGAAACACACCATCAACACATGAGTCCACAAGAATCCCAAAGAGGACTGCAAAACCCTGGTCTTCCTTAGCCAAAAAATTGCAGAGATACAGTGAAATAATATAATGATAGCTTCTCCCTCAAGAGTCCAACCATGAAAATGAGTATGAAAGTACATAATATAGATGA
>APFE031677385.1:22242-62327 GCA_000404065.3 Pinus taeda | reverse complement strand
GAGCCTCATTGTAACACAGTTCGGAACAGTTCAGAGGCATGTAGCCGCACATCTCTTCTCAGAGATAAGCTACCATCGCCCTAGCTGGTTTATTTCTAATTCTGGTTGTAAGCATATTTCGATATTTTCCATTAATGAAATGAAGCATTATTTCCGCTGCATCTTTGTGTATATGGTTATCTCTGTATTTTATTTCGTTCCTGCTTAAATCCGGATCAATGGTATCAGAGCGGTCTGCTTTTTCTCTGTTTTTCTTTGCATGTCCCCAACGAGGTCGGATATAAGGAGTTAGGGCTTGAACTAGTCGAACCTTTGCAAGACCAACCTCGAAAATCCCGACGGCCTCCCATGGCGGATGAGAAGAAAGATGAGGGGGCAGGAGATCCTATCAAAATCTTGCTCGAAGAAGCCCTCGAGCGACAACGGAACGCGATGATGGACAGCTTTGCACAGATTCTTCAGCGACTACCTAGAGGTGGCGCATCGGCTTCCAACAGCTACTCTAGAAACGCCACACCCTTTAAGGTACAAATTAATTTTGAAATCCCCATCTTCGAGGGTAAAATAGATGCAGATGCCATAGATAAATTGTTAAATAAGCTAGAAGGCTATTTTTCTGTTCATGAATTTTCAAGTCAGGAAAATATTGTTTTCGCTCTTCTCAAAGCAACCCCCCACGTCAAGGACTGGTGGGAAACATACTGCGAGCAGAAGGATGAAAGTACAGGCTCACTATTTTCAGAAGCACCCACTTGGGATACATTCTGAGATGCCATCAAGGAGCAGTACTACCCTGTCAAAAGCTATGAGGACAAATACATCAAATGGACCACGCTGCGGCAGAGACGAGACCAAGATGTGTCTGCGTTCACAAAAATTTTTCACACCCTTCGCACACAGTTGGGTGTCAAATATTCTGAGCTGCATCTGGTACTCAAATACCGCAGCTGCCTGCACAGATACATCCAGGAAGAGATGGAGTTCCTGAACATCTCCTCGTTGGGCACGGCGTATCGATACACTGTCAAAATCGAGCAAAAGTTCAAACAGAAGAAGCGAGACTTTGGATCTGCAAATCCGAGGCCCAAAGGACAAAGCCAAGGCGGGGTGACCCAAGGCAACCCGTCGAAGCCGCAAGAAAATAAAAACACCACGAAACCGAAGAAGGACATAGGAAAGTGGTGTGAGTTCCACAAGAGTCCCACTCATAACACAAGTGAGTGTCGGACCAAGCAGTTGCTGGTGGCCGAGTTGAAGGCTTCCGAATGAGATGCATGTTCTCACCCTGAGCCAGAACCCGACAAGGGGAATGGTAATGGGAAGCAGATCATTGATGCGGATCCCAGCACCACTGTCGCCACTGCCAAGATCCAGAAAAATGAGCCCGAAAATCCAGAGGAAGGGAAGCATCTTTTCCACTCACAGATGTGGGTGAAGGGTTCACCGCTACAATTCATTGTTGACAGTGGGATCCAAAAGGACCTTATTTCAGCAGAGGTAGTGAAGCGGTTGGGCCTACCGACTACACCACACCCGCAGCCGTACAGTATCGGGTGGTTTCATGAAGGACGAGATCTCAAATTTCGCCAGCAGTGCCGCCTTCCCTACAGCATCAAACCATTCACAGACGAGGTATTGTGTGATGTTACACCTTTGGATGTTTGTGATGTATTATTAGGCCAACCCTACTTGTGGAGGTGACATGCTGTGTATGAGTCAAGGCCTTGTGCTATCATTATTTCTTTGAATAATTCATTATACAGGATACCGGAGGTAGCCCCACCTACCGTCACATCTTTCATCACTGCTAAGAAAGGCAGCAAGCTCATATCACAGACCAGGAAATTCATCTGTATGGTGCACTCCCAGAGTAAGGGGAAGATCGTTGCTACATCCATGACCCCCGCAAAGGGTTCCTCCACGCAGCAGTAGCAGCAGAGGGATACAGTCATGACAGAACACAGGAACAACTTCTCCTCACCCACAGGGGTACCACATAAGTTTCAGGTGGGTGACAAAGTTTGGTTACATCTATAGAAAGAACACCTTACAACAGCCCATCAGAAGCTCAGACCACTCCAACATGGTCCTTACAACAGTACCAAAGCTATGGGCAACAATGCTTTGAAGCACAGCATTCCTCCATTCCTTTGCTTTC
The DNA here is from genome assembly GCA_000404065.3 of Pinus taeda. NCBI lineage: Eukaryota > Viridiplantae > Streptophyta > Pinopsida > Pinales > Pinaceae > Pinus > Pinus taeda. The sequence continues at coordinate 60,169 of APFE031677385.1, read as the reverse complement.
ACCGAGTGTTCAATGTGGACCGTCGTCGACCATGCTTCCCATCATTTCAGGACACATCAGAGAGTGCAGAACAGCTCACCAGCGACCCGGTTCAGCAGAAGTTTCCTCATCTCATGGAGGAGCTCAATGCAATGGGGACCATTGCTTCCTAAGGGGGGAGGAATGATCCAGGTGGATATTGGTGGCCACCTGCCAAGTCCACCTGGACCCCCACCATTGTCTTTCTCAGCATTTTCAGTTTCCTTAATTGTAGCACAACTTACTATTTTTAGCAGTTTTTCGGGTCCTGAACTTCCGGAGCCGTTTTGAGGCCCTAAACGACGTTTTTTGGGGAATCCGGGGGCAACATGGGTCCATGGAATGGATCGATGTTTCCCGTTCCAACAATGATAGTGCTCGAATAGCTCTTTCTAATGAGCTATTGTACGCGTCAAACGGAGATCATATGCTAAAGTTACGACCCCGGGAAGTTGATGTACCAACTTACTCCCAAACGGGGCCCACAGTTTGGCGTTTCATCTCCTAGGGTTAGGTTTTGGAATGTTAAGGGTTTTTCATTGTTTCTCAACACTAAATAGGCCTTCGAGCCTCATTGTAAGTCAGTTCAGAGGCATGTAGCCCGCACATCTCTTCTCAGAGATAGCTACCATCGCCCTAGCTGGTTTATTTCCAATTCTGGTTGTAAGCATATTTCAGTATTTTCCATTAATGAAATGAAGCATTATTTCCGCTGCATCTTTGTGTATATGGTTATCTCTGTATTTTATTGCGTTCCTGCTTAAATCTGGATCACCAGTTTAGCTACCTCTCTGTCAACCTTTTATAACCATTTCAATCTCCCTCTATCTAATAGTAGTTCAAATTGAGGACAGTCATCGAGTTCCAACTCTAGCACTACTCTAACTCTAAAAACTAGTTCTAATGAGATTCCGCTCTTATAATGTGACTATACTCTATAACTCATATTGTTTCTTTAGCTGAGCTTAGATCTATAGTAGTTTCATTAGGTATCTACTTAATTCTAGCTGACTTATGTAGGTTGAACCAATAGAAGCAATATAAGTATAAGTGAATAAGAGAAATTCTTTCCACTTTTTTCACCAAAGCGTACAACGAATAAACTTATTGTTGGTTCCATTCTCCATTCTTTGACAAAGAAAAATACTAATAGTACACTTCCTTTCTTCTAGCTGAGCTACAACGAATAATAATATAAAAAAATATTTGTTCCTGAAATGATACTTATAAATTATAAACAGATACACTACCCTTTTCCTATATCTAAAAAAAAATACATCGAGAATCAATATAGGATGCATATCTATGTCCTAGAGGTTTCCAAGGTATGAGGGAATAGTTTACCTTTTCCTTTGTAAGTAATTTGAATCTGAAGCGGAGGCAGAAGCGAATGTGAATTAAGTGAATGAAAGAGAAGAAGCAATATCTGCAGGTACTTATTTTAGCTAATACATCCCGTATTCCATTAACTAATTTTTCATTTTCACATACTAACTAAGGCTATATAATATCTCAAATATTATTTGTTTTTTCATATAATTATAATATAGTGGAATAGGTAATACAAATGAGAGAGGATACTCCACTAATTGGGTTAGGAATAATCTAGAATAATACATGGGAGAACTAGTATGCTATAAATCCCTTCTCCGCTACTAATATGAGAAGATTCTAGGGTTCTCATCTATAGATCAATTATTATCCTCCCCATATTTCCACAATAGAGTAATAGGATATAATATTGATTTCCTATAGTGTAAGAACTAGTTGTTTCTGTGAGTTGTACTATCTTTCCTTAGTTGTAGCACTTAGCACTATATATTCTATAAATTTAAGTTGTGCTCCAATTATCTCAAAAATAAAGTCACATTGAATGCTTTGTATTAATTCTATTTATAGTATACCCATTCTAGTCCTAGTGGGGTTTACTACTTTGATCTGATAGTGCCAATGGGAAATAAACAAAGGGAGTAATCCAAATAGGAGATCATATATCTACAATCTTGAGGTTTGTGAGGTACGAGGGAATGGTTTACCTTTTCCATTTGAGGTGGATCTCTTATGATTAATACCATTCCATAAGGCTTGAAAAATCTTAAATTTTCTTTATTATGGATGTAGATAATCAATCTTACTAGAATTCCATACCTTATGGACCTTCTGGAAGTTCTTATAGCCGGTACTTATCTTAAAAAGTCTCTATGGAAAGTAGTTTAACTATATTTCAGATCTTCTAAGTCTTCGTTAATGCTCAGGGAAGTAGTAAAGAAGGCGAATAGTTTCAAATAAATGAGTTAGTGTGAAAAAGGCTAGGATTTATTTAGAGAAAGGCACTTATATTTTAGAAACATAAAAGCTATGCATTATTATAATTGATTATAAAGGACTGCATTATGTTCAATATATGCCATTAGATCTATGTTTCACTTGTCCCTTGTATGTAACAAAAAAATGATACATCGATATAGAATATCGCATTTATATTAGTACTTATTGTGTATACTATTAATACATAGTATCACCTTACTAAGAAATTATAGCAGATATAGAAGCTAATAACCTTTAATTTATGGTGGTGATAGTACTAATTCTACAACTTATATACATAGAGCTAGAGCTCTTACCTAAGGCAGTTCAGATGGCTAAGACTACTACATAGATGTAATATTTATAATCACTTTACCATTTGTAAGATGAAAACTTATTCTTATACACCCATATTTTGTAATCAAGGATCGGGATCGAAACATCCTAGGTTTAGCAGCATTAGATAAACCTGACTCATGTGATAACCATCAGAGAATACTAGGTAACCAATTATAAAGGATATATTTCATAAAGAAATAGATTTTTTCACATGAAACCCGCGAATGAGGTATTTTTATTAGATATGTTCAACCATTATCTAATAATATCTCAAAGCTTATTATATATTTCATTATATGAAAATCATCTCAGCCACTTCCTAAATGGGTGCATCACAGGTAATGCATAATAAATCAAATAGATTAACCTAAGTTCTTTCTTAAATGATTTCGAGGGTCAAGGTTAGGTAACATGGGAGACGATATATTAGATCTCATGGGTATGTGAGATTGGATTGTATTAGGACGAAATATTAGACCTTTAATTGGGACATGATATAAATTAAATCTAAGCATAGAGTACCATATGGCATCAACACCTAGAATCAAGTGCATCAACTCTCGGATCGACTCTTGGCTATCGGTTTACTTTCTAGCAATGATTTACTCTATGGCTGTGACTAACTCAGTAGTGTACTTTCCCATACCGTGTTGGTTGGATGTGACATGTATTGAAGGTGACTCAGGTATCATGGTGGGGTCCTTTTCTCTTGGAAATGACCTTATGGAAATGATATTACATATGTCTTATTGTGGGGGGGTATATGTGCAGCTATGTGGGGGGCCTATCTATATATGACTATCATGTGAACCTCCCTATTGTGAATTAATGTATATAATGATAGTCTGATTCCTTCCATCTATTTGAAGTAGGAACTTGTGTTCGATATCTGAAGTGAGGTATAAGGGTGAATTATAGGGATAGGATATGTGTTGTTGCTATGATTAGAAATGCTTGGCTCCTGACAATGACCTTCTGGAATGACCTACTACCTTTCAACAGGCTATTAGTAGCTAAAAATTGCTACTGGTAGACAATTACTAATCAACTATGATTGGATATCCACTATGACTACTTCTTGGGCTATGTGATGACTATCTGCAATGACACCCTCTCTCTATGACCCTCTGTCAATGGACCGACTGACAAATGACCACCACCTCCTATTTATGATCGATTTCTATGACATTCTACATCTGTTGGAGAATCTAATTCCAAGCACTTGTTACGCGTCAAAACCGTCCCTCCAAGTGTCCTAGTTTAGTTTCACTTAGTCCAATTAAAGTCGAGTTTCACTCCAATAATTTATTACCATTGTTTCCAATGCAATCTTATTTAATTGATTCGTAATACTGAGAAGAGAAAGTACTCTACTCCAAGTTTTGTTCTCTTCAATTTTTTTTATGGTATCAAAGCTTAGATTGCATGAGACTCCTTGAGAGAAGAAGAAGAGAAGATAAGCTAGTTTGCATAAGACTCCTTGAGAGAGTAGAAACATGAGAAAAGTGAGAGCAACAGAGAGAAGAGGCAATCCTGCATAAGATTATTTGACAGAGAAACAAAAGTTTGAAGAAGGTTGAAGAATCCTACTTCCAAGAAGTAGCAGGAGAATGAAGAAGCCAACTGTGTAAGCCAGAGAAGGTGCTTGAAGAAAGTTCAACCCAAAGTTGATTTTTCTTTTTAAAGAAAAAATTTATTTTAAAAGATGAGTGGTTTAAAGAGTTATTTTTTTTAAGAAGAGCCATCATATTCTTCAAAAAATGGTTTATGTCATTACTTAAAATGGCTTTGAGCTTATTATTTTAAAAGTGTTCAGGTATTTGGTTTTAAAAGGGCTTCCACATATGGATATTGTTGTTGCTTCTTGGAAAAGATTATGAGGTCTTCGTTGAAGCTCGAAAGTGTTTTAAAACAAATGCTTGTGTAATTTTTTTTAAACGGGCTTCGTTAAAATGTTGTTTGTTCTTTTCAAACACAAAATAAATTCAAATTTGTTTTAAAATATGATATTATGAAATAAATCGTGAGCATTGAAATATTTTTTTTCAAATAGAAATAATAAGAGGAATTTTCTCTAATGGAGAAGCAAAGTTTTTTTTTTTAAATGAAAGCCAGGACAAAGTAAAGAGAGTTTGACTTGTAGTGTTCAACCTATGTGAGAAGACCGTGAACAAATGGGAAAATCCAAGAGGCTAAGAAAGTCGAAGCTATAGCTAGAGATAAAAGTGATGCCTTTGCATTGACATGCATAAAAGAATATGTAGATGACAACATTCTTCCCCTAATTTTAGATTCCAAGATAGCCAAGGAGGCTTGGGATACCCTTGAGAGGAGTATTGGTGTGAGGGGGAGAATTTAAGTTGAAGGTGAAGGCTGATATAGCATTAAATCTACATCAGGATGAAAAGTTTGTTGAATCCCACTATGCACAGCTACAAGTGGATGAAGAATTGGTAAATCCAGCAGTAGAGATTGCTCATGAAAGCTTGGTGATTCTAGCAACATATCTTACTGATGAAAATATGATGTCTCCAACCATGAAGATTTTTGATGAAGATATGTTGATTCTTGCAAAAAATCTTGCTAATGAAAATATGATAAATCCATCAATAGAGTTTGATGATGAAAATTTGGTGAATCCAGCAATAGAGCTTGCTGATGACAATTTGGTGAATCCAGCAACAGAGCTTGTTGATGAAATTTTGGTGAATCCAGCAACCGAGCTTATTGATGACATTGAACCTTCCATTAGAGTAGTCTATACTATGGTGAATCCAACAAATAATATTTCCGATGTAAATTTCGATTAATAATTGTTGGTTAATGATTAATGGTTGCAGGTGATGCAACAAAAACATCATATAGACATGATGCTATTCGATGAGAAAATCCCACTTGAGTCAGTGGAAGAGAACTTGTCTACAACAGCACATGTTAGTACAAAAGTGGGAGAGATAAAGATAGGGATAGAGATAAAGGCAAAGGTAAACAAGGAATCCCACAAAGAGAAAACAAATATAAAAAAAGAGGCGAATAATGAAGCACAATAGGAGAAATCTCTCGTTGCAGAGAAGAAACAACATAACCAATGTGGTTCTGCAGATTTTTTTACACTCACCATTGATTTCCAATGTGCAGGTACACAAAATGATTACGAAGAACAATTAAATTTCCTTGAAGAATGGTATGCCACACCATGTCTAGATGAGGTTTTCATAGAATTTATAGAAATGAATGTTGAAGACAACATGCATGATGGAGAAATTAATGAAATTTTCAGGTATTGGAGTCTTGAAGAGATGAAATTATATTATAGTCTTATGATGGAGCATATTGATTATGAAAAGAACACTACAAAAGATAATATGTGGCAACGGTCCACATACAAGCCATTTTTTGAAGAAGTCAAGCACATGCTTAGGTAGATTGGAGCAATAGAAGACCTACACCAACAAATGAAGAAACTGAAATTTGAAGGATACAACAAAAAGAAAAAGTTTAAACAATTTAGAAGCTATAGAATCCAGAAGAAAGGAAAAGAAAAGGAAATCCAGATGATCTCAAATTCTTAAATTGTAAGCCTAGCTGAGAGATAGACCAGCAAGCACCTTAATTGAATTTTTATATGGTTGGAATTAAGGGGGAGTGTTGCAGAATCTAATTCCGACCACCTATGAGGTATCAAAATCATCCCTCCAAGTGTCTTAGTTCAATTTCACTTAGTCTAGTTAAAGTTGGATTTCACTCCAGTCATTTATTACGGTTGTTTCTAATGTAATCCTATTTAAGTGATTCATAATATTGAGAAGAGGAATTCCTCTGCTCCACATTTTGTTCTCTTCAAATTTTTGTCAATATCTCCTGGCACTAGCCATTGGCGATGATTGACTACTATTAGTTGACCTTTTGGAACTAACTGGTTATTGGTGAAACCTCCTATTGAATATTGTTTCCATCCTACCTCGGTATCTAAACTAATTAGTCAGGCCAATTAACCCATTTGATTAGTCCAGTCAAATAGTGCAACAACCATAGTAGAGTAGCCCAAGAGTCTGAGCCATGTTGAGTAGCCAAGCCCAGCCAATGAACCAATCCTAACTAGCATATTTTTCATCGTAATGTATCTAACTTCCCAATATGTTCTTTTTGAAACTGAAACCCTCTATTGAGGTACGAAGGAGAGCACTGAACAGGTCCTAGAATGAGGAGTCTTTTTTAAATCTGTTGTAAATGAACTTGGAACCTTTTCCGATTCCTATTCTGATGTGGGTCTACTAGGTAATGGGTGGATATAATCGATGGGATGGTATTGGTCCAACCGAGCAACCTACCTAATGGGGAAAGCATAAGAAAGAAAAAACAACAACAATAAGAGGCCAAGTGGTACTAGGCAAGTAGCCTCACCAACCTTTGATACAAAACTTTCATCGAGGCAAGTTTTTCCCTCCTAGTGTACCTCACATGTATAAATATTCCCACTTTCTAATGGCCCCTTTGATAGGTAAAAACCATAGCTCATCAGCCAAAGAATTCTTCTAAATGGTGACCCACCTCACACGATATGTTTTTTTGTTCCTCTTTTCTTATTCGCATCCCCAACAATGTGAGCCTATGATTCTTGAAATAGGCCTACTTTGGATGTGTTAACAACATTACATATTTTTGAGATGGTTTTCAGCAGAAATCACATCATAATTCGTTTGTCGACGTGTTTTGAACCAACCAGTGTGGTTCATCGTTAGGACAAGTTGAAGAACCATATCATATTTGTAGTATAAATAGAGAGATCAGGTTATCTAACGGCTATAATTGATGAGGAATGACTATATTTGACCAGGAAATAGCTATAATTGACCAAGAAACAACTACATTAGATCGGGTAATTGGACAGGACCAAGAGATAAGGAAAGGGACCAAAATATATGTGAAAAAAAATGTGAAAACAAAATGATATGACACATGCCCACCTACCTATCAAACACTTTGTATGAATTATGTTTTTACGTATATATACTACTTCACGTAGTATAGTTTTTGAGTCTATATGTTCTTCTTCAGTTATGGCACACTGGTAATATGTGTCTTGTGTATAATAACACTTGCTTGGTAGATGTGACTAGGGCATACCTCAAGAGAGTGGCTTTACCCCATGATTGAGAGGATTTTTTCAATCTGTTGTAAGTGAAGTTGTTTAATTTTCCAATTTCGATTCAGATCTAGAAGGAAATGGTGGGGATTATCATGAAATGTATTGATCCTTTGTCTTTCTACTCATGGGAGTGTTATAAGTAGTGCTCCTATGTAAATGGGGGAATTCTGGATGGAAAGCGGTAAGACTAAATCCTTATTTTTGTTCCTCCTCCTACGTGATGAGATCTAAGAACATATATCATCTTAAGTCCTTCCTCCCCATGATGAAATTATTCATTCATGATTACTCAACATCCTCCATTAAGGAATTTGATTCCCTAACTGAAGTATTTTCCATAGGGTCCTCAAGCGAGTTTAATTTCACTTCATATCCTATTGTGTCCATTAGAGAAATAATTAAAAGGGCTATCTAGCCATCATCTCATGGGGACGTCCTGTTTATTCCTTTCCCATGTGGAATCCAAGAAGGGCTTAACAACCAGTATACAATCACCTGACAAGTGAGGGGATCATTTGAACAGGGGGTCCCTTTTACCATTCTCCCTTTCTTTGTATACAAGTCATAATGAGAATGAAATACATGCTTTCTCTCTTGGTGCACCTTTACCCGACTCACCAAATCATTCTCTATAGGCTCTTGTTCATTAATTTGTTTATTTGTTCTTCCTAATGCTTGCTCAAATAAGGGTTTATTCAGAGTTACAATCTATGGATCTGATCTATGCATGAATGAAATAGAGGGCTAGTCTGGATATGCTTTATTGGGAGAGGGATCCCCAAGAGCAGTTTTGGGGCTAAAAGCCCTTTTTTAAGTCAACTTTTGTAATATAATTATAAATACTCCATATTTTGTGGTCGTGGAGTGCGAAGGTGTTATGTGTCATAAAGGGTGTTCTGCCCTTAGTTTTGTAAAGTTGGCTATAAGAGATCTACCCATGGTTTGCGGACCATGGGATTGTATAAAAAGAGCTAAGCTCTAAGTAGTTTAGAGAGAGAGAGAATGACACACGATGTAATAGAGTCATAGCTTTGGAGCAAGAAGTCTAAATCTTTGGTTGTAGCATAGGTAAAGGCTTTGCAACTGAGTGCGTAGACCCCTACATCTATGTGTGCGGGGCAGATAGAAGTTGTAACACTTGGAAGATATTAATAAAAGGAGATATTCTGCAGTCTTTGTGTCTTTGTTCTGTTGATGCATTTGGATATTTTATGTATGAATTTCCTTTATTATGCTTATATAATGCATGAACGAATGCAATTAAATTGAATAATTGAATGCAATTACGAATATATGCTTATGTGGTGTTAAGTTTAATTATTTGATGAGATAAGAAAATCACTTAAACTAATTGGGGAATCTACACGGCACGTTGCCATAACAGTCGAAAGTACCTTAGCAGTAGGTTAGGGATGTGTGAAGGTTGACCATACCCTTTCGCGGTGGTACAAAAGATCAGCATAGAGGGCTCATCTTGCAAGCCCTAAAAAGAAGCAACTTGCGCAAAGGTAGAGATAGAAGGAATCAAACGACATCACAACCATCTCAGGGTGCGAAAACGTGGTTCCAACATTCCCCCAAACTTCTTTGGGTGAGACTTCGGTCCACGCTCCGCTTGCTGATGCCAAAATGGCTAGTAGTGTAGGGATTTTTTTGGCTAATTAATGTTAAATCTCGGTTAGGCCCCTTGAAGCCAACAAATGGTACCATTGTCGGCACCAGAATCGTCATAAGAGATGTGTGATGTCGTATCACTGAAATCCAACTAAAAAGGAGGTTGGAGACTGGTTGGATAGGAATATCCATGAATTCATGATGCAGGAGAATAGAAACCCACAAATGACAAAGGAGAAGTGGTTGGATAGATACTCGTATGTAGAGATCCATGAGATCTTTTTCTGCTCCTTCCGTATTGAGCTATACGTGTGGATTGCAAAGCTAGCAGATAGCCAAGGAAGGTGGAAACTTGACAGTCCCATTGTGTGGATCCCAAAGCTAGTATGAAGGTTGGAAGCATCAAAGGATAAGATCACCCAGGTTGTCAATCATTGGCTCGATCGTGTCATAGGAGGATTTGTGACTGAATTTGCGATCGACGCCTTAGTCAAATGCAGTGAGGCAAAGCGAGGCTTTTTCAGAGGATTGCAAGGTAAGTATGTAAAATATTTGAATACTTGGATTAAAAAATGGGTTATGCAGCTACCTTGATGTTCAAGACTACGCGAAGTGGAAAAAATTATAGGAATGAAGGAAAAATGGGTTCGAAGTATAGTCCATTAATTTCTCCTCTGCGAGGTGATGAGGAAGAAATAGCAAAGGTTTCTCCATGAAGTTATATTCAGTTAATAAGACAAGGATTCCCATGAATACCACCTCTACTCACACCACCTCCAACTTCACCTGTACCACCTCCACCTCGACTGCAATTCAGTATGGAAAATATAGTGAAGTTGCCTTTGTTTAAAGGCTTGGGAAATGAGGACCTAAAAAAATTCTGGTTTGTTGTGAGGGTTGTATGGGAAGCTCAAGGTGTTATAGATGATCATATAAACAATGTGATGCTAGTTAGTGCTCTGAAAGATCACGTGCTAACCTGGTATATTAAGTACTCTAATGATAACCCTAATGCTAGAGTGGCAAACACCCAGGCAACATTGAATAGAGAATTTAGTAGGCCTGAATTTGAGGCACAATCAATTATGGGATTCAATTAAATTGCGATGCAACTAGGAGAGATGCCTTGGGAATTAGATCAGAGGTTGAAGTGTACAATCCATGAAGCCAACATGAATTTGACACATGGACAACATTGCAAGTGGTTTATGGCTTTGCTACTACCACACTTAAGGAGTGTGTTGTTGCAGCAGAAGATAACAACTTAGGCAGAGGCCTTGGAGATTGCCATGAGACTACATGAAACTCTGATGAAAGATCCAAATCTAGGAGTTCAGTAGATCCATGCGCAGTTGAAGAATATGTGCCTTGAGATGCAAAGTCTGAAGCATGACAGGACAGTTCAACCAGAGGTACACAAGGAGGTATGGTGCCTGAAATGCAAGAGTCAAGGTCATGACAAACACCATTGCCCGGTCTTTGCAAACTATATTGTGGGAGGAGGACCGATGCCTTTAAGACCAGAACCTCAAGCAGGACTTAGAGCGGCGTCTGCATTATGGTGCGTTATCTGTCAGGGAGCCAAAAAACATGCCATGGATAATTGTCACTTGTTACAAAAGTTTGTACAGGCACCGCAATAGTTGTTCTGCAACTTTTGTAGGTTGGTAGGACATGATGAGAGTACTTGTAGGAGTTATGTATTGATGATGGATAGAACTTCTGCCTATAGGTTTCAGGGTAAAACAAGGCCCCTTGACCAGAGCGCAGGGATGGTGTGGACAGGATCTTAGGGGCATGGAAGAGGCTAAGGCAGAGGGGGACCTGGTAGAGCTCGAGGACAATTGATTTGCTACAATTGTGGAGGACTAGGACACTATGCCCATGATTGCACTAATCTGATGTGTCCATCGTGCAAGTATTACACGTTGTTTGATAATGAAATGGAAGTTTGTCCTATGCTAATAGCTAGGATACGTGACAAAGGGGTGCTACCACCTCCACCGACTCAAAACCTATAGATGATGAGGTCTGAGCCGCGTGAAGAGGATCCAAATGTAAATATAGTGCTCAGAAGTGGAATCATGATAAGAGATGACAAGGGGAAATAGCCAGAAGATAGTGCATGGGTTCACAAAGCTTCGATGAAGGAGGCTGAGCTTGATTTGGAGCATGCACATGAAACCTTCATGGAAGATAAAAAGAGCTTCACTGAGGCCTCCACGTCAGGAAGCAAGGATAAGCCTGAGAAGGAGATGGACCCCTATATGCTCACAACATTCCTGGAGACCTGTGTGAAGTTACTACACGATAATAAGGTTGTGAAAGGGTTTCAAGAACTCATCAATAGATGCGCTGGAACTGTGATGGGTGAGCCATGCATAGTATAAAATATTGGCAAGCATAAAACAAGGACGAGATGGGAGATGAGACTGACCACGTAGATAGGAGAGTATGAAATGGATCAGGTTATTTTCGACATGGGGTCAGACATGAATGTCCTATTGAAGTAGACTTGGGAGTGAATGAGGAGACCTACACTGCAATGGTCTTCGATTTAGCTAAGGATTGCGAATCAGTAGAAGATCATCCCCATGGGGCGACTACAAGGGGTGACTGTAGATATTGAGGGAGTGAGTGTGCTAGCTAACTTTGAAGTAATAGAGATAGTGGATGAGAAAAATCCTTATCCTGCACTCATGGGAATTGAATAGGCTACTGATATGAACAGGGTAATCAATCTAAAGAAGTGGAAGATGATATTTGAGAAGAAATCATTTCGCGTAATAATACCCCTAGATCCGGCTGAAGGATCGTGCTATATGGAACTAGTCCGTGATTATGAAAGTGATGACGATCTCGACTATATCTATAATATAGCAGCGCAATACCAAGATTGGGTGAATCCCACTGCGGATGGATAGATTACATGGGATCATGAGAGTTCCTACACTTCAGACTCCGATGAAGAATAGAACGCTGGCAGAATTGGTTACATGAAGTAACTACACTAAATTGCAACATGATGACCTAATCGTTGCATTGTGTGTTGTCATAAGCAAGAAATATGCCTACTTATGATTGTTTGAATGAGGTAGATATCTTTTTGGATGCATTTGAAAGGGAGGTAGTAGAAAAGTAGCACTTCCAGGTGTTGGACTGGGCATTGTGTGCTACGCCTGCAAGATGGTGGGATACACACAAGGGAAGATTTGATGATTGGCACAGATGTAGGAAATTGATGAGAACTCACTTTGGGAAGCCGAAGATGTGAATGACACACAAGTATGATGGGCAGGATGATCCGCGGGTGCATTTGGCGAAATGGACCCAAGCTTATAGAGAAAAGCCCTAACCTGAATGGGTGCACTTGTTATGCCACACCCTAGATATTGTACTAATGAGCTGGTATATAGAAACTAAGCTTCACCATGGGACAAATGAATGGAATATCCTACGCGAAAGGTTCATGCTGACATTCAATTTTTAGGACGAGTTTAACAGTATTGATGAAGTGCTACAAGAGGTGAAAGCATCAATATTTTGGATACTACAGGATCCTCTAGACCTGATTCAACCTGAATGGGCTACTCAGCTGAGTCGCGCACTAGAATGTTATAATGTAACTATTGAGGAAGAGGATGAGAATCTAGAGAACATTCACATTCCAGAAATAGAAGGTCATCGCGAGGTTGAAGGGTTGCAGATTGAGAACCCTAATATAATAGTGCCATCGAAAAGGAAACAAATAAAAATTGGTACTGAGGCTGAACCCAAATTCATGAAGATTGGAGATTGTTGGGATGATGCAATAATGGATAAGGTCGCTGAATTTCTCCTAGAATACCAAGATTTATTCCCTACCAAGTTTACAGATCTGAAAGGGATAATCAGGGACCTAGGAATGATGAAGGTCACATTGAAACTCAACGTGAAGCTAGTTAAGCAAAGCCTTATTGTCTCAATCCAAAATATAAGGAGAAGGTCCACTTAGATCTAGAAAAGATGCTCGTGGTAAGCATCGTTGAGATTGTGGAAGAATCTAATTGGGTAAGTCCAAAGGTGGTATAGGAAAAGAAGAAGAAGGACGAAATAAGGATATTCGTAGATCTCAGGAAGTTGAATGATCCTTGTGTACATGATCATTTCCCGACTCCATTCATTGTTGAAGTGTTGGATAATGTAGGTGGCCAGGAAGCATATTCATTCACTGATGGGTTCTTTGGGTATCACCAAATCAAAATCGCACTGGAGGATAGGAGAAAGACAACCTTTGTGACTGAATAGGGTTTCTTTGAGTACACCGTGATGCCATTTGAGTTGAAGAATGCAGCTGCAATATTCTCGCGGGTAGTTGTTTCCATGTCAAGGAATTTATTCATAAGTTCTTGGTGGTATATTTTGATGACTGGACTGTATTTGGGCTAGTTAAATGCCATGTAGGAAGCTTACCCCTGATGTTGGATACTTGTCGAAGATACCAGATCATGCTCAATCTGAAGAAGTATTTGTTTTGTGTTCCTTTTGGTAACCTGTTGGGGCACGTGGTTTGTAGACAAGGATTGATGGTAGATCCCATGAAGATAGTGGTGATATTGAACATGGAAGTACCAAGGAGTGTGAAGTAGTTGCACACTACCCTAGGACATATAGGGTATTACAAAAATTTTATCAAAGGCTACAACTAGATCACCACCCCTATGGAGAAATTGTTGAATAAGAATGTCACATTCTATTGGATTGATGATTACAAGAAGAGCTTGGATATATTGAAAGGAAAGATGGTCACCGCGCCGATTATAGTCTTCCCAGATTGGAAGAAAGAGTTTCGCGTACATGTCAACACATCATGTATAGCACTGGGAGAAGTACTAACACACGTTGGTGGAGAAGGCTTGGATCATCCTATCACATTCAAAAGCTAAAGATTATCCAAAGCAAAGAAGAATTATTCCAACATCGAGTGCGAAGGGCTAGCTATGGTGTATGCACTCCAGAAGTATAGGCACTACTTGCTGGGAGACCATGTTAAGATGTATACAGATCACTCCGCACTGATGTACCTGGTCAATAAGCTTGTGTTGGGGGGAGAATCTGCAGGTGGCTCTTATTGTTATATGAGTATGATTTTGAAGTAGTTGTGAAGCCTAGATGATTGAACGCGGGACCAGAACATGCGCATATCGAAATAGGGGAAGAACCTACTAGCTTGGAAGAAGGATTGCTTGACGTGAAACTATTTGCAGTGTGCATCGCAGATGGTCATTTCAAGGATTTAATACACTTTCTAACAACAGGAAATCCACTAGAAGGATACGCTATCCAACAAAAGAAGGAATTAGTGGTGCGTCTGATAGATTTGTCTGCCGTTGCTAGGCATATGTACAAGATTGGGACTGATGAGATATTACAATGGTATGTACCTAAGTTCAAAATAGGTAGCATCCTCACGAACGGTCATGGGGGTTCCATGGGAAGCCATTATGCAGGGAGAGAAACTTCACAGAAGATTCTATGTGCAGGGTTGTGGTGGCCAACCCTTCATCAGGACTCAAAAGCATATTGCAAGGTGTGCGATGCGTGTTAAAGGACTGGTAGACCATCGTGGAGGGATGAGATGCCTTTGAATCCAAAAATTACATTGCAACCCTTTGAGAAGTGGGCGATAGATTTTGTATGACCCATTCAGCCACAAGGAAATATGGGAGCTAGGTACATTATCACCGTAATAGAGTATTTGATTCGTTGGGTAGAAACACAGCCGATGAAGGATTGCATGGGAATGACTACCATGAAGTTCCTATTTGAGCACATACTGATGTGATTTGGCAGTCCAAAGAGCTTAATGAGTGATCACGGTATGCACTTCTTGAATGAGATGATCAGGGCGTTGATGGAGGAATTTTAGGTATACCAATAGAAGAGTACTCCTTATCACCCACAGGCTAACAGGAAGGTGGAAGTGTTCAAAAAAGTGCTTGAAAATGCACTAACAAAGGTTTGTAATGCTCATCCAAGTGATTGGGACCCATGCATACCTATAGTACTATGGGCTTATCGAACGAAATGCAAGAAGTTGACTAGACAAACCCCTTTTAGGCTTGTCGATGGTGTGGAAGTGATAATGCCTATGGAGTATATCATGACTAGCTTGCACATAAGAGAACTCACAGGTATGATGGATCACGAAGCCCTAGAGGAGAGGCTCATACAGCTGGATGAATTGGAGGAAGAAATATTTTTATCAAGATTTCACCAACAGGTCCAAAAGTAGTAAGAAAAGGCATGGCATGATTGACACATGAAACTACACTCATTTAAGGTAAATGACCTCATTTTTCTATATGATAGTAAGTTTGATAAATTTCTAGGGATGTTTAGGATGCACTGATTAGGGCCTTATGTCATTAAGGAGATTACCAATGGAGGAGCGATATAGTTAGGCAAATTGAACAGAGAACCCTTCCTAGGAATGGTAAATGGGAGTCACTTGAAGCCATACACTGGCGGACTGGCCATGTGACTAAATGAAGGTAGCACCTTCTTAGCACTCCAGGTAGCTAAAAGGAGGTGCAGGACTATAAACTACACTGCTTGGGTTGGGGAGTTGCTTGATTGGTGAATGGTGCAAAGCAAGGAAGTGTCATTGGATCTGCATCAGTGCGGAGGGAGTTGTGCTACCTAGGGAAGAATCATGCAGGTAGGCCGGAAAGTGACCGTTAAAGTCAATGTTCATGAAAAGATGGTAGAATTGACGCCAAATGGAGTGGGTGATCGACATTTAATACAAATTTTATGGCTTAGATCCTTGAAAATATGTCGTGAATCTGGCATTAATGAAATGATTTTGTGGGGAACGGTCGAATTTGAATTCCAAATTCCCTATAAATTAGAAGTGGTTTTCCAGAGAAGAACACTTGGCATTTTGAGAATTGAGTTGTTGCGCTCTCAGGTACACTTGAACCATGAATTATTTCAAGATCTGCTAGTGAGTACGTCATTTGAACAATTGTCAAAGGAGACATAATAACTAGTGAATAGCGTCATGTTGACATGTGCAGAAGCCATGAACACCGAAGAAGTGGTAGCTGAGGAGAATTTGTAGGAAATCGATATGGAGGCCAAAGTAGCTACTCCAGAAGTGGCTAAAGTATTAATGGAGGTCCCTAAATCACCAAGAACACCGAGATTGAAGCCAACCCCAACCAGGGAGACCATGAAGGACAAGAAGGTCAAGTAGCTTGCCATACTGGTGCATGCATCGCCAAGGAGAAACCCACCAAAGCCCACTACCCAGGAGAAAGGCAAGGCTATAAACCTAGAAATAGAGGAGGAGGGTATCGAAGACATTCCAATGGATGATGAGGATGTGGGAGTGGAAGTAGAGTAGGTTGAAACCCAGACTATGAACCCTATTAAATGGTTTTTGGAGTATGTCTGTTCATGCAAGCCTAAGTCCAAGGTCCCAAAGGACATTGATGAGAGTAAGACTCCCCTATGAACCCCTCTGCTACTGGATGAAATTACTTTCCATGGTTCGCACTTGGCCCCAGTGCCGTTACTGAAGCTTGAAGACTAGGACTTGGCAGACCACGAGAAGTTCCTACACCTAGCGACTAAGCAGCTAATGTGCCACATCATAGACACAAATACGGGAATGACCACCTTGGAGTCGTGGAGGTGGATGGAGGTGGTAGAGAAGGTAGGATTGTTGAACTTGCTCTGGGTGCCAAATGATAACCGCACTCCAATGATAGTTTTGGCCATCAAGTAGCGACTGCGCTTGGTGCATGATGGGTGTATGTGGTTGTAGGAGCCAATACCCATCATAGATATGTTGATTCATTATGTAACACACCTGCCATATACAGGCAAAAAGCCAGCTATGATCTTTGGCGGTAAGGGTGACGATCAGGTGCTTGTAGAATCAATGAAGGAGAAATTCAAGCTGGTTAAGAAGCCACGCAGGTATGCTATCTCCAGCAACTACGACCCCACTGTGAAGGTAGAAATGTAGATCCTTGTAGGGAAGGTGGTGCGTAAGTGTTGCACTGAAGAGGTGCTAGCGCCTATTGTCGTGCTCGCACAATAATGCATGGAAGGAATCCAATTTAACTAGTAGGACTACCTTTGCAGAGAGTTCTTGGCGAGTTGCCAAGAAGCAGAAGAGAAAAGCAAGACATTCCACTATGCATGGCTCTTGTTATCGATTGTGCTAGTAGCATGGGAGCTACCAAAGGAGAGCTAGTTCCCTTCGGTCATGCCAAACCTTCCTGAAGCAGTGAAGTACACTTTGTTGTGGGCAACCAAGGATGCGGAGCAAGTTCGAGACAGTAAGATCTTATGGATCTTGATGGAAATGAATATTAGGATGGCCATCAATTGCAGGGCGCAATTGTTGCCCATGGTATATGCTAACCTGTAGAGCTATGCCGAGTTTAAATATGATTTCCATCGAGTATCTATCAGGGCATGAAAGGACCTTGTGTAGAAGTGGTAAGACTTACCGTACCTAGCCATAGATGATGCCATCGATGCGATGCTTGATAAATGGATAGCAGAGTGGCACACCACCATAGACTTGGCAGTGGGTGGAAGAAAGTATGTGGCATAGAGGAAGAAGGAGGAGGCCAAGCTGAAGATGGCATAGCTGGTTGAAAAGGGGAAAAAGGAGGTTGCTGAGAAGGCCCAAGTGGAACAGCCAGGAAAGGAGGTAGGAAACAAAAGCAGGTGGACCAGAGAGGGGCTCTGATAAATGTGCACTGTTGCCTTCACCTAAGACCAAAAAGGAGGGCACAGAGTAGCACGATGTGAACCCTCAGGAGATGTATACCCGCATTAAGCGCCAGAGAGAGCTAGAGAAGGTAGGGTCCAGAAAGAAATCCAAAGCGACCAATACCTCGCTAGACCCTATCACATTGACGGAAGGTGACTTATATGACATCGGTGACACAATCAGAGATGTCACCACGAAGGCCCTGCAACAATTTGAAAAGAAGCAATAGACCATATTAGGGTCCATCTAGACCTAGTTGTAGGTGTTGCAAACACATGTGTCGTAGGCTGGTATGGTGTCTATTAGCTTGGCCATTGGCACTTCAGAGGCTGTCGATATGCTGCACACGAAGGCTTCCATTGTGATAGTGCTGCTGGATGGAGCACTGACCATAAAAAATGAGGCTGATAGGCCCACTATCAGTGCCTTGAAGGAAGTTGGACTGAACCTGCCAGCACTTCTGTGTGAAGCACTCCACCTCTTGAAGGATGGAGTAATTGCAGAGCTAAGGGCTCGTCAACACTGCACCCTCTAAGTGATCAACGAACAGTGGATAAACAATGAAAATATTTCCCTACAAAGAAATGCTTCCATCACCATTGAGGCTAAGTTGACCAACCATAGCAAGAAGATCATGCAGGTCGTTGAGGAGGCATGTAGAATGGTCCTAGAGTTGGCCATTCTGGAGGAGGATCCAGTTGAGGTACACATCCACAAATTGGCCACAGGGGTGCGCAACACTTGGATAGAGATGGCATGGGTTTAGTTGGAGCTGAACCTACAAATTACAAAGCTCTAGTTGAGGGCCCAACCTTCAACACCTCCAAAGGTAAAGGAACAACGAGCAAATACTGTCATAAAGGCAGTCACAATGGTGGAGAATGCAGTAGTAGACTGCAAACAATTTTTTGAGCAATCGTTTGAGGTCCTCACTAGCTTGCAGGAGGACCCAAACATCTAGAGGCTAGAGATGGAAGTGCGTGAGCTACAATAGTGCTACGACAAAGATAAGGGCACAACACGAACTGTCGTGCTGACAAAGAGGTTAGCCAAGCTACAGGAAACCAAGTAGTTAAAGGAACAGGTGGATGTAGTGTTGCATAAGGAAGTAGTGCTGAAAGCATGAATAAAGTCCTGGCTATAGGAAGCTTATGTAGTCACAGGAAACATCAAAGGCAAGATTACGACCCTGCAAGCGACGCAACAAAATCTTGATGATGATAGCGCAGGAGCAGTATCCAAGAAGATAGTTGAAGATGCGAAACAGGCAACAACTCATTGCACGATTGAGGTTGTGGTCATCCGCGTCGAGCTAGATGGGCTTCATGCAAAGATTGTCGCACCTATCAAGTGACTCGACGGTGAGTCACAATGTTTGTGTTGGGGGCCTGTTGGGAGCGAGATCCCCCAAGGGCAGTTTTGGGGCTAAAATCCCATGTTTAAGTCAATTTTTGTAATATAATTCTAAATACTTTGCATTTTGTGGTCGTGGAGTGGAAGGTGTTATAGCTCATAAAGGGTAGTCCACACTTATTTTTGTAAAGTCTATTGTAAGAGATCTACCCATGGTTCGCGGACCATGCAATTGTATAAAAAGAGCTAAGCTCTAAGTAGTTTAGAGAGAGAGAGAACGACACACAATGTAATAGAGTAATAGCTTTGGATTAAGAAGACTAAGTCTTAGGTTGTAGCGTAGGTAGAGGCTTTGCAACTCAGTGCACAGAGGCCTAGGATAGAAATCTGCGGCTGAGTGAGTCGACCACTGCAGCTATGTGTGTAGGGCGGACAAAAGTTGTAACACTTGGAAGATATGAATAAAAGGAGATATTCTGTACTTTTTGTGTCTTTGTTCTGTTGATGCGTTTGGATATTTTATGTATGGTTTTCCTTTATTATGCTTATATGGTGCACGAATGAATGAAACTACATTGAATAACTGAACGCAATTACGAATATCTGCTTACATGATGTTAACTTTAAGTATATGATGAGATAAGAAAATCACTTAGACTAATTGGGGAATCTACACGACACGTTGCCATAACAGCATGAAAGTACCTGAGCAGCAGGTTAGGGCTTTGCAAAGGTCGATCGTACCCTTTCGTGGTGGTATAGAAGAATGGAATAGAGGACTCATCTTGCAAGCCCTAGAATGAAGCAACCTGCGTGAAGGCAGGGATAAAAGGAATCAAATGATATCACAACCATCTCAGGGTGCGGAAACTTGGTTCCAGCATCTCCTCATACTGCTTTAAGTGAGACTTCAGTCTGTACTCCGCAGGTTGATGCCGAAAGGGCTAGTAGTGTAGGGATTTTTTAGTGAATTAACGTTGAACATGGGTCAGGTCCCCTCAAGCCAACATGTTATAAATGTTTTATTTTGCCTCCTCTTATCTTTAAGTCTCGACTATGCTTCATGTGAGACTGTTGTTTCCTTGTGGAAAGGATTTAAATTCCAGTGTACTCTACTACAACAATATCATATGTTGGTAAAACAATGAGAACCTCGGTCTCACCATTTTACACCAACAAATGGTTCCATTGTTGGGACTATTCTTTAGTAGGAGGTAAATTTAATATGTTTCAATGAGTCTATAAACATAAAGTATAAGTTTGGTGGCTTTGCGAGTTTGAAGACTTTCTATTATAGGAAGCTGAGTTGTAAATGGGATCCCTACATGCTTAGGCAAAGCATTTTTTATAATCGACCTATAGATGACTAGTACAAAATATTATGGGTTGAAGTAGTCCTGTAAACCTATTGAGATTGTAGAAGTGACTCGAATAAGCACCAAAGTATAAGGAGAGAGAGAGAGAATGATCAGCTGGACTATTCTCAATCTCACTACTTTGCATCGGGTGGATCATCAAATTTCATGAGTTTTAGACTTATGGGTGTTAAATATGCTTGAAGGGTACATCATTGAGTTTTCTATGGAAAATAACCAGTGATTTTTGAAGGTGGAAGCTATATGTAAGGACAGAGTTAGAGGCAAACTGATAAGGGAGATTCCTCTTTGGATTAGGGTTCTTATAGTCAAATAAGGAATGTTTCCCTTCACCCCGATTGAGATGGCAACGTAAGCACCCCGCACCAGTGGTGATGGTCAAAGCTAGTGCTTGCAAGTCATGGAATGTGAAAAGATCTAGAAATGGGGGATATCTAAATAAGTGAAAGAGATGAAAGAGCTCTGAGGAGGTCAACCATTCCAGATAAATGGTGGGTGGATGAACCAAATAAAGATAGCGAGGAGGGAGGAAGAGTGAGAAACTATAGAAAGAGATTGCAGAAGGAGGGAATGATGAATAGATGTTAGATGAATTGCTAGAGGTGAAGAGAAGAGCTAGCCAACTTGTGTTTTAAAGAGAGAGGAAGAATAATCATGGAATAAAGCCCCTTCAATAATTCATTCATTTAGAAGGAGGTTAGCTCAACGACAAAAGGTAGGGGCCAACAACAAGCATAAAGGAGGAACAGGTGAAATGATTACAGGAATTGAGTAAACTCCGAAATTCTATATTGAGGGTGAAAAGATTCCTACTTCTAATAAACCATGGTACCAAGGATAAGGATTGGTAGAAGCTGGAATAAGAGTAAAGGCATATGTTATACTTGGCTCTTGGACTTGTTGGTCTGGGAATACTAGGAAGACTTGGCTGACTTGGTGGGGCTATGAAGAAATCTTAAAGTATCCAAGAGAAAAGACATAGGGTAAAGGATTAAAGGCTCCTTCCTTCCAGGTTATCCCCTCCCAATGATATTTGAGGCTTGTTGGACTTGGAAAATGGCTTATGTTGGACTTGTTGGACCAGGGCTTGGGTTGATATCTCACTTGGTTGGTATCCTTTGCATGTGATGCTTGTAATGATGAATCATCCCTCATTTTTATAGTTTCAACCTTCAGCGATGAGGCCTTTGTTCAGTACTAAAAATGAATCCTTCACTTTGGTACACATGCGCAACTCTAGTTAAGGAAATTCGAGCTCACCCCTTAAGCTACGAATCCACATGGCCTATGTGCCAACATTAACTATGCCTCTATATTCAACATTTGTGGTTGATAGGGAAACCACCTTCTACTTTTTTTTAAGAGCAGACTATGGGTTCAAATAAAAGATTAAGCAAATAGCCTAAGATCGAGTCCTTGCCATCTCATATCCAACCCCATCCCAGTTGGTGTAACTGGGTAGCTCATATTCTTGCTGCAATTCTTGATACCAGGCTTATACGTACACTTGATATAGAAAACAATCCTCTTTGTAGCCTTCATGTGGCTCTCATAACACATTGATCATCCAATTTCATTTGAAAATAGGAAACTATTTGACCTAGAAATAAACTATATAACTACATAACAAAAGGGCTTAGCAGTGGTGTACATGCTGTGGAAATTTAAACATTACCTTTTGCTTCTGAAATATATGAAATATTCAACTAGTATTGAATTTAAAGATAATAATTAATGAAACCATTTAGATCATGCTGATTTGCACAATAATAGCGTGCCTCGTTCTCTAGCTTTGAAATCTTGTTAGACTTTTTCCTCACTTGTTTAATTGTTGACCCAAATGCATCTACAATGGCTTCATTACATGATAACCCATCTAAGGCTAGAGATTCTAAGCTAGTTTATTTAGCATTAAATACAACAGCTTCAGATGTTAACACAATTTTTTTATCTTTATAAATTTGCCTTCTCTTGTGGGACTACCTCACCATTTTCTTTTTTTTCTTATAAAATGTAAAATTTTCCAACTCAGCGACGTCCATAGGAGTGGGTGTAGGCATATTTCCACTAGTGATCAACCTAGGTGTAGTAAACATTGCCAAACTTTGAGGAGTGTACACTTCCTCAATTGGTCTTGCTCCAATAGTTTCTAGCATACTCTTTAATCTTTCTGGTTGCCTTTTACTGAGCCACTCAGCTTTGGAATCTGCCTGAACTTTATTCCTCTGCTCATCAATTCCCATTTTCTCTTCTTCCAATATCCTTTCAGGATTTTCCTATTCTTGAGATGCTATCTCATCAATTAGTCTTGTATTATCAGCCTCTTAGCAGCTTCAATCTCATGTTGGAGCCTCTCTTCTTCAACCTTTTATTTAGCTTCCTGTTCAATTTTTCTAGTATCCTCTAGTTCTTCAGCCAGTCTGGCATCTTTCTCCTCCCATTTATTTTTCTTTTATTCCTCGACCCTCTGTAGCATTACCCTTATTTCATTGTCTCATAACTGTTATAGACATATTTGGTCACATCAACCCCAAACTTATATGTCAATAAACTAGGGCTCTTCAACCCCTAAAAGAGTTGTTTCATGTCCTAAGAGAACATAGTCATTTGTTTACATCATTCCCAAAAAGTTCCACCTGAGAAACCATCCAGAAATGGCCTAAACTAAACCATACTAACTGCTCCACTGGAAGGGTGCAATGCATATTGAGTGGTACACTGCCAGGGTGCGATGAATATTGATTAGGCCTTCTATAGGGTGCTATGGGTTAGAATGGACAAATGTCTAAGATGGTTTGCTAGGTGGTTTCTCATGGAATCTTCTAGAAACTTCTCCTATGCCACTTGCCTCTCTAAATTCACCTAGGGATGAGTAAGAGATCCAAGAAATCTCTAAGTGTAACCAATTGTAATAAGTGGAATGACAATAATCAAACCCCATGGATGACTCACACCCTTACACACATCTATAAATGGATCCCTCATCTAAGAGATCTAGGGGTTGGGATATTGTGAATTGCAAGGAAGTGCTGATAGTTTATAATTGAGGAAAGAGCATTGTATTGTTGGTGCGATCTTGCTATTTCATGAGGTGAAGAGGGATTGAAGCTAGGAGGATGATGCTGGATTAGACAACTGGGTTGTAATTCTCCCTTCTATTTAATAAATTTCTTCAAGTTTTCTTCCATATGATTGTGCAATTGTGAATGTTACCATTTGTGAATGCTATCATTTTTTCATTATATATCTGATTCTGTAATGTTTATGTTGTAATAGATCACAATGCTTTGACGGTTCTTTGTTGCTATACTTGTGCAGGTACTCTCCAAGCGCGTTAAGTACGGGGAGGAGTTGCAAGTTCTATCAAGGGGGAGAGAGATCAAACAAGGGATTAAGTGGAAGGTCCAGGTTGGTCCCATCATCTTTCTCTTATCTGTCACACATAGAAGAAATCGTTTAATTGCTTTGAATTGTTGTTTCTAGGGTAGCTGCCAAACCTAGAGGGCTAGTTGTTCCACAAGACACTAGTTTTACCAGAAAAAAATTGGTGACTCCACTAGGGAAGAATAGATGTTTTTTTGTTGTTATTGTTTGTTTTATAAACTATAGACAGAGCCTGAAGTCAGCCAGGTAGCCTTCGAACTACTCTTGCTCTGCAATTGCATATCAGATGAATGCTGCTTCAGTCAATCTCTGGTTTAGTTTATGAATTAAACATTTGACTTACAAGAATTCTAGAGGCCCTTTTGGTAGCTCAGTAACCTCTCAAGAGATTCCTTCATACCTTTCTCTTTACTATCCATCAAAGCTTAGCCTAACTCATTGAAAATAGTTGCACATCTGAGCCGAAACCCACTTCAATTGCACTCCCTGGCCGATTACATTGTCTTCCACTATAACCCAGTATGCATTTCACCTCCCGAGTGTGGTAAGTGCAATACATCCCTATTTCTATGAAGTCCAGGTGTGATGACTGACTGAACCCCTTTTTCCATTCTATAAATTGGGGGTTTTTGACCTTGTTTTCGGTTTTGTTTAGTTTTTTTGTTGCTTATGAACAGTGCCTCCTTACTGAAGCCTATTTGCATCACATAGATCAGCCTCCATTAGATTAGGAATAGTATATGTTTTTGTGTATTTTTTCATCATTTACAAACCTTTGTCGAAAAGTTTCTTAAATCGATTTGTCGCTTTGGTACAAAAAGTGTCGTAATTGCCGTTTTGTGTCAAAAAGAGAAGTGTCATGAATTCTTCCTTCCTTTGATAATTGATTGAAATTTTCTTCATGTATTTGGTTTGATTTGTTTCTATTTGAAGTGTCGAAAGAATTTTTCTATTCAAAATTGAAAAGTGTCGTGGAGTCTTCCTTTCTCTTTTGAAGAAGAAATTGTCGAAAATGTGATTTTGAAGGAAATATTTCAGATCTCTGCTGCATTTAGTTTTCCTTTTTGGCATTTTTCACATTAAGGAGAACGAAAAAAAATACATGCATTTGCATTTAACATTTCTTAATTTGTGTGCGAAAAATGATTTAGGAAAATGCACTAGTGTGTGCTCTTTGCTCTTTGTTTGAAAGAATTGTAGTCTTCTTTCCCTACTAGCTATGATTTTCATTGCTTAAAATAAACAAAGATTGTTTATCATTGTAGATTTCATCTTAGGAATTTCAAATCATCATCATGTGGTGAACCATTGAATGGTAAACTCTAAACAATATCAACTTTAAAATAAATTTCAATGAACCTAACAATGCTTTGGAACTTAACGCAACATATCTAGAGGTCTAGGCTAGAGAAATGTTCCGGCGTCATTAAAACTACTGGCTATCATTTTCATTGAAGGTTGAGTGATTCCTCCTCGTTGATATGAAAATTGCTAGCATAGACTTGTGCTCCCCGTACTGTCGCGTATATATTGGGAGACCACAATAGGCTTAAATCATTTATTCATAGGAAGTTGAGTTTGCTGCCTTATTGATCGCAATGCACTGAACACAACATTCGGGAAGATTGACTGTTGTACATAAGTCCTTGGTAATTTCTCTTTAATTTAACATAAAGGTGTATATTGCAGTTTTACGATTGGTTTGGTAATCCCTCTGTCTATATTTTCTAGAGTAGCCACTTTCATTCCTTTTCAACTCTTTAAAAGAAAAGGTCCATCTGAGCACTTGTCACTTCAAGCTCATTAAAAATCGAAGGAGACTAGAGTCATCTTTAGCTTTTATCGACTCTTAAAAACTAAAAAAGCAAAGTTCTGTCAAAGAATATTTAAAATTAATTGAATTCGGAATAACATCCCTATTCCTTATTTGATATCCGGAGTGCACCAATTAAGGAGTCCCTTTTGAGGGGAATCCTAGTCCTTTTCCTTCTTGGGTAAATATTGGTGCTCCTTATATAGCTACATTATCCCTTTCAGGAATTATCATTGGCCTACCAGTATGACTGTTTTCAACCTCTGTGGTTCAAAATGTTGTGATTTCTCCACAGTCAAATCAACCTCCAGTTGACCCTTTGCCTTCTTCCTCGTTTGTTTCTCCCTCCCCTTCTTCCTCTTCGCTTGGTGAAAATAGCGATATTAGTAACCAGGTGGCTGGGAAGAAGAAGAAAGGGAAGGAAAAGAAGAAGAATCCAATTTAGCAAGGGGGAAACCAAGAAACCATTGCTATGAATACATCATCTGGTGATAATCTGCGCATTAAACTTCCTAAAGCCAAATATCCATGCATAATTTGTGTGTGTGACCATTTTCATCAAGACCATCCTTGCTTTCCTTGGATCATGAAAGAATGGTGTCCCTGTTCACACCATCCCATGTCATCAACTTCTCGAGATCATGTTGGTAACACACCTTCAACTAGTGATATCAAAGTTCATGGGTAGAGGAGAAAGGTCAGGTTTCCATGTAGGTTATGTGAAGGTAGCCATGCCCTTCATCTTTTTCCGTTTTTGGATGAAGCCAAAAGAGTGTTGGATAACCGTCCTACTTCACCGCAGTGACTTCCATCTGGTTACAAGAAAATCTCCCTATGTCCTTTACTAGTTGAAAAGTTGACTGACTTAAATCAACCTTCGGTCGAAACCACTCTCTCTGAAAGTGAATCTTATGAGTCTGTACCTGACCAAAGTCAACAGGTCGAGGCAACATTTGACCCAATCTCACCTTCATCTAATCGTACCTTTCTCGAGGAGAGTGGAAATGATACCATTCAAGTTCTCTTTGTTACTTCGGATCCTGACGAACTTGGGGAAAATCCACCTATTCCATCTAGATAGGAGGAAAACCCTCCAGTTCTCGTAACTCAAGGGGTTAATTCACCCATTTATTCAGTACTACCTCCAAATAGGCTAGTCACTTCCTTTGATTGGAATCGACTAGCAAGATCTCGCCTTCCTTCTTATATACGTTTCTGGATCATAGTACAAGTTTGTAAAATTATCGTGTCTGGCACTATTATAGATGAAGGTGCATCAGTCAGTACCCTTTCCTCAACTACTTTCTTATGCCTATTACACAAAATATGTTAGGCTTTAACAAAGGAACCAATCGACCATTAGGGATCTTTCCTAAGTTACCGATCACTTTGGGAGGGAAAACCGTTCCTTTGAATGTGATGATAGTCCCAGGACTATTAGATTACAATTTACTCCTTGGACGTGACTATGTTTATAACATGGAAGCTATTGTTTCAACACTATGTCGAGTGATGTGTTTCCCACATGAAGGAAATATAGTCACCATTGACTAGCGTTCATTTCCTGGTACAAACATAGCTCCAAGTCAATCATCATCCCTAAATGGTCCTTTCACATCAATGGTATCACTTGAATCTTCATTCCATCCACCTGATGACCATGGGTAGTCTGGTGAATGTAATGAAGCTTGGGGACCATGCACCTGGTTGTAAGGATAAGTTTCCCTGTAGGTGATGTGGTTGGTCTAGCACCCCATTCACCTTTGTCTATTCTGGACGAAGCCAAAGAGGTGTTTTGTCTATTCTGGATGAAACCGCTCTACCTCACCACAGTGATTTACATCTGGTTACAAGAGACTTTCTTTTTCTTGCTGTGGACATGCAAACCCATCTCAAGCATAGTTCCCCCATGGTTCAAGCTTGTCAAAAAATGAACCCATTTTTCAATTTTATTTTCAATTTTTAGTTTTGTCATTTTGAGCTTATGTAAAAATAAAACTGAATCCAAGCATAGTTCCCCCATGGTTCAAGCTTTTTAAAAAATGAACCCATTTTACAAGTAATTAACCTTTGTGATTACCATTTTATCAGCCTTTTGAACCTTGGTTGTGTACATCCCATCACCACCATCCCTTTGGTCGATCATACGCTTTCACTTGGTTGTTTACCCTTTTGAGGAACAGTTGTGATGAGTGGTCTTATTAGCCAGTCTCTTCACATAATTCACTATGTTTTGAGAAGTTCCAAATTTACCGAAACCAACTGCTACCCTAGACACCACTCGTTCCTCAAATCGAGTATCCTTTAAACCTTTTTCAGACTCGTTAAATATGAAAATATTGTCAAGTGCTGACCTTTCCAGCTTGTTAAATTGATTGGAAATGTCATCCCTCCTATATTATTTTATACTTTTTTGGACCTGAGGGATTATCTTACGAAAAATTTGAGCGCTTGTCTTTTTCGGCTCGTTAAAGTGATCAGAAAAGTGATCCCTTTCGTATTATTTTATCCTTTTTTGGACTTGAGGGATTATTTTACAAAAAAAACTTATGGAGTTTCCTTTTCATCCCTTTTCAAACTCTCTAAACATGAAAAGGACCAAGTTATCCTTGTCATTAAACTCGTTAAAATAATAGCGACAAACTTGTCCATTCTAGATGAGACCGAGTTTCACTATCGCTAAACTCGTTAAAACATAGTGACAGGTTTTCCCAAAGGGAAAATTATATAACAAGCATATGTTATCCTCCTCAAGCTTGACAAAAATAAAGAGGTATTGGTTAGCATTGACAGGGGAAAAATGGAAAAAGACTTGAAGAATTTATGGTAGCAGGTCGCTCTTGAACATGACACTTTCACTCCATCACCATTATTGAGTCAGGTTGGGTTATTCCATTCGTCGGTCATCTCACCATTGGTCTTTCATACCATCCATATTTTTGGGTTAATGCTACCAATTCATCTCAGTGTCACCGACATGTTCAAGAGAAGTCATCCAGTTGAGAAACCACTATCTAGTTAATGTCTCATCCACTACAACACCTCCGACCTTCATATTTTCATGACCGCCATTCCTGAACCTTGTGTCGTCGGTTCGTTTTCACCTCCAGAAATCATTTGCTTCGTTTCATGTCAGATATGTGCGATGCATCAAGGCCCTCCTATGACAAGTCACTCCTTGTCGATATCAGCTCATTGTCCAAGAAGTTGACTTTGAAACACCCCTTTTAGTGCTTTGAAGCTTGCATACATCAATGGAAAGTTTCTCACTTCCGGAGATAGGTTGACATCAATGGCCTTCAACCAAGAGATTTTGTGTGGTGTTCGGCATCAGATCATATATTCACACCACATGAATTATATTGTAGCACCTTGAGGGTCATTATCATTATCGGTGATTCCTCTCGTGTCTGTTAACAACTTGCATCATTGGCTGGTAATCAGGTGATGTCTTTCCATGTTCGACTTCAGAACATCTCTTCACATGGATTGACTTGTATATCAGGTGAAGATTGAATGAGTTTGAAGACCCTGGATCTAGTTTCATCCATCCGAGATATGATATATTTAGGGATATAAAAGCATCAAATGCACAAAGGTGTTGCACAAATGATCATCTAAACCATGGATGATGACCCTACATCTGAAGAATCGCTAGTCTGTGTCCACAAATGAGTATCTGATCTATGTACATGAAATGAAATTATAAAGTTGAGCATGGGAATGCCTCCCTCAGCTGGGTCATGAAAATTATATTATGATGATGTATTATATTGTAACTTATGCAGGTCACCTTCCAGTTTGAAACCTCGAATCCTCATGATAAAGCATTTCACTTGACATCAATATTTACGACTTCATGCTTTAGGGGGCAACTGTTATAGACATATTTGGGCACATCAACCACAAACTTACATGTCGATAAAATAGGGATCTTCAACCCCTAAAAGAGTTGTTTCATACCCTAAATTAACATAGTCATCTGATTACATCATTCCCCAAAGGTTCCACCTGAGAAACCATCCAGAAATGGCCTAAACTGAACCATACTAAGTGCTCCACTAGAAGGGTGCAATGCATACTAAGTGGTACACTGTTAGGGTGCGATGCATGCTGACTAGGCCTTCTATAAGGTACAATGGGCGAGGATGGACAAATGTCCGAGACAGTTTGCTAGGTGGTTGCTCATGGAATCTTCTAGAAACTTCTCCTATGCCACTTGCCTCTCTAAATTCACCCAAGGATGAGTAAGAGATCCAAGAAATCTCCAAATGGAACCAATTGTAACAAGTGTAATGACACTAATCAAATTCCATGGATGATCACACCCTTGCACACATCTATAAATGGATCCCTCATCTAACAGATCTAGGGGCTGGAAAATTGCAAGGAAGTGTTGATAGTTTGTAATTGAGGAAAGAGCATTGTCTTGTTGGTGTGATCTTGCTATTTCATGAGGTGAAGAGGGATTGAAGCTGGGAGGATGATGCTGGATCAGACAACTGGGATGTAATTCTCCCTTCTATTTAATAAATTTCTTCAAGTTTTCTTCCATGTGATTGTGAAATTCTGAATATTATCATTTGTGAATGCTATCATTTGTTCATTATATATCTGATTTTGTAATGTTTATGTTGTAATAGATCACGATGCTTTGATGGTTCTTTGTTGCTGTACTTGTGCAGGTACTGTCCAAGTGGGTTAAGTATGGGGAGGAGTTGCAAGCTCTATCAAGAGGGAGAGAGATCAAACAAGGGATTAAGCAGAAGTTCCAGGTTGGTCCCATCATCTTTCTCTTATCTATCACACATAAAAGAAATCGTTGAATTGCTTTAAATTGTTGTTTCTAGGGTAGCTGCCAAACCTAGAGGGCTAGTCGTTCGATAAGACACTATTTTTCCTAGAAACAATAACCTTGTTTTTTGTATAAGGGTAACAAACCAAACAAAGTGAGCACTTTGTAGGGATTCTTAATTGAGAAAGAGGAAAGAAAGGGAAGTAGCTCGGAAGATAGGAAAACTACTTGTTGTGGTCATCGGAGGAGAGTAGTCAAGTGGGAAGACACGACCCCTAGTTCGACTCTTCTTTCCCGAATGCGATAAGAGGAAAGGGTATGTCACTGGGATGGAAGGCATGTGGTTTGATAATAGATGGATAAATATGGATAGTTCCCCCCTATCATATCCAAAGCTAACCGTATTTAGGAATGGGATTGGTTTTTGTTTATTTTACGAGAGGTATCATTTTTCACCAAGCCCCCAATTTGGGTTTATGGTCCTACAATGCCTATAAAGGGAGGGTCAGGGAGGGAAACATTTTTCTTTGATCACCTTCTTGCTTATCCATCACCAAACTTTACCAATCTAAATTTTCATATCAAGAAAGAAAATCCTAGCTCCTTATCTTTGTTTATGGATGAAAGGATATAAATAGCTAACCTAAGGAAGCCTAAATAAAGTGAAGGGTGGGGTTAACCAGAGTGCCTTTCACCCTAACGAAAAAGTGAAGGTGTTGACCTTTCACGTAGGGTTGTGTTTCCTTAAACATAGTTCATGAGGGTACCATAACAAAATGAGGAATTAAACTACCTAACCAAGAACAAATGCCTCTATGAGGCTACACGTATTGAAAGCCTTTGAGGTAAAGAAATAGAAGGTTATCCCAACCCATAAGACCTTGACCATATTAGATTTGAGGGAATAAAATAGGCTATAACGTAATCCTAGCCATGTCTTACTACTTTTTAGCTTGCACCGGAAAGTCTAGGTCCAGGGAGGTCCTTAAATAAATGGTTAGGGAAAGTATTGAAAAATCCTCTTACTTTATGAATCAATACATTTCCATGACTTATGTAATGAATGGGGGTTACACCCACTATTTTGAACCTGTGTACACCAGGGTATTTAAAACACACTTGGCCAATGCCCCATACCACTCAATAGTAACTGGAAGGTCTCTTTCAAGTATTGAATCATATGCTTTCGGTAACTAGGAAGTTTCTTGACCAATGACCTCATTAAGTGGGCTAAAATAGTGGTGGGATAGAGAAATAAATAAGGATTATTCTTTTTCATGGTAACTCAACTTTACTTTCACGTATTGATTTGTATCATTTCATAGGGATAACATAAAGCCAGAGAAAATAATCCATAACTCCATATATCACTTGGTGAATTGTTTCTTGTGGAAAGGCTTTGAGATAACTATGGAATGGTTTGACAAGGGGGAAAAGGAAAGTCCAGGAAATATGGAAATGCCTCAAGTCTTTATGCAGTAACTTTGGAATAAGGAGAAAAGAAAAGCATTTTCATTAGCAAGTTTTGTGGTCTCTTTATAATACGATGCAAACTGATCACTTTGTTAACTAATAGGGCCAAGGAGACAAGTCAAGTGGTGCCTCCATAACCTGATACCCCAAAAGGCATAACTCCATATAAATGAGCCCCAAGAAAGTCTTTGAATGACCCTTAATTGAAATAGTAGCACAGTGTTTCTATCACATATTTACTCATCTAAATTCGGTAACTAGCCAAGGCAAGGAGATAAGTAAGTAAGTGCATAAAGCCAAGGAGAAAGAAGTAAGGGAATTCACCTAGTATATAATAGGGGCCTCCTCTGTCAAAGAGGAAGGGTTATTTGAAGGCTTTCCTCTTACCCAAAGTACCCGTATAAGTCGTAACATTAAGTTGTGTGGATGGACAAATGTATGTTGTATCATGGGTGTTGTAAGTCAGTATTTTGATTTCTATGGAATTATTATAGGGGAAGATAGGCATAAGGTAGAAGCACGACCATATTAGAATCGATTAAGAATCAAACAAGGAAACAAGTTTATTTAAGAAAGTGAAGAAATTAGGACCATTTAAAGGTATGCATGAAAATTTACTTAGGTAGTGTTATCAAGAAGGGGTGGAACTCTGTTATACCACCCCTCCTGCCCCCAAATAAAATAATAAGGTTTGCTACCTGATTATTTTACCACTAAATTCCTTGGAAGTCATTATGGGACCTAAAAATATAGCCACCTCCTTGGAGTGATGGGGGGATGGGCCTCATAAATTGGATAGGATATTATGCCCACACAACTTGGATATGTTTTAGAATTCACACATTTTTTTAGTCTTTCCCTTACATTTACCTGCACCCACTTATAGACCTAGAATGCATGTTGTTAGTGAGTTCATCATCATGAAATAGACCTTTTTAAAAAATCCCCTAGAGGATGCCACAAGGATTGGATGGAGGATCAAACCCTTACCTTCTTCATACCATACACCTCCCAAAACTTGTAGATATGTAGCCCTCCCTAGACCTACACATAGTGGGTCAACGGTAGAAATCCTTTAAGTCACTGGAAAATTGCATGGAAGAACTTACCAACAACCCAAGAATTTGACGATAATTATCAGGGTAGGACAATATTTTAATACCCTTACCTTCTTCATACTACCCACCTATCATATTTTTTCTTTAGGAAGTTTTCCTAGCACCATGCTTGAATGGGATTGCTTGAAAGGCCTTTATCTAGATCAAATACCATAAATTATGTGACTCAGATGAGGAATTTCATGATACCTTACCTTGAAAAAACTATACACCTCCCTCAAACACATTTCTCTTACAAACAACCATAGCCTCATTTTGAAACGGGAATGTTAAAAGAAGACCATTTGATGTGTTATATCGGATCAGGTTAAATTCCTTATTTTCCATCTTATTTAGGAATTACCCTTATCATGTATATAATCTTACCACGTTTCCTTTCTTTTAGAACCACTCGAATCATGTCGGATCGAGATTTCAATGGCCAACCCTGAAGTCCACCCATAAGATTTGTACCTTATGGATGGCAACATTACATTCAACCCACACTTCTTATTCTTACCTATTTAGTATAGAAACCTAGGATGAGGGAGTGATGGAGGGTAGGATGCCCAACCTAGAACTTTGAAGTGACACTAGATTATTAATTGAATTGAATGGATTAAATATCACCCAACATGGTTTAGCAATACACTTGCATACAGACAAATGCATGTTTTATATCCCACAAGGTTTATGAACATGTTTTATAGCTATAAAAGAACATTTCATATGTTTTTCTTTCTTTTGCACAGTTTATATGTTGCTCAAGGTTGCCTCTAGTTAACGTAATCAATCTAATTATATATGTAATTATGCATTCATGAATAAGATATTACATTTTGCTTTAGTAGAAATGCTACTATTACATATGCAATTATGCATTTCTTCTAGTCATGAATTAGATATGTGTCATACTAAATTCATTGTAATTCAAAGGTTGAAATATCCGTAGCCAAGTAGTATACTTACTAAGGTGACTGACTCTATGTAGGAATATTTTATTTCAAAAAGTGTGAGTTCGCACTCAAAATGACTCTTGAGGTTATTGTGAAGTGGCCAAAGCCAAGCATATTTTAAGAAGTGAGTATCTTCATTGGAACTACAAAGTACTCGTATAGGTTCATAAAATACTACTCTTCCATTTCTTCTCTGCAAATTATTAGATAATGGATTTACACATAAGGACAAAGCTATGGTGTGGGCTAGTGCATAAGATCGTTCCTCTCAGGAGTTGATAGAAAGGAAAGGGATATCGATTTTGAACCTTCCCATTATGAAATACGGAGGCCCAACAACCCAAGTAAGAGATTGGAATTAAACAATCCCGGTTAAAGGAGAACTAAGGAAAATACGTTCCACCTACCTAGAGAGTGTCATTGCTACATCCCATGAAATCCCCCCGCTGGAAAAAGTGCGGGGATTAAAATAAATTAAAACATATTAGAATTAGCCATAGCACTCTGGGAATCCCGTGTCTAAATGATGATCATGCCAAAATAAACGTTTCCAACTGCTTCTGGTTGGCTATCCCCTACCTCCTACCTACTTCTCTTTCCTGCTCTACCCTTATTATAGCATCTAAGGAAAGGTCCCTACACTCCAGATTTTGAATTATGTCAGTTCCAATTATGATGTTACTGAGAATAACTATGCCAAAATATCTATTTACAACTACTCATGGAAATTCCTTGTTAATTTATTATGTTTCACTGCTCATAACCTGGCCATTATCTTACCTCTTTTTCCTTTCTATCTCTAGCGTTATTCTTATACCAAGGGGGAAAGTTGATACACTCCAGATTCAAATAATGTTGGTTCAATTATTGCTAGGAATGGTTGTACCCAAATAATCATTTACAACTTCTCATGGGAACGTCCCTGTCCAACCACCCATGGTCGATAATGAAGCTCATGTCTGAATGATGTTTTTTCATGTCCCTCCCTCTTACTCCTTTTCTTTCTCTCTATCTACCCTTGTTCTAGCTTCGTTAAGAGAGGTCAGTACGCTCCTTGATAAACACTACCCAAATATGTTTTGATAGGAAAAAATCATGAATGAGGTGGATTTGTGAAGTATGTTGCAATGAAACATTGTGTTTTCTCTAAACTGGGTATTCAATTAATCAATCAATCATTGCACCTTTTTATTCTCTTTCTCTTGGACCACCCCATTTTTTTATGTGGTAGTTGTCCTTTGGACAACCTCGCTCTGTAGATGTGGGCAATCAATTAGTATCCAGGTGTCCAATCACCTCCCTTCTCTGACTATCACAACCTTCCTAGCGTGAATGCAACAGTGTCTGAGTATGATCCCTCACGAGTAAATCATAAGTAAGCATTGTGGATTCATCCCCCCTTCTCCCACTGTAATCATTTTGATGTAGGAACCATTTCTGTGTTTCGTTTTATTAAGTTAGTTCGATTTATAAGTATGATTTCCTTCCATAGTATATAGGTCGAGGTATATTTCTAGGTCTATGGTTCCATATAGTTTGATATCTAGTTATAGATAGAGTTGAGGTGAAGGGTTGTTCTGTCGAGTTCAAGAGCAAGCATATCTAAGTTGAAGCAAGCCATAAGCTTGTTTCTTCGACCTTTCATTTTATTGTCCCAAACTGCTTGTACTAAAGCCAACGATGAAGGATAAGGGTGCTCGAGCTAAAGGTAATTGAATCTATCCCGCCTCTATATAGAGAAGCTTAATTAAATGGTAATTTGAAGTAATAATAAATCACTTTTAGTTCCCCTTGATGAGTTTCCTTCTTGACCAGTAAGCTCCCCTATTATCAGAGTTGGAGAGAGAGTGAACTCATACAACATCTATGTTCAACCTATAAGCTAAGGGAATGATATGATTAGTCACTCACACTAAGGGCCTAACTACTAATGTTGGGATCTCTACATATGATTCTCATGTGTATATGTTTCACTTTCATGTTCTTAGTGCATGTGAAGTACAACTTCTCTACATACTACAACTAATATTATTGAGTACCGCTAGTAGGTATTGTGGCTACTTTAATAAGAATGAGTCAAGTTATTAGGCTTGTGGATTCTCATGTATAAAATTTACTCTACCAAAAACTCTACCACAAAGAGAAGTACAAGAAACAGAAATATTGCTAACAAGAAATATCTATTTATAATACTATATCGTGAAGTATATTTCATATCCACGATTTAACCTATGATAACACATATCTACAACCCTGCCAGTTTACATTCCCTCGTACCTTGGGAATGGGTTTCATTTGCCAAAGACTAAAACTTGTTGTTTTTCAAGGCTTATTGCCATGGAACTAAGTCTAACACTCTTGAACTAAGCTATATCGGTGGAAGTAAATCCATTGATACATTCTCACTACCAGTCCTTGTAGTGATAGTCAATCCATTTCAAGGTCAAAATCCATATGGCTATCAATAGGACTTACTAATGGGAATCCATATAACCTATCTCGTATGTATCCCTAGTTCCTTAGTCAATGAATTTGAACCGATCTATATGCCATTTCCATTTGATGTGATAAATAATATATCTATGTTAGCTTTACCTAAGGCTAAAGGTTTTTCTACTACCGAGATATCGAGATGATATATAGTAGCAACTTAGAGGAATGAGAGCTAAGTTCTACTTAGTCAAAGACTAAAATCATTATAATCTAATAAATCCATAGCTAGATCTCTTCAGGTTCCTACATGTCCAACAGTAAGTTTGTGAGAGTTAGGTGCGTTCAAAGGGAAATTTAAAATATATGGAGATTTAATAGAGAAGACCCTTCGGTTACTTTCCTTCATACCTTGGGAAAGGGTTTAACTTTTCCATTTATGAGTGATCATCATAATAACACCCTTTCTAAAGTGGGCACCATTCTATTCTCTTTTTCCCTAAGTACACCCATCACCATTTCTCCCTAGTCAAAACCTTATTTCGAGTGGTTTGATGAATCATCCTCCTATCACAGATCAAAAAATGAGATTCTTTCTTAGTCACTATTCCATTTCCTTAATTTTCTCTCTGGGATATGTATCATTTACACCTTTTAGAAAGAAACAACCAATAGAATCAAATCCATAGAATTAGAATCAGTAGAATCCATCCATCCATTTTCGTTATTGTTGGAACACCGATGGACTAGACAAGAGACCATATGAAACCTCTCTGTCATGCAGAAAGAGTTATTTTTGCTGACAAAACTAACCTCCCTAGGAGTCTAAGACTCTCTAGTGACAAACAAGACAATTAAGAGCAATCCTTCTCTAAACATACATTATTCTATGAGAAACCAAGTGTTTTTCTATCCTACCTTCAAGTCCAACGCTTGTTGCAGCAGTCCAGCCTCGTCGATCTAGATGATATCCTCCTTCACTTTGAAACCTGCATACACTAACAATCAAACGATTACATAACACCTGAATATTCCATAAAACAAAGC
>APFE031677381.1:0-14959 GCA_000404065.3 Pinus taeda | reverse complement strand
ATGGAAAGAATTGCTAGATGCATACATACTTTCGCCAGAATATGTGTGGAGGTTGATCTGAATCAAGGGCTACCTGATAGCATAATTTTGGATCCATAGCAACACACAATTGAAACAACCACTAGATTATTAAAAGGCAGCTTTCAGGTGTAGAGGTTGTCAACAAACTGGTCACCTTTGTAACAATTGTCCATAATCCAAAAGAGAAACCAGAAGAAACAAGAAACAAGCACAAAAAGAGGCTGACAACACATAGTGAATCCAAAAGAAGAAACAGAGGACGAGGAGGCAAATAACCCTCAACCTAATCATGATGATGATCCTATTGGGGAAGATGATGCGAAAACCATCCCCATAACAAACAATCAGATACACAAGTCACCAGCTGCAGAGAAACATGCAGCATAGGAAATGATGGACTCTTTACCGGAGAAGATATCAGATACAATAGACACTAGCGGAGCCAAAAGACAACATTCTCCTGAACACTTTGACACAGACAAGGACAATCCTTGTATGGTGGTGGATTCTTCTCTCGTTCTTTTCATCCTCATAACTCAAGGGGAGTGGCGAAAGGTTGAGAAGAAAAAGGGGAGGAAAACATAACTCCCTACCCATATATACATTACTCCTTTCTGGTTACTTTTCTATTCATGGCAGCAGTCTTTTGTGCTATTTTTTTGCATATGCACTTCTGCATCTACAAAATGTAATTTCGTTATTTTAATAATTACGAATTTACCAGGGAAAAAATATAATATATTATATATACGGAAAATATTTATTAAGAAGAAAATTATTACTATATATAATATTATATTATTACTATAAGTTATTACCTTTTGACTTATTAGCATTATAATATTATTATATAATCTAGCCGTTTTTTATATAGTCATTGATGGTCAACCTAGCCATTTGGAAGACCTGCTCTCCCTATTTAATATGCAGCCATGATCTAACTCCTCAACTTGTCCTGACGATGAACCACACTAGTTGGTTTGAAACACGTCGACAAAGGTTTTCTACATGTGATTTACGCCGAAACTCTTCTTATAAATGTTATGGATCACATAAGCCTCAATTAAACAAGAGATAATCATCTTCCGAGAGTAATGATAACTTTGCTAAATAACCTTTCACATTTCCTTAGGAGAGAAGTAGTGTTAGAAATTTCTTGCACCA
Source organism: Pinus taeda (assembly GCA_000404065.3). NCBI lineage: Eukaryota > Viridiplantae > Streptophyta > Pinopsida > Pinales > Pinaceae > Pinus > Pinus taeda. Next base: position 13,774 of record APFE031677381.1, on the reverse strand, counting down.
AGATAATTAGTGATATCTACATACCATAGTAAGTGAGTGGATATTGAAAAAAGGTGATCATCCATGAAAGAATCCTCAATAAGTAAACTATCAATAGCGTTGGTAAGCCTAGAAAGGACGTTTGAAATGACATTATCCTTCCTAGGTTTGTCCATAATAGTGATATGAAAATCTTGTAACAAAATATACCACCTAATAACTATACCATTAGTAACATGTTTATTCGTAGGAAATTTGATGGCAAAATAGTCAATATGTAGAAAATCATGATAGCTAGTAATACAATATTAGAATTTATTGATAACATGTGCAATGACAATATTTTTTTTTTTTAGTTACCATATAATTTATCTATTCAAAGAAGGGGGAGGGGTGGTGGTCAAATTATTACTAATGTATTTGATGGAATATGGTTACCATTCCTCTTAATGTCCCAATACAACCCCAATAATAGTGTCGAATGTATTTGTAGATAGGGGGTTCAAACACACATTTACTTGCACCTGTAAAGGAAATTTGACACTTGTTTGACCATATAAATTCCTTATCTTTTAAAAGTAGTAGAAACAAAGGGGATGCAAGTTTAGGAAATTTTCAATAAAATGTCGATAATAGCATGCATGCCCTAGGAAGCTACAAAACTCCCTTTGTGATTTTGGAGGAATCTTTAATATTACCTAAATTTTCATTGTATTAACTTGTATCCCTGCAGAAGAAAGATAATGGATGAGTACAATTCCATTCATATGATATGCCAATTTTTCATGCTTACGGTACATGAGCTTGCTTGCAATGTTTCAACAATTTCTCAAGATTAGCTAGACCTTTATCAAATATAGCACCATATGATGTATGGTTATCCATATAAATATCAACACATTCATTAATAAAATTAGAGAATATTGCGAGTATATCTCGTTGGAAAGTAGTGAGTGTGTTACAAATTCTGAAAGCAAGGATTTGGTATGTGAGCATACCTTAGGGGAAAGTAAAAGTGGTCGTGTCCTAGTCCTTAAGAGAAATTTGGATTTGGTTATATCCAATAAACCTATCAATGAATGAAAAAACATTATTTTCTAATAGATTGTTGGGGACTTCATTAATAAAAGGAAATGGAAAGTGGTATTTTTGGGTGGCTTTATTTAGCTCTATATAAACAAGACACTCTCTACTAACCATTTTTTTTGGAATGATGAGAAATGGGGAAACTCACTGAATATTAGAGAGTGGATAGATTAAATTAGTGTTGAATATTTTTCGGAGTTCTTATTTGATAACATCCTTCAAGGTCAAATTCATTCAACATTGTGGTTGGTGAATAGGGTGAACATCATGTTTTATGTTAATATGGTGTGTACATAGATAAGGGGGAATACCCTTTATATCCATCTAGTCCCATGGAGAGGTCTCCCTTTACTCTTGTAGTATCCAAATCAATCATTTTGTTTCTAGGGGGGATAGATTTTGATTGATATTCAAATTTTTTCTATGCTCAATTTCAACAGGTATACTCTTTTGGTTCAAGACAGTGGGTAGTAATTCATCAACAAGATTATTCTGATCATTTTCATTCATGATAAAGATCAAGAGATGAAATTCTTGTGGATTCACAAATGAGGGATCACTTATAAAATTGTTAATAGTATTTCCCTCTATCTCACCCTTGAAGTAGAGAGCCTTACAATGGTGAGGAATGGTTATGTTCCATCCTCTTATGGTTCAAATTAACCTACAAAGGTTTTTCACAGTTCATACTTGGTTTGGAAAGAGGATAGAGGACACGGTTCTTTGTGGTGTTTCCATAATAAATTGTCATAAATCCTAACCTGCAGTTGATGAATGCATCAACAATGCCTAACCAAGGTCTATCTAGAATTAAAGGGTAAATTCATAAGTGAGTCTTAGGCTACAACACTAAGAAATCAACAGAATATTCTAAGGGGTCTATGGAAATGAAAATTCCCTTTAGGATTCCCTCTCATCATATTTTGGATTGATCAACTAGTTCAATAATGGTAGAAATTGGCATTAGATTGGTACATCCAAGCAACTTAAGGGTTTCTCTAGTCATCACATTTATTGCAGTGCCTATATTGACTAGTATATTTTGGATTGTTGTTTTTCCAATCGAGATAGTCACTGTTGGATTCCTAGGGTCATCATATTTGCTAGGTAAGGTTTTATCCCACATTAATTATGATAATTTTCCTACCACATGAATAGCGTGAAGGTCTCATGGTTTCCTGCAAGGACTTTTAACACAAATTTCCCTTATTATCTTTGCATAAATTAGAACATCTCCAATTTCTTACAACAATGAGATTATGATGTACATATTTTTCAACTTTTTCAAGAAATCAGACTAAGGCTATGAAGTAGTCTTGGCTATGGCTAATCACTCTTGTTAAGGTGGATTTAGAGAAATTTTAGTAGTAACAGCAACATCAACTGCTAAAAGGGTTCCATCATGTGTTTTAGTAGTAACAACTCATAAGTTCAACATATTTTTCCAATTAGATGTGCATTTGTGAATGTTTCTCTTAAAACATGTGAGTATGAAATGTTTGTTCAAATATTTGAAGCATAAACATATGAAAAAAAAATGTTTATGAAGTCCTAATAAAGGGGAACCTAAGCAAGTGAAATGTGATTCAAACAAATAATTGACTACATTATAACAATGAGTATAGTTATCACAAAGTTGCTAGTGATAAGTTGCATACACAGTTGAGCAAGAACTAAAATAATGAATCTTTATTGTATAGTTGGAGTACAATTAGATGGAGAAGAGAGAGGATTTTCTAAAACCAAGTAATTATTATCTTACCAAGGATGTGCATGATCTACTAAACCATCAACTACTTTCCTAAAAAATATGACCAACTTTTCTTTCATATGGAACTCATATGTAAGATCGTAGTAGACAAATCAGGGATCAGAATTAAGTGAAAACATTAAGTATTCATGTTCATACAAAGCATGATCAATCTCTCTATAAGGTGGATGGGAGCACAAAAAGTTATTTCTAAAAAGTTCCATTTACTTTTCTTACCATTCTTACGACATGTGGTGTTGTACCATTATTTTAGTGGAAAAAACAAAAGAAGGTGAAGTATGAAGGCTAACCTGTTAATTTTCCACCGTGAGATGATGTACATGCCCATATGTCCCCTGGAAACGAGATGATATTGGAAACATGAAAAATGATATCAATAATAATATCAGAGGTAGTATATAATGGGAGAAGAAAAGACTTAACCAATGTACTTCCTATAATATCAAACCCTAGTTTCCTATAGCATGGAGGAGTTGATAATGTAGTATTTTTACTCAATTTATTCAATTATTAGAACAAGGTCATAGTTTTGTGTTATACAATATAACATATAAACTAAAATCTAACTTAAATTGAATCTAGTGCATTTAACACGAATATTCGAAACAAATGTATAATAAACACGTGTTGGTTCATCGTAACGCTTAGATGTAAGGTGAGAGGTTTACCCATCCTCCTTTGACACTTAGGGCACTAGATGTCGCGAGCTCAAGAACAAGTGTTCCAAGCTAATGATAGATACCCAACATGATGGGGTTTCGTAGTCTAGCAGAAACGTAATAAGAAAGTTTGGTTTCTATTTCAAGTCCATAAATTTTCGCCAACTTTTATTTTCAAGTCCATAAATTTTCGCCATAAGTTTGGTTTATCTTCTTTTGACAACTTTTCCTACTTTGTACGAATCTAAATAGGTGGACAAACTTTTAGTTATGCCGGATGTACCTTTATGAATGTCTTCATCGAGCCTTGATTTAACCATGAATGTGCAAGTAAGTATATATATATATATAGTTTTAATAAGCATAATTTTTTTTATCATTTTAATAAGTAAAATTTAAAATATTATTAAATGGAATTATATATTATTATAATTGTTTGAAAAAAGTATATTAATGAATTTTAGACTTCTGTGATCCATAATATATTGTATTATTTGGATCAGAATGTTTTGATTTTTATTTAATTTTGTTTTAATTTAAAGTTTATTAAATTTTGAAAAATTTAAATTTAAATTTATTTTTTTTAATTGAAAAGTAATTTTTGAATTTCATTGGTGTATGTTTAATTTTATGTAGTTTCAAGTCAATATGTGAATTAAAAATTGTTTAAAAAAACCTATAATTACAAGTGTCCTCATAAATTGGAAATATTTGATTCTTTCTTTCTATTTCTTCAATAAAATAAAATAGGGACAACTATGAAATACAATTAATTATGTAAAATATTTTTTCCAAAATTAATATTTTATTCTCATTTATTATCATACTTAATTTTTGACAATAAAACAATTGATTTTTTTTCTTTTTCATTAGTCATAAGTCTTTTGGCTTGCTTTTCTATTTCAGTTTATTATCTTCTGGAATCCCTCATTACATTTATTTTCACCCTAATTTACTAATTGAAAATTAACTTCAAAATATGTTAAAACTCTCATAATAGTAAAATGTTAGTATAAAATTTTTATGTTTCTATAATTTAATAAAATTCGTTCATTGCTTTTATTGATTTTGGATTAATAAAAAATTTAAAAAATGTTTAAATACTAATTATATATATATATAGAACTATATAAATATAGATAAACAAATTAATGTACTTTCATCCCAAACAATTAAAACAGCTAATATACCTTATGGCTGAACCATAAAACTTTTCATTAAAAAACACGTTACATACTAAACTTGTTTATAATATTTTTAAAACTTAAAATTAATTAAACATCAAATTAATATATCAAATTTATTAATTTTAAAAATATCAAAAAAAATTACTAACATTATATCTAGTTTATATGGATTTTCAATTATTACGTTTTTTCTTAATTTTTATTTATATCAAAATATGTTCGTATTTTTAAGATAAAATCATCTCTTCATTATATTTATTGCTATATAAACCAATGTAATGATATTTAATGTTGCCTTTTATAATATTTTATAACCATTTGGGATAACTGAAGGTATTATTAGTCTCATCGCTGCCCAGATATGCCCAGATATGGTTACAGTTTAATTTTAAGTGGTCAAACACATTAGTCAACTCTACCTACATTAAATAGGGTAACATCTATGATCACAATAAAGATGCCCTTAATAATGTTTTTTTAATGTAACTTTACTATGTTATTCAATATTTCTAAATTTATAAAAACTTAATAATATTTTCTTATTTAACTAGACTATTTCATGCATTATCTCTGAATTTTAAAATTAATGTTTTTTATGTAACTTGACTATGTTATTTAATTATTTCTTAATTTATTAAAAACTTAGTAATATTTTTTTATTTAACTTGGACTTTTCATTCAATTATCTCTGAATTTAAAATTATATGAGTTATAAATAGTGTATAACTCATTACACACCATCACTTAAGAAACTTTATTTCATCATAAACCATCAATTCTTTACCCAAAAAAAACACCTTAACTTTCATGTTTTTAGTATTAATGTGCGGAAACCTTTATTAGTGTGGCGGTTTAGTTGTAACTATAATTTCCTTTCTCTAGGAATTATGTGTCTCTATTTATTTTGCGAAATAGTGCTTCTAATTGTTTTACATTATTTTTTCTCATTTATATTTATTATTATATTATTTTTTAATTTTTTAATTTTATAGAGATGGAGTGTATTTATAGTTTTGGGTGGTTGTAGTTTTTTCATATTATTTATTATTATTTTTTTTTTAATAGAGATTGGAATGTTTATAATTTTTCGTTGATTGTAGTTTACTATATTATTTATTTAAAAAGAAAAAAGTTTTATTTAATAAAAGGAAAAATTTTAATGATATTTTTAATTTGAAGTGTAAAAATCTTAGTTAATATTACTAGTTTTTAGTATGTAAACAATAAATGTTTGGTTATATTTTTCTAAAAAACCTTGAGAAAAAATCATAATTTGTAAAGATAAAGGAGAAGTTATAAGATGACTGATTAAATATTTGTTAGCATAAGTTCATATCAAACTATTATTTTGTAGCTCTATATTATTCATAAAATAAGTAGATAAAATCCATTACAAGGATGAAATAATTATAACAATCATCATGTCATTACAATACACACAACATAAATAAAAAGTAGATATTCATTAAAAACATATGACCGTAAGCTTCTTATAGAAGCAACAACAACTAGCCCATTTGCACATCAACAATTACAAGAACTAATCATCAAAATCATTCATTAACCAAGAAATAGATTAACCATTAGACCCATTAACTTAACAAACATTTTTTGAAATACCTCTTAAAGGTATACTCATAAATTCATAAGAAGGTTAACTTTAACACCATCAATCAAATATACACAATTCATTGCATATTTAACTAAAACTAGCTTAGGATGCAAAAGAGATATGTTTCACTATTTGCATAGTCATCTCCAAGTTCCATTTGGCACAAATGAACAATTCATGTGGCATATTGTGTTCTTTACACTTCCTCGCACAACAATCCCAGAAATAAAAAGGTCAACAGCCCTAATCACACATTTTGACACACCATTAACTCAATTGCATTTCTTTGCTACCTTCTATTCTTCTAATTGTCCTTAAAATGGAGCGGCTAACTATTGAACCAAATTCCAAGCTTTGACCCAAAACACTTTTAAGGTATTTTATTAATTAGTCTATTTGAACACGACTATGGAAGTTCCAACTACAATAGGCCTTCTCACTATCTAGTTCAACAAGTTGCATTTGAGTAACTACTTGTCATTCTGCATTAGTAAAAGACTCTGATTGTTATATCTCTAGATACATTTTTTTGGAAAGTCAAATGAAATTTTGTAGAATTCCTATCCACTACAACCACATCATATAACTATACTAACTTTTCATTGTTAAATTTGTTGTCTTTAAACTTCTCGATCCACTTGATGGGGTCAATAAGCATACTAGACCCTATTGAGAAATCATTAGGGTAGTAACTAATTTTTTTCATTGATTTGTCTTATTATGACATTATCTTGTGATATTCAACTATTATTTCTTGTTTTTAATTATCTTGTTCTCATCATCAAGACTAATTACAAAACAAAAGAGGACACAAGATGTAGGCGCACAACTAGGGAAAAACCCCTAGGTAGGGGACAACCTAGTCAAGAACTCTTCCTTCAGTAGATTCAAAATAAGTTGACATGACCAAGATCCTTATAACCTATACCAAAGGCTTATTCCATCCATAAAGTCAACCTTGTTACATCATGCTTCAGTTCTAAGTCTTGTATTCAGTATATTGTTCTTCAGTCCTATACTCAACACTTTGTTCCTGCAAAAATATGATAACACCGTCTTGCATCACTTGACAGACTTTGGCATTACGCTTCAATCCTAAAATTATGTCATGCTTTCATCCTGTAATGGTATCATACTTCAACCCTATAATAGTGTCATAATTTGGTCATGTAATAGTCCTATAACAGTGTTATACTTCAGTCCTATAGTGGTCATGTAATAGTGTCATACTTTGTTCATGTAGTGGTCTAGTAAGAGTGCCATGCTTTGGCTCTAATGTGGTCAAGTAAGAGTGTCATACTTTATTTATGAAGTAGCTTAATCTCTCGAATTACAATCATATAATACTTCGACCACCTAAATAATCCAAATTATACTTCTTTGTTATTTTTGTAATCTACCTGAACTTCATACTTCATCTCTCTATTGAGTCGAGTTTACATGTGTATTTATAGTTGTTTCCCAGTGTGAAATGAGTCAACATGAGTAATTTGTGAAGCTAACTTGTAGAAGTTTCGTTTGGAGGCCAACTTGTAAGGTTACTTGATGGAGAAGGATTTTGACATGACAAAATAGATTTTCACTTTGACTTAAACAAAAATACTAAAATCCTACAATGGAGGCTTGACTTATGACTATTGACCCAAGCATGAAATCCGTGCTTTAATAAGTTAAATTAATAGTAATTATGACTTAAGTACAATTATGAAGACCGACACTAGTTACATTCTTCGACACTCCCTCTTAACTAGGGAGGTATTCATAATTACATATACATACAATTGCATGGACGATATCAAAATAACATGAACTACAAAGAGTTTTGGCACACTCAGTGCCTCAGAATAGAAACTTGACTAGGGTATTCTATCCTCATGAGACTAAGATGGACTGAAGCTTTCATCCACTCTAGGTACCATCAAACTTACTTGTTAACCAACAACACAGGGATCTAGGTGCGTATCCAAGGTTAGAGCTCCTTTACTAACACCACCCTCCCTCTTCGGGATCAAAAAAGCATCATGATTGCCCAAATTGTCTCCCAACCATCCACCATTAGATTCTTCAACTCTCCTAAACTAGATATATCCATATGTTTAAGCATGATTCTTCTTATGGAGAGATTTACATGTACAAACACAACCCCAATCAATAATAAATCTTTAAATATATATACAAGTAAAGGCAAACCTTTGGGGTCCTCAAATGCATCTTATGGGAAGATTTCTTCTTCTTTCATTTCTTTAGTAGCAACAAATACAATCTCAGTATTTTGCAATTCCATTTGTAATACTTTCATTCAATCTTTAGTTTCATTCCATCTTCAAGGTATCTAGTATCCCCTCCCTCTCAATTATGGAGATGTACTCATCTTCTATCTAGGCTCCCTCTTAACTTGGAGAGATCTAACAACTTCCTTATTTTATAACAAAGGAGGCACTTCATACTTTCAATGCTTCATATCTTCATCATCGTTCTTATATCTTATTTCATCATGCTCAACATTATGAACTTTGAACATCTTCAATATCTTGAAGATCACGTACCTATAAAATTTTAATATAAAGTCATTATAATATCATGTATATATATTATATTATATATATATTATTAGTATATTAATATATATTTATATATATATATATATAAGTTAACTATATCGAAAATGATATCATTATAATGGAAGCATTACATCGTTCAAACTTTACACATCAAAACACATAAACCTAGATAGGTTCATAAGAGACACATACTAGATTTCGACCTCTTGCTAAGGTTTTATTATAAACCCTAGACTACATCAACAAATTTAGTCAAGATATTAGTCTCATTATGCCTCAATATGACTTTCAGAGATATATGACAGACTCTACTATGATTTATTGTGAACCCTACATTCCATTTTTTAGACACAATGATTTAGATATAAGTAAATAATAAATCTACTATACATCTAATGTTTCTTCAAGGCTAAATTCATATCAACAATTAAAAACAATATCATCATCTCCTAAAATATCAATTTCTATTAGGGATTAGTTACAAACCCTAGAATTCACAAACATGATTATTAATAATAAGATAAACATACCCGCATATATATAGGATAACATAATCATGCATTAGCATACAATTATATATACTAGGTAAACCTAGGAAACAAATATTAATACATTAGAGTTAGATATATAACATTTTTCTTGCAAGCTATGGTTTTGATGAGAGAGATGAATATTCACCTAGGGTTTCATTCCTAGGAATTTACTATGACTATTACATTAGATTTTTTTATAAACCCTAAAGTACATAGACATTGACAAAAAACCCTAAAGGACTAGGGTTTCCATAAGAATACCAAAACCCTAAACATAAAAAAGATTAGGATTTCTAAACTTCCTCAACAATTATAAGTAGACTAAGGTTTCATAAATATACCCTTAAGTTAGGATTTTATAGTGAACCTTTTTAGGGTTCCATAAGAATGATAATATAATGAGGGTAGATTCAATCTAATGATTAATCACCATAACAAAATCTTTGTGATTCAAAACCTTAGACATATCGATGTTAGTAATGTAAAGCAAATTTTAAAAGCTAATGAGCATACCTTTTTATATGAAGAGATCATTACTACGAAACTTAAATTCTAAGACATACCTTGAGTTACTCCTTTGGTAGGTTTCCTTAATGAAAGGGCTCCTTCTTAAATATTATTGCATCTTTATTTGATTTACCAAGTTCCTGCAATATTTCTTGACAAGTACAATCAAAATATACAAGTACAATATTGTGATGATTATTTAGAATGTAAAGGGAGTTTCTAGAGTTTTGAGCTACAAAATATATACACCTTTAATTTTACAATTGCCAAGAATTGTCATATATGGATTATTCCTAGCGAGAGAGAGAGAGAGAGAGAGAGAGAGAGAGAGAGAGAGAGATACTACCATATATACTATTCTAGATATTAACAATATTTAATGAGGATTTGTTATTCCTAGAGACACACTAGAAGTTATCTCTAGAAACATACCTCAAAACTTACATACCTTTTCATAGAAATTGTTGCCTCTTCTTGTAAGATGTATACACATTAGTGAGATGACTAAAGCATGAAGAGCAACGAGAATACTTACTTGAATTTTAATGAAGACTTTGAGATGGATGCCATTCTCTTAACAAGAGTAGATGCTTCCTAAAGTTGTTCCTTCCAATGGTACTGATTCCAAAAATAGATGTAATATGCTATTACTTCCTTGCTACAGATATTCTCGACTTCTGAATTATACGGCACTGTGAATTTTATTGTTGATTGAATATAGGTGGTGACTAAATATAGGTCTTTGGTTCCTTTTATGGAGGCTTTATAATATGTCTTAAAATATACATTTAATACTTCTAAACCATTCAGGTTATGTTCCTTTCTTGCTAGTTGTTTTGTCCTCAAATAATACTTAATTGAAGATAGACTTTGGACTTTTCAGGTCACAAATTTTTGGATTTATGGAGGGATTTCATGTCATGATGTTTATGTCTAGGATTTCAATTCTTTCTTCAATGGATTAGGTCTTGATATGGCTATCATTGTGGCCACTTGACTCTACAAAGTGATGCTTCTTTCTTTCTTAAATATTGTTCTCCCTTTGCGTGAGTCTGTGGATCTAACCATAGAGATATTGAATAGTGAATATGCCCAGAGTTCATAATTTCTTCCCTCTAGAAGCTCGGTTCTAGGTGATTGTCTTCCTTTCTATTTTTAGTTTCATGTGTCCTTATTTCTTCCCTTACACAAGTGAACCTTGGTCTAATACCATGTTCAGAAATCAACAAGGGTACTAACTACGGGTTTTCATTGATTTATCTTATTATGACATTATGTTATGAAATAAAATTATTATTTCTCCTTCCTAATTATCTTGTTGTCATCATCAAGGATAATTCCAATACAAAAGAGGACATAAGATGTAGGCACGCCGCCAAGGAAAAAACCCCTAGATAGGGGAAACAAAGTCAAGAACTCTTACTTCAGTAGATTCAAAATAAGTTTAGATGACCAAGACCCTTATAACCTAGACTAAACACTTCTTCCATTCATCAAGTCAACCTTGTTATATCATGCTTTAGTTCTGAGTGTTGTATTCAATATTTCGTTCTTTAGTCCTATAGTCAACACTTCGTTCCTACAAAAATATGATAGCATAGTCCTGCAACACTTGACACACTTCAGTGCTATGCTTCAGTCTTGCAATTAGTTCATGCTTCAACCCTCTAATGGTATAATAATTGAATCCTATAATAGTGTCACAATTTGGTCATGTAATGGTCCTGAAACACTGTCATACTTTGGTCTTGTAATAATGTCATACTTCAGCCCTGTAGTGGTCTAGTAAGAGTGTCATACTTCAATTCTGAAGTGGTCCAGTAAGAGTCTCATACATCAGTTATGAATTTCATTAATGTATTGACCTGGAATCATATAATACTTCAACCTCCTAAATAATATGAATTATCCTTCTTCGTTATTTCTATAATGTACCTAAACTTCATCCTTCATCTCTCTCCTGATCTGAGCTTACATGTGTATTTATAGTTATTTCCCACTATAAAATGAGTCGACATGAGTAATTCATAGATCCAACTTGTAGAAGATTAGTTTGCAGGTTGACTTGCAAGGTGACTTGATGGAGGAGGCTTTTGACATGACAAAACATATTTTTACTTTGACTTAAACAAAAATCATAAAACACTATAGTGGACACTTGACCTATGACTATTGACCCAAGCATGAAATCTATGCTTTAAAAAGTAAAATTAATAATAATTATGACTCAAGTAAAATTATGAAGACATATACTAGTTACATTCCTCAACAACCTCACTATTCATTTATTGTGCTTTTACCCTCAAATCCTTTGTAAGCCTATATGTTGTTAGAGAAGCCCCATCCAATGTTGAATTGTATTGTAAATTAGCCAACATTCACTAATACATTTACACAATAATCACATATAGTATATGCTTCATTAATCATGCATTAATCATGGGGGTCACCTTCTCCATAAGTTCCCACAATAACAAATTACCATAAGAGAATTCATTATATAACTTAGCTCATAGCAAAAGTGAGTTCTATTTCAAATATGGCCAAGATACACAAACAATGCCAAACATTTAATAGATGGGAAATTAGGATCAAAATTTTATGGGTTTGAATCAAATTCCTACAGTTCAAAGATCGCATATTCTACAAATTGACCGAGAGAATCTCTAAGTCACTTTTTAGCTATTGGTTATTCTCTCTCCTATAGTTGGAGGTTTATATCTCAAGTGGATTTGTGTTAAGATATGGTATGTTCTCTGCTTTTAACAGTTTACTTCTTTTTCTTGTTATATTCCACAGATTAACAAACATATGTACATAAAATAAAGTGCAGATACAACATTAACGATCAACAGAAAACAAGCCAAGACTAGAGACACAAGATGTGGCAGCTAGCCAGGGACAAACCCCACAATGTGTGGGGAGACCCTTTGATCAAATCTTCTTTTATAATCAATAATTCAGTAGAGAGAAATAGTACAATAAATCTGATTTATATCAGCAATAGCAAACCCTCGATCAACAACATCAACATGAGTGGCTTCATCATCAAACTAGGGCAGATGATATCTCACAAAACGACCGTCAGATCGGCATGATTCCACCACCAACAGTTGCAACTTCCAGAGGAGGTTCAGATGAACCTATAGCGTAGTTCAGATGAGGATATCTTCTATACCACGCAAGTCAAACTTTACTTCTGCATTTGCAGCTTCAGTTTCAGTAGCTTCCTTCAAACTAGGGCAGACGATATCTTGAAAACCGTCCGTCAGATTGATTTGATTCCACCACCAAAAGTTGTGGCTTTCAGAGGAGGTTCAAATGAACCTATAGTGTAGTTCAGATGAGGAGATCTTCTAGTCCACATAGGTCAAACTTTACTTCTGCAGTTGCAGCTTTAGTTTCAGTAGCTTTCTTCAAACTAGGGCAGTCGATATCTTGAAAACCATCCATCGGATTGACTTGATTCCAACACCAAAAGTTGTGGCTTTTAGAGGAGATCCAGATGGAGCTACAAAGAAATTCTAAGGAGGAGATCTGATGGTAAACGCTAGTCAAACTTTGGATCTGCAGTTGCAACTTCAGGTTCAACAGCTTCCGCCTTCACATGTGTGAGAGAGAGACCCTTTTATGTGGAGTAGAGAAGAGACTCTTTTCTGTGCAGTAGAGAGAGAGAGATGTGATGAGATGAGTGAGTCCAAATGAGGAAAAGTCCTCCTATATTTATACACAATGTTGGTGTTTGAATAGATGCGGTTGGGCTTCTGAGCCTACATGAGTTGTAGGTCGGCTTGATAATAATTCCATAATCAAAATAAATTCATATCTCCATGAATACTTATCGGAATCGGATGCTCTTTATATCAATTCTACACCTCT
>APFE031677379.1:0-22820 GCA_000404065.3 Pinus taeda | reverse complement strand
TATGGAAACAATTCAAAAGCTACATGGAAATCCAAATATTATTGTAAGTGACAGAGATCCCATTTTCACTGGAAATTTTTGGACATAATTATTTCTTGTCTTGGTACTCAGTTAGCTCATAGTTCATCTTATCATCCTCAATCTGATGGGCAAACTGAGATAGTAAACAAATGTTTGGAAGGATATCTTCGTTTCTTTGTATCTGATAAACACACACAATGGGTCAAATGGCTGCCTCTGGCTAAATGGTGGTATAACACTTCCTTCCATACAACAACAAAAATGACCCCATTTATGGCACTTTATGGGTATCAACCACCATCAATCACATCATATTTAAGAGAAAATTCTAAGGTTCAAGCAATGGAACATCACATAGAACATCAACAACAAGTCCTTCAACTCTTAAAGGATAACCTCATGTTAGCACATAATAGAATGAAACAACAGGCAGATCAACATCGCAGTGAAAGAAGTTTTGATGTAGGTGATTGGGTATTCCTACGGCTACAACCATATAAGAAAATGTCCCTCAAGCAAGCTAAGAAGGATAATAAATTATCACCAAAGTATTATGGTCCGTACAAGGTGTTGCAAAAGAATGGTACTATGGCATACAAATTGGAGCTTCCTGCAGCTTCTCGATTGCACCTAGTTTTCCATGTTTCATGTTTAAATAAGGTTATAAGCGACAAGCTCCTAGTTCAAACAATATTGCCAGAACTTGACGAGGAAGGAAAAATTATATTGGAACCAGAAGCAGTCACAGAAACAAGAACTCGACAGCTACGAAATCGTTCAATTTCAGAGTATCTTATCAAGTGGAAGAACTTATCTGCTGAAGATTCCACATGGGAGGATGAGAATTTTATGTAGAAGTATCCAAAACTACTCAAGCGTTGAGGACAACACTTTTTTGAAGGAGAGGGGCATGTTGGGTCCCTATAATACTAGTGATTACCCCATTACTATTGTAGTTATACCCTTATTAATATTGTTGTGCCCCTATTGCACCCATATTGTTATTACTGTGCCCCATAGAAGCCCACTATTGTTATTATTGTGCCCTTACATTATTATTGTTATGTAGGCTCTGATTATGTTAGACCCCTTAGACTCCTATATATAGAGAGGAGGTCTTTTCATTTGTATCATCGAAGAATTGTTCATTTATGTAATGTAAAGGAGGTTGCCCCCTTGAAGAGGCTGAATTCTAAGGTATTGATCTCTCTTTTCTATCTTTTCTTGAGCTGGTTTCATAACATATACATCATCTAGCTCTACACAATTTCCTCCCCCCAACAAAAGGTTCTAGAAGGAAAAAACATTTGCTAATGAGCTTGATAGAGCTGTTACATGATACAATGAAAGGAATACAAACATATGGAGGTGAGAATACATATCTCAAATGTGAAGGTTAGTTTCAAATGTATTAATTTAAAACATGTACAATCTAAACTTGCAAAGAAATTCTATGGAAGTTATTCATTCTATGGTTGGTAATGTAGGATCTAAAAAGTTTTTAAAAATAGCTTCAAGTGGAACAACTAAACTAAGAAGTTTGACTTATGTACCAACATCTACCATGTTCATTTTTTTTGGTAAACAAGCATCTATCATGTTCATTTTTTTGGTAAACATGATGTTTTTCCTTGCATTTGTATTTGCTTTCCTGGTTGCAACTCTTTGTTTTAAGTGCAACATGTGCACAAAGATATCATTAATTTACTTAGTATTTTAATTTCATTAATTTGCCTAATGTTTTAATTTCTTTGCAGTGCCAACATGGGGAGATTAAAGCAATGGAAAATTGAGTGTTGTAACACCCTACTCTGCAATTTTGTTGGTTAAGTAATTATTTTTCTCTATGGTTAGATTGATTTGGAGACCCGAGTTAATATTCCATGCAATCTCCATCCGGTGTAATCCAAAATTCATTAGGGAAATTTTGAGGTCTAAAATGTGCATCCTAAGAAAAATGTACAACCAAAATAAACTTTATAAGAACCAATAGGATTCAAGATGATGATGTCAACCATGGGGGATGATTCACTATTTTTGGAGTAAAAAAGTAAAAAGTTTAAAAAATAATAAAATAATAAGACTATTTTTTCAACTTATCTCCCTAAGGTTTTACTCAAATTTCGAGTAGGAGTACTCGTTAGGTGCAAAATTTGATCATCATCCAAAGAGTACCCATGTTGCATACTTTCGATGAACCCTGCTACATGAAAAATGAGAAATACATGAAAAACCTGATTGCAATCACGTTTTTTCATGTCCATCAAAACTATGCAACATGGGCAATCACGTTTTTCATGTATTTCTCATTTTTCATATAGAAGGATTCATCAAAAGTATGCAACATGGGTACTCCTTGATGACAAATCAAATTCTACATCCAACAAGTGTTGTTGCTCGAAACTTGAGTAAACCCATAGGGAGACTAGCTGAAAAATACAAGTTGAATATATATATATATATATATATATATATATATTATATATATATATATTATATATATATATATATATATATATATAATATATATAATTTTTGTTCTCTCTTTAAAATTTGATGATGTAATCTAATATTACTTTATTATTTACACTATTATTTTATAATTTCCTTAGGAGGCTCATTTTAGACCTCAAAATTCCGCTAATGAGAGATAAACAGGCTACTTTGGAGATTCTCTCATAACTCTAAATCTGGCAGGAGAGAATTATCTTATCCCAAGATAGCTTGTGTGAATCTGGGGGGCCTTGAATCTAATTGCAAACTGACTAATAATTATATTATATTAAAGCTAATTTGATTGTTTTGTTAGTTGAATCAATTCATTGAGATGTTTTTTTTTGTTGGGTATTATTTTTGGATTTTCATTGCAATAAAAGTAAGAGAATATATGCTTAAATTTCATCATAGGTGTAATTTTTTATGATGATATTTGATAATATCAATTATTTTTATTTATTTTTATTAAATTATAAGTATATTAGTATTATTCAAATTCCAAATTTAGCAATTTTGTATGTCATCAAAGGATTTGTTAAAAGTAAAGATATTTAAGAACATATTTTCTTTAAGTGTCGGTAACTTCGGTTTAATTAACATTTCCCATGATCCTATAAGAACTTAATTATCTTCGGCTGTAGAAATATCACAATAATGACAAGGTGGGAATACCATAATATCATCTTTAATAGTGGAATAGGATAACTTACTGGTTTGATGTATTGGGTTTTAAAGAAAGTTATGAGCTAGCTAGCCTTGAAAGCTTCACAATTTTTTTCTTTGACACGATTGTGGTTGCATCAACATTAGGTTATGTTTGTATAGAGTATACATTATAATTAAACATATATATGATAATTAGTAATAAATTATTTATTCTTGAACTCATATAATATTATCATATTGAGCTCTACTTGGAGGATGAGGAAACAACGTACAGGATGGGGTTAGGGTTTCGTCTAGAGCCTGTAGTCTACATAGTGCCTACGACCGGCTGATTACAATGCCGCTCCTCACCGCCTTCCCGTACACCAACCCTGTTACTCACCCTTCGCCCCCGTTTATGCCATTACGGGCACTCCACCATTCTTACCCTTACCCTCCTCCTCGACTAACTCCCGTCTGTTACCTGCTCACTACAGTGACAGGCAACCTTGGTTTCTGAAGGCAGCTGGCGCAAGAATATTGCGACGGTTATGGAGGACCTAGTAGACTACTCGGAAGACCCACTAGTGGACATCTCACCACGTAAACCTAGAAAAAAGTTACCATTACGGCTGTGAATTCACCGACACTGTTGCCTCGCTTCCCTCGATCTCAGGGCCCTCGTGCTCAGTAGCTACACTCTCAGAGGCCTCCCCCTCTATTTCATACCTCACTACTCAGCCTTTGTCTCCTTCTACCCTAAATTTTGTGGATCAAACCCTAGAACCTAGTTTGGGCATCTCCTCTGAGGGTAACTCATCTTTCCCTTCCTCCACTGGCTCCTGCGCCCTCTCAGCAGCGACCACCAGCGATCCTGCAGCCTCAGATCTAGGGCATCTCTCACTGCCCCCATCGGCCCCCCCATCTGGGAATATCACGGAAGTCCCTCCCACCTTGGGGGTCTTTCCTTCTGAACCCCTCCTAGACGTTCTGACATTTGGGACTGACCCTACCCAAGGCGCCCATCAGAACTCCATTCCCGATGACGAAACCTGAAAAGTGAAGAAACAAAGGGTTCTGAAACCAAAATCATTGGAGGTATTCGTGAGCTTGGGCGAGGATTTCCAGTGGAGTGAGGTGATGGACACAACCGAGCGAGTGCTGGTTGAAAGAGTCAAGGGCCATTTCTACAGTGCCACTAGATTGAAGCAGTGGGCTACGAAGGTATGGGGGTATCATCTAGCTGAACCACCGGTGGCTTAGAATTTTGTTAAAGGATGCTTCACACTTCGTTTTGCCAGGACATAACACACCAACTAGGTACTTTCAGCGGTATGGCATATTGAACAAGCACCAGTGCTCCTTCGGAGGTGGACATCACTTTTCGATCCAGAAAGAGAACAACTAGGAGAAAGCCCTCTTTGGGTTAGACTACTTGGCTTACCTCTACAGTTTTGGTCAGAAGACATCTTTAGGCATATTGGACTCCCTGGGAATATACATGGAGTATGATAAATCCTACCTATCGATAGGAAGGATGGGGTATGCAAGGATACTGATACACATTGATACTAGTGATGGGCTTCAGGAATATATCACAATTCAATGGAGGAATTTCTCTCGGAGACAGCACTTGTATTATGAAGGGGTTCCATTTAGATGCAAGAGATGCCACAAGGCTGGGCATCTCTACAGGGATTGCCCCCTCAATAAAAACAAGGATAGGGGAGAAGCTCAAAGGAAAATTCCCCCAAAGGCAGATCAAGAACAAGGGGATCAATCCCAACAAAGAAGATGGGATCCAAGGTGACCCACCTCATGCAGACATGACGCTCTCTTAGGGGACCCTGGAGAAATGAGGCAGGCCTTTGCTTCGATCTCCCTCTCCTCCTCTCACTAGGGAAAGAGCGGCTGCTGGGTTGGTGGTTTCTTCAGGTATGATTCCAAACTCTCCTAATCCCTCTAATATTCATGCTTTTGATGGATTAAATGATTTTCTAGTTTCTTATTCATTAAATGGAATCATGAACCCTCCCACTTAACCCTCTCTGGTCGTCTCCTCTCCCTCACCTGATCACACCTCCTCTGAAGCCTGTCCATCACTCCCGAATCCTCCCCCTGACATCACTCCTATACCTGTTGCTGGCCCTACTTCCCCTCAGTATTAGACTCAATCCAAGGCCAATCAGAAGTTTAAAACCCCATATCATATCAGGCTTGATCTATCTTTATCCCCTCTTCCTCCCAATCTTCTGAGGGGCCAACCCTCCTCCCTCTCAAAGGCTTAACTACGGGATGGAGGAGAGATTGCCTTGGACATGCAATCAACCATTCACAGGGCACTTAGAGCATCAGATCCCTCTTCTGACCCCCCCCATGAAGATTTCCTCCTTCAATTGCAAAGGGTTGGCTAGACCCCATAAAAAACTAGCCCTCCGCAGACTGATACTTTCCTTTCTCGTTGATGTTATCTTCCTACAAGAAACACTGGGATCTGCAGACACCATTACACACCTTCTCGAAGCCATGCTCCCTGGATGGAGATTTGTAGTTATAGATGCTAATGGAAGATCCGAAGGCCTAGCCCTGGGTTATACCACCCGCTCCATAAAACGCTGTAACTATTGGGGAGGTCTTGGACATATTGGGGCAAACCTTTTTTCATCTGATTTGGGCAAGGAGGTGTGAGTCATAAATGTTTATGGGCCTTGCCAACATAGGCCTGCCTTCTGGGACCATCTCCTAGGCTCATAAGCTTTCCAGAAAGATTACTTAATCATGGGAGGGGACTTGAATTTCTCCATTGGACACTCTGAGTCATGGGGACATCATGCACAACTGGATCCTTTATCTGCCTATTTCGAGAATTTGTTGGACACCCATAATTTGTTGGACATCCCCTATGCCAAGCTCTTACCTACCTGGAGTAACAATAGAGCTGGCGAGGACTGTCTTGCTCGAAGACTCGATCACTTCCTTATAAAGGAAGGACTTCTGACCTTGGGTTTTCTTCATAGTCAATGGGTGTGATGAGGAGGGGTCTCTGATCATCTACCTATTTATATGGAAATCAGTAGGGGACCTCAGAAACCCAAGACACCTTTCAAGTTCAGCTCCTCTTGGCTTAAAGACCCCACATATAATCAAATGATCAAGGATTTCTGGAAGGCACATCCCTCGGGTGCTGGTGGGAACATAACAGAGGGATTTGCCCACAATCTCATTGAGCTAGAGACACTATCCAAATCTTGGGCCCACAATAAGAGAATAAAAGACAATCAAACTCTATTGAATGCCGAGAAGGAAATCACTGAGATTGAAAAAAGACCTGGAAGGGGCCTACAGAGTGATCGACCAAAGGAGTATACTTACTGAACTATATGCCACCAGAAGGAAAATCCTTAAGGAACACGAAGAAGCATGGAGACTGAGAAGTAGGGAGATCTAGATACTCAAGGGAGATGACAATACAAAGTTCTATCACAAGTTTGCAAATGGCAGGAAAGCCGCCAATACCATCTGGCAATTCTCGAACGAGCAAGGTCACATGGTCAATACTTTCCCTCAGTTGGCTTCTTTAGCGAACTCCCACTTTAGACAGACCTACAAGGTCCCCCCTGTTGCAAATCTTGCCGAGATCATACAAGTAGCTCAATTATTCCCTCGCTTTATGGATCAGGAGGTACGCAAGGAATTGACCAAGGAGATTACTATTGGAAAATTAGAAGCCATGATCAAATGGTTTAGCTTTCTTTGAAACCCTGGGGAAGGATCTTCTTAAAGTCATTGAACACTCCAAATCCAGTGGAAAGATTCTTGAATCCTTCACCTCCACCTTCATCGCCCTCATCCTGAAATCCGACAACCCCACTACCTTTAATGACTACATACCTATATCATTATGCAACTACATCTATAAAATTGTGGCAAGGATTATTGCAAACCGGATGCAACCCATACTATCCAAGTATATTTCGCTAGAGCAATTTGCCTTCCTACAAGATCGCCGAATCCATGAAGCAGTGGGAACTACCCAGGAGGTACTACACTCTTTGCACTCCAAGAAAATGTTATGAAACCATCTCACAAAAAAGATAGAAAAGATAGCTTAATGCCTTAGAAATAAGCCTCTTCAAGGGGGCAACCTCCTTTACATTACAAAAATGAACAATTCTTAGATGATTCAAATGAAAAAACCTCCTTTCTATATATAGGAGTCTATGGGGTCACAATATAACCAAGGTGACCTAACAATAATAATATAAAGGCACAAAAATAACAATAGAGGGATTCTATGGGGCACAATAATAACAATATGGGGACAATAGGGGCATAATAATAACAATAAGGGATACAACGACAATAGTAATGGGGGCATCACTAATATTATAGGGACGTAACATGCCTCTCTCCTTCAAAAAAGTGTTGTCCTCAATGCTTGAGTAGTTTTGGATGCTTCTGTATAAAATTCTCATCCTCCCATGTGGAATCTTCAACGGCTAAGTTCTTCCACTTGATGAGATACTCTGAAATTGATCTATTTCGTAGCTATCAAGTTCTTGTTTCTTTGACTGCTTCAGCTTCCAATATGATTTTTCCTTCCTCATCAAGTTCTGGAAATATTGTCTGAACTGGAAGCTTGTCACCTATAACCTTCTTTAAGCATGAAACATGGAAAACTGGGTGCACTCGAGAAGCTATAGGAAGCTCCAATTTGTATACCATAGTACCTATTTTTTGCAACACCTTGTACGAACCATAATACTTTGGTGATAATTTGTTATCCTTCTTAGCTTGGTTGAGGGACGTTTGTTTATATGGCTGTAGCCGTAGGAATACCCAATCACCTACATCAAAACTTCTTTCGCTGCAATGTTGATCTACCTGCTATTTCATTCTATTATGTGCTAAGGTGAGGTAATCCTTTAAGAGTTGGATAACTTTTTGTTGATGCTCGATGTGATCTTCCACTGCTTGAACCTTAGATTTTTCTCTTAAATATAATGTGATGGATGGTGGATGATATCCATAAAGTGCCATAAATGGGGTCATTTTTGTTGCAGTATGGAAGGAAGTGTTATACCACCATTCAGCCAGAGGCAACCATTTGACCCATTATGTTCGTTTATTAGATACAAAGCAATGAAGATATCCTTCCAAACATTTGTTTACTATCTAAGTTTGCCCCTCAGATCGAGGATGATAAGATGAGCTATGAGTTGACTGAGTACCAAGACAAGAAAATAATTCTGTCCAAAAATCTCCAGTGAAAATGGGATCCCTGTCACTTACAATAATCTTTGGGTTTCCATGTAACTTTTGAATTGTTTCCATAAATGCAGTAGAAACCATACTCACTTTAAATGGATGAGATAATGCACAAAAGTGTGCATACTTGGTAAGTTTGTCCACTACCACCATGATAACACTCTTTCCTTCAGACTTGGGTAAACCTGTGATAAAATCCATTGAAACCTCCTCCCAACATTGGCTTGGAATGGATAAAGGTTATAGTAGTCCTGGAGTCTTAATTGTTTCAAAATTATTTTGTTGGCAAACCAAACATTCAGCCACAAACTTTTGAATATCTGATTTAAGGCCATCCCAAAAAAAATCCTTCTTAACCATGTGGTAGGTTTTTAGAAATCCCGAGTCCCCTCCTAAGGGAGAGGTGTGCACTTCCCTAAGAATCTTTTGTTTGAGTTGGGAATTTTTACATAGGTATACTTGATCCTTGTGCCATAACGAATCATTTTTCCAGATAAATGTATCAGATGTACTGGGATCTTGTTGTATCTTTTGAATGAGTGCCCACACTTCCTCGTCATTCTTCCATTCATCCCTTGCTTCATTTATCCAATCTGGTTGGATAATGAAATGGTGCAAAGAAATGCTTCCACATCCTCATCCTTTCCTGAGAGTGCATCTACCATAACATTTTGCTTCCCTTTTTTGTAGATGATTTCAAAGTCATAACCCAACATCTTTGTGACCCATTTTTGTTGCTCTTCTGAAGATAATATTTGTTCTAAAAAGTATTTAAGAGTATCATGATCTGTTTTTACCTTGAAGTGTCTTCCCATTAGGTAGGGTCACCATTTCTTAAGTGCATGTAGTATTGCCAACATTTCCTTCTCATAAATAGCATTGTGTAAATACTTTCCTTTGATTGGACGACTTTTGAAAGCAATGGGTCTTTCTTCTTGCATTAAAACAACACCAATTCCATTTCCTGAGTTATCACATTCCACAATAAAGGTTTTTGTGAAGTCTAGTGTAGCTAAGACTGATGCTTGGCACATTATCTCTTTAAGATGTTCAAAGGCCTTCATTGCTTCTGGAGTCCATGAAAATGCATCTTTCTTCAATAATGTTGTTAGAGGTGCTGCTATTCTCCCATAATTCTTAACAAACTTGCGATAATACCCTGTCAACCCAAGAAATCCTTGTAGATTCTTTATGGATGTGGAGATTTTCCATTCCTTAATGGTTTTAATTTTTCTAGGGTCTACCTTAACACCTTCATGGGATACAATATGACCCAGATATTCCACCTCTTATACTCCAGAGAAACATTTCAAGATTTTTTCATATAATTGTTTCTCCTCCAATAGTTTGAGAACCATGTCAACATGTTGGACATGATCCTTCCAAGACTTGTTGTAGATTAGTATATCATCAAAAAATACTAACACAAATTTTCTAAGGAAGGGTTTGAAAAAGGAATTCATCAAACCTTGAAATGTAGAAGGTGCATTGGTAAGGCCAAAAGGCATGACCAAAAATTCATAATGACCCTCATGAGTTCTAAATAGTTTTTTTGGAATGTCTTCAATATTCGTTATGATTTGATGATATCTTGAGTGGAGATCCAACTTGGTGAAGTAAATTTCTCCAGGTAATTCATCTAATAATTCATCAATGACAAGAATGGAAAATTTATCTCTAATAGTGAGCTTGTTGAGTTCCCTATTATCCGGACACATGCGCCATGATCCATCCTTCTTGTCTACCAATACTACTGGAGCAGAGAAAGAACTTTGACTAGGTTGAATTATACCATTCTCTAGCATTTCCGCAACCATATGTTCAATTTCACTCTTTTGGGCATATGGATATCTATAAGGCCTGATGTTTGGCGGAACACTTCTTGGAATCAAATGAATAGCATGATCATGATCACGAATAGGTGGGAGGCCTTTGGGAGTCTCAAATAACTTGGAATGATTTTCTAAAACTTTTTGGAGATCTGGAGAAATAGATGATTTCGATGTGGGAACCTCTAGGGAACATAATTGTGCAATTGTGTTCTTATGTTATTTCTTTAGAAGCCTTGTCATGTTGTTAGAGCTAATTATCTTTCCTAGTTTCCCTACAATACCCCTTAATTCAACTCCCTTTCCTTCCCAAAAGAATTTCAAGAAAAGTTCTTGAAAATTAAAAGCTATCGTACCCAAAGATTGTAGCCATTGGACTCCTAGTACAACATCTACACAACCCATTGGAATGGAAAGCATTGAACTATTCAATACATAATCTCCCATGAATAGTTTGATATTATGGCACTTTACAGAGAAATTTATGGTTCCTCCATTTGCAACCATCACTTGACACTCTTGTGTTGTATATAGGAAGAAATTCAATTCCTTGGCTATCTTACGATGAATAAAATTATGGGTACTACCCGAATCAATCAACACTACTACCTTTTTCTTCTTGATATGTCCTTCTATCTTAAGAGTTTGAGGAGTGGTAATTCCTGGCAATGCATTACAAGATATGGTCTGATTCATTTCTTCTTTCTCTAGGGTTGGTTCTTGGTGTATATCCTCTTCTTTTGATGTTTCTTGTTCCTTTTCTTCATCCTCTTCACAATCATTGTAAAATAATTTGTTCTCAGCACACTTGCTTGCAGATATATTTCACATCACCTCTTATGTTTGTATAAAATCTGAGTTGATGATAAAAGTTGGTAGTGAGAAAAGCATAATTTTTTTTTTCTAATTCTGGAGTTCATAAATAAGGCCACCCAAAGTGACCAAAATAGGCATTGAAAGTTTCCATGAAGTGTGAGAATCACTCTAGTACTTATTTTCTTTTGGAACAACAAACATCAAAAGTTCCCAAGAAATGCGAGAAACACTATAGCACTTCTCTACTTTTGGAAAACCATGTTTGCAGTCATCTTAGTCTATAATAACCTCAAGTCTTCATACCTCATCTTCCCAAGCAAGCATCTATCTCAATACTCACATATGTTGTGCATATCAAAAGGTTGGCCCAAACTCTTGCAACAACTCGCTACAATACAGCCACAGAGATCAAAGTCTAATCCCATAACTCCTCTAGCAAGAAACACTCTAACCTTTTTTATGGACTTCACAATTCCAATATCAAGCACTTGATCTTCTCAAGATGGTCTTATGTCCCACTGAGAATTATACAAAGAAAAAAAACACTAGCATGAGTATATTGTCGAGTTTGTCCCCAACCCAAAAGGTGTTATATACTCTCCCTCATAGTTATGGGCTCCCCCAAGATCATCAAATAAGCCAACCCTATTGGCCCATCAATGGATTTCCTACGAATCATCACCTGACAACATTCAACTAATGCATTAGTTATATAATAATAACATCACCATCAAGATAGAAAATAATCCTCACAACAACTATCACATGTCATGATGAGAACATAACATCATTGATATCGAAACATATTGAATAGTAAGACATGACATGCTCATGCATGCCATCATTAAACATATCATCATAAAAAAATATATGTAATTATCACTTTCCATCACATCTTGAAATATCATATTATGACATCAACATATACTTGTCAAATATATAGCATCACATCAATCTCAAGAAATGGAACCATGTGTTAATTTGACATATATTATATCATCATTAGTAAAATACCATAAAGAATAGGTAAATTTTATCTCAACTAATAATTATACATGATTCAAATGTTTAAAAGAAATATTCATTCAAAAATCCCCATCTAGGACATTTGTCCAAGTAATGTTATCCATTCTTCTCTTGCTCATAAAATAAATATAATCAGATAGATAAGGGATTATGATGCGAATTACTCAATTTATTAACTCCTAAGCCAATGAACCATGTGGTTTGGTATACATAATCGTTCAAATAGAAGGGAAGCCTCCCCAAAACACCACAATCCCACATATTCCAACACATGGGATGGGTTGGGTACATAATTCCTAACTATAAAAACATGAAACATGAAACGTGTCATGCATCCTTGTTAGATGGCATGGTAGCTCAAGATTATTTCAAATTGGCTTGATCCTCTCCAAAACCTTAAGTTCCTAACAAATATAAGGGATAACTTCATTCCCTTACCAAGCTAGAAAGAACTCTAAGATGGTCTGACTCTAACAAAACCTTGTTATGTTCCTCAAACATTCTATGAGTTCTCTTTGCAACAACATAACTTTTATGTCAATCACTCACTTTCTTAAGCCTTTTCTTAATTGTAACCATATGTTCTTCGATTTCTTGTATCATGTCACATCCCAACATGAATCGATCATCTAATCGATCCCAATTAAAAGGAATATGATAGGGTGTTCCATATGGGACTTCAAAGGGAGTTTCCTAATGGAACTATGATCACTATTGTTCTAATATGCAAATTCCACTAAGGGAAGTTGGCCTATGACATACATTCTCAACATTTCCTCTAGTATTTGGTTTACTCTTTATGTTTTCCCATTAGTCTCTAGATGATATGCAGTACTAAAATTGAGTTGTGTTCCCATATAATTTAGAATGATTTTTCAAAACCTAGAAGTAAATTGTGAGAATCTATATAATATGATTTTTTGAGACACCCCACACAAGTGAATTATATTTTTTAGGAAAACCTAAGTGATGGCTAGTGCCTCTATTAACTAGGTAAATCCTCTCTATGGATGGAGATGATCCCTCTAGCCCAATGACTGGGTCTAGCAATCGAAGTGACAATCTACTAGACACTTTCCTAAGTTGCAATTGAAAAGAGGGATGAAGAAGATGGCCTACCTCATTCTAATGCTATCTTGATCTCCTTTGTTGAAGACCTTGAATCACTCATGTCATGGGATTGTTCCTATTGCTATTAGCATTTATGCACCTACACAAGAGATCAAGACACAAAAAAGCATGCAAATACAAATAGCATATTAAAAAGCAACCTACTTAATTGATCAAGGAATGTTAATCTAAATGATACATGATCATACACATTTAGGGAAAATGAACCAACGGATATATATTAATAGGAAATAAAGGAAATCATACAATCACGCCTTGATGCTAATAGGCTCTCCTTGAATGAATATCCAAATCTAAGCTAAGCTCTCCAAGCACTCCTCCAAGACAAATGAATAGCATATAGGCACAATCTTAGCATAAGGGTGCAAATAGGAATAGAACAACCATTTGGGAATGGGAGAGGATGAATATATAGGCTGGGAAAGGGAGTTAGGACCTATCCAGATATAGGATTAGGCCCTTATCTCAAGGAGGTAGCTCATAGGGATAAGACCAAGAGGCCAATTTGGGAGAATTCGACTTCATCTATGCCAAACAACCTCCAGCTCACCACTCTGGAAGCTTCTAGATCACGAAGCTTCTCGTCCTCTTTGGGAAATTTTCCTTTTTAGGGATCATGGCAAGTACACAAGTGAACAGAACAATGCCATCATGGGTAAAGCATGATGCAACATGTGACCATCATGGTTTTTAACTTCATAAGAGCAATGAGTCTCAAAATTAGGGTTTTAGAGTTATTTCTTCATGGGAAAGCTTAACGCATTTTCCAATCAATGTTTTCAGGAGGATATGAGCTGCATATCTAAATAAGAACATTGTATGATGGTCATGTTTCGGGCACTTCGGGTATGTCACAGGGAAGTGTAGGAGGTGTGACAAAATGTTGTGTAACAGATGCCCCCTAAAGCATGAAGGCAAAACGAGGAGTGATGACTGAGATGCTTTATGAGCTTTCACAAGGACGAGGAGAAACATTGTCAGGAGACCTGCAAATCAAGGACGTAGATACATATACATATCTGATATCATGAATCTACAATATGGATGTATCCATCCAAATAATAAGGACAATATGGAAAGATCCATGGTATGGGCGCAGCCATCCAAATGAGAAGGATCATCTGTGAATCTAAGATCCAAGGTATGGTCGCAGCCATTTGATATATAAAAGGATCACCATAAATGTAAAGTCCCACAATGTGGTCACATCCATCCATATAGCAGAAAACATGTGTACAATCATGAATAACATATAACTCCACGCAACTTGAGTCATATCAGACAAGACTCAAGGTCTTGCACTCCATCCCGACCCGATCAAAGTATGAATTCTAACATGCGAATAAATGTGTTGAAGTATAACATGCGAGAAAACCACCTGATTACCTGCCAATGATGCGGACCGTTAACAAGTATGAGAGAAACCACTAATAATGATAATGGATCTCAAGGTACGATAGTACAATCCATGAATGTGATAATGAAACTGAAGTCAAACACTCATGGAATCATCCAATCGAAAAACAATGATCAAGCCCTGTCATCAGATGCGAAGAACCCTTGGGTACTCTTTTCCCTTGGGTGGATTTTGTTTTGGGGTGTCAGTTTTGGCTTTACCTTTCCTCTTTTTCTTACCTTTTCAGGCCTTATCTGCAGTGGTAGACCGAACAACATGTACCTCAGAGGTTTTACCAGGATTTGACGATTTTTTCAAAGGATTATTGGAACTAGTGTTTGAAATATATTTCTACTTCGAGGAAGCCTCTGTGGAAGTCTTAGACACGGAACCAATTACACCATCAACAAGTGGTACATCAGGGGACTTTGAGGCTACCAGATTCGAAGATGGTCTTGGAGCATCAGGCAACATCTCATATAACATGCCAGATTGTGAATAGACTAAGTCTAGATACTGAGCACGAGAAATAGCTTGCTCTTCAGTAACAAATCCACCCATAGCTATATCCTTAGCAATCTTGCTAATGAATGATTTTGTGAACCATTCGGTCAACAACTCATCAAAAATCTTGAATTTGATGAGGCGACACCGACGTCTCCATTCATGGATATGATCAGAAATGTGTATCGCAGTATCTTGCTTAAGGGATGTGAGAAAATGAGTGTTAGTTTCATACTGAAGCACCAATTGGAAGTGGGTGTGGAAGGCCATAGCTAGGGAGTTAAAGTCAAAATAGGTAGCTCAAGGCAACTCGATATACCATTTTGTGGCAGTACCTGTTAAGTTTCTTTGAAAGAGGTGAAGATGGATAGAATCGTCAACATATGAATTTGAAGAGAACAATAACTGATATGTCATCACATGGGCTTGCGGGTCCTCTTTAGACTTTCCTTCGAATTTAGGGCAATCACTTGGAATTTTAGTTGGAACTGGAACCAGAGGATTTTGTCCATAAGGGATTTGATTTTGCCCCCACTGAGGGTTACCTTGACCATAAGCTAGATTTTGTCTAGGGTATGTTTGATATGGACCTACCATAGGCTGTTGATAAGCATTATACATGGCATATGGATTGTAAGGTTGTTGAACCTGTTGACCCTCAACCTGAAGAGATTTTCCCTGCTGCTGCAGGGGTTGACCTTGTGTTTGCAAGGGCTAGCCTTGTTGATACACATATGAAGCTTGCTGCTACAAAGGTTGACCTTGATGTTGTAGAGGTTGACCTTGATGCTGCAAAGGTTAGCCTTGTGAGGACAAAGGTCGAGTAGGATATTGAACAAACTGAATCTGTTGTTGCAAAGGTTTCCCCTACTACTGTAACAGTAGTCCTTGCTACTACAATGCTTGCCCTTGCTGTTGCAATGGTTTCCCTTGCTGCTGCAAAGGCTTTCCTTGTTGCTGCAAGGGATGTTGGGCTGTTCCTTGGGATATATCCTGTGGGTATTGGTAATTTCCAAATTGAATCTAACCATATCCACCAGGAATAACGGATTGACCAGGCTAGACATAAGCTCCTGCTTGAGGAATGTAAGATGAATTGACTAAGGCTTACGAACCATATGGGACATAAGCCTATTGGAGAGGAATCTGTGCCATATAAGGTTGTTGATACTGGATGTTACCTGACCCGGATGGACCAACAGGGTTAGGAATACCACTAGAATAAGGTTGATTAACTCCAACCATATGAGTTTGTAATCCACTCACATTGGTTTCACCTGACACAAGAGGAATATTTGGATTTTCCCCCCTAGGAGATGACACATTCTATCCACTTAATGGAGGGGTAGAAGAACTAACTGAAACCTGACCTGGAACAGTCGGTTGTACCAGAAGGGTCGGTTAAAACAACGATACAAACTGCGATGGAATCGTAGGTTGAATGAGAACTGACGTAACAAGAGTTTGTAAAAAAGTTTGAGAGGTCACATTTGGAATGAACGGACTAGATGTAGGCATAGCATTTGAAGACCAGATGGGATTTTGATACAAGGACGAAGCACTAGGAGTACCCGAAACTAACTGTGCTAAGGTTGTATAACTAGGTGGAAACATGGGTCCACTAGTTTCAGGAAGTGTGAGAGATGGGACTCTTCCTATAAAAGGAAAACATTCTAGAGGAAATCCATACCCTTGTTCATCATCAACATGACGAGTATGGGTAGTAGAAACTTCTGTATGACCCAGAGAAGAGGTTGGGATTTCATCCTCTGACTCCATAGATGGAAACAACTAGTGACGAGGAATACGAGATGTGTGAGGAGATAGCTCCAAAGGAATACCAGGCTAATCATAAGGATTGTAAGGACACTGAGGAGATATGAAAATAGAATCAAATAACAGATTCAACGAATGAATACCAAGCCTCTGCAGACTCTCAGGGGTCTGCAGACTCTGAAGGGTCTGCATGGGATTGTCTGGGGTCTCAGGATCAGATTCTTGAGGTGACCAGGAATCTGATGGAGGTGGACAATAAGACAGAGGTTGGATACTTGGAATAATCCCAAGTTCAAAACATTGATCTTCAAGTGATTGAGGAAGCTCCGAATGAACTCCTTGGGAGGACCCTTCGGTATCAAACAATGAAGGGGAACTATGAGATGAACTCAATGGTTCATCCACGATGACTTCCTCCCAAGAGTAGAAAAGGAAAGGAGATTCTTTGAGGGCTTATTAACAATATTGAAATTAACAAGGAATTACTCAATATTGTTCCAAGAAGCAACTTCTTGGGTTCAACATGTTTATCATGGGAAGTTATTCTTAGAAACAAAAACTTTTACTTTTCATCTTTTAAGAGTCAATAAAAGGACTAAAAGGTGACTTAGTCACTTTTGTTGGTTTAGCGAGCTTGAAAGGACAAGTGCTCGATGATATTTTCAAATTTAAGGAGTCAGAAAAGATCGAAATGACCACTCAGGTAACTCAAGGCAAAAAGAAGTACCAAGTAATTGTGAACTGCAATATACACCTCAACAAATAAATTTACTATTAGGCCCCTATAATACTAGTGATTCCCCCATTACTATTGTCATTGTATCCCTTATTGTTATTATTGTGCCCCTATTGTCCCCATATTGTTATTAGTATGCCCCATAGAAACCCACTATTGTTATTTTTGTGTCCTTATGTTATTACAGTTATGTCAGCTTGATTATATTGTGACCCTTTAGACTCCTATATATAGAAGGGAGGTTTAGTCATTTGTAGCATCCAAGAATTATTCATTTGTGTAATGTAAAGGAGGTTGTCCCCTCGAAGAGGCTGAATTCTAAGGCATTGATTTATCTTTTCTATCTTTTTGTGAGCTGGTTTCCTAACATTTGGTATCAGAGCTTTGGATTCTAGGGTTTCACTGCTCCAAACAGGTCATCATGGAATTTTCGCTATAACATTTGTTATGCAATGTTTTAGAAGCTACAAAAAAAACCCATATTAGCTGAAATCATTCTGAACTTCACGTACAAATTTTAGAGCTTGTATCGTTATATTTGCGGAGATATGATCTGAGGAAGTTAGGGTTTTTGCAGTCCCGAATTACATTCCAAACAAGTGACCTGGGGAAAATTGTCATAACTTTTGTTTTGAGCATCATATTGAAATTTCGTAAGAATTTTCAAAAAGAGGACTTCCTATAGTTTTCTATGTATCAGTTTCAGGTACTAAGGTCAAAACAATGACACATGGCACATCGTACAAGTTCGCTCTACTGAACTAGTCTATAATTAGGTCACCATGGGGAGATTTGGCATAACTCTTCCTTGGAGAATCCAATCTTGATTATACTTGTGGGTTTAGAAAGAGGACTTAAAGGGTTACTGCAGGAAAAGATTTCAGATATTTGAGGTCTGCAGTTACAGAGATACAACAGATTCAATATCAGGCTCTTATAAAGTGAAAAAAAGGTGTGTAGTTTTTTTTAAATTTTGCATAAGATTGGTTTGAAAAATTAGTTTGAAGGAATTCAAAGGGAATAGTGAAGAATTATTAGCATTAATTAATGTCCCAAAGAAAGAAAATGGAAACACCTAGTAAGCAACCTGAAAGCTCTAGCATGACTCATGAAAAAGAGGAAGAAATGCAACATCATATATCAAAATTACATGACCAAGTACAACAAATTTCACTCTCACTAAAGGTAAATGAAGCCAAGATGAATTGTGTGGAATCTAATATGAATGGCATTCAAGTTAAGATGGATGGTGTGGAAGCTAAGATGAATGGCATGGACGCTAAGATGAATGGCATGGACGATAAGATGGAAGAATTGAAGATAAATTTGAATAATTTGCTACAAGAAATTGTCACTAATGGTGAAAGGGTAGTAAAGGAAACTCATGATGAGAACAAAATAAATGTTAATCATGATTTCATAGACTCTAATGTTGGATTGAAGACCCGCCATGTTCCAAAAATTGATATGAGGAAGTTTGATGGCAAGGATCCCGGAACATGGATACTACAGATGGAGCAATTTTTTGATCTCCATAATGTGCAAAACACACAAATGGTACGTATTGCAACTTTATATTTGGAACCAAATCAGTTTGTATGGTATCCATGGCTTTTCTCCCATAAAAAAAATTTCAGTTGGGCAATTTTTATGGAAGAAATGATAGCACATTATGAGGATACAAAAAGCAGCACCTTGTTTAGCCAATTGATAAATCTCAAATAAAAGGGGGTTCAATGATGGAGCACATTAAGGACTTCCAAAAATTGAAAAAAAGGGTAAAAGATATTCCAGAGGAGCATAGGATTGATGTGTTCATAGGGACTTTAAAGGATAATATCCAACATGAGGTTCACCTTTGGGAACTTGATTCATTGGAGAAGACATTCATGTTAGCAAGAAAAATGGAAAGCAAAATTATGGCAACCAAGAAGCCTACCACTCACAACTATAAAGATGGAAGTGTTGTTGCCCCTAGCCTTCCACAACCTACAGGGTTGACACCACAAAAATTGGAAGAAAAAAGAGCAAAAAGGCTTTGTTACAGTTGTGATAGCAAATACACTAAAGGTCATAAGTGTGCTGAGAAGAAATTATTCTACATAGATTGTGAAGAGGAGGAAGAAAGGAACAAGAAATGTTAAAAGAAGAGGATATACTCCAGGAACAAACCCTAGATAAAGAATAAATGAATCCAACCATACCTTGTAATGCATTGTTTGGAATTACAACTCCTCAAGCTATCAAGATAGAAGGACATATCAAGAAGAAAAAGGTAATAGTGCTGATTGATTTGGGAAGTACCCATAATTTTATTCATTGTAAGATAGCAAAGGAATTGAATTGCTTCCTATATCCAACACTAGA
This sequence comes from Pinus taeda, assembly GCA_000404065.3. Classification (NCBI taxonomy): domain Eukaryota; kingdom Viridiplantae; phylum Streptophyta; class Pinopsida; order Pinales; family Pinaceae; genus Pinus; species Pinus taeda. Next base: position 2,809 of record APFE031677379.1, on the reverse strand, counting down.
GTGTCAAGTGATGGTTGCAAGTGGAGGAACCTGTTGAAGGCCCCGAAAATCGGGTCTACAACAAGGGGGATACCTGCCCAGTCTGGACCTTGGTTGGTAGCTCCTTATCCATTTGGTATAGCGAGTCCGACTGGGGATATGGGACCAGTTTCCTAATTCAGTGTGTGTGTGTGAGAAAGATGGGTATTTCTGTTCTAAATGAAATACTTATGTTCTAATTCTAATCTAATGCTATGCTGTTGTATTCCAATAAACAGAAAAACATCAAAATTTATGCTAACCCGGGGTGTGATCTTTCTTCTATGCGATCTAAAAAGATTTCAAACAATAACTGGTAATAAAGATCATTTAGCTATTATAAAAAAAGAATTCAATAAAGATGAACTAATTCATATAAGAAGTTAGACGAAACAGTTGTGAAAAACTTATCGCATAAATGAGCTATTCATACACTAAGCATAAATAAATAGCTATCACCGTACAAAAGTGCCAAATGATAACTCAGCCATCCACGCTGCAATATATAAACAACTGAAAACTGAATATCACTTTAACACATAAGAAGAAATGGTTAAGAGATAAAAGTACCATTTATAACTAGTCCTACTCATGAGCTTCAAGCAACAATTGATTTATCTCTCCTTGATTTAAAATCCACGAAGAGTACAGAAGTGCAACATCAGTAGCAGATATCAAATGCAAATACCAAATAAACCATGTTCCATTCATTCATCAAAACCTCCTCTGAGGGTGCAAAAGTGCATGTTCCGAGGACAAGTTTTTGATAAATTTCTGGACCCTTCTCTAAATGCATGAGAAGGGTTTAAATACTACTAACTAAATAACTTATTTACAGAAATTCAGGATTTGGTTTAAATGACCGTCCTTTTTCTAAGTAAAACTATTTCTAAAACTAAATCTAATATCTAACTATTTCTAAATTCGCTCCTTAACGTCGCAAGCATTCAGTATTTGCCTGAGTAGAGTCAGTTGACTGTCTTCCGTCTTTGGTTGAGTTAAGTAAACAGAATCAGTAAGAGCTGGCACTATCTCCTCAGCAAAATTGATGATATACTTGAGAGCCATCCAATGACTATGTGGCTTTACCATGTATGCCTGGCAATAATCCCATTTTAACTTGGTTAACCCTCAGATTCCTTCTGCTTTAGCTTTCTATTTCCAGTTTGTTTCTATCGCTACTTCCTTGCAATTTTCGGGGCTTGCAGGTGACTGAGTAATTAGAAGCCTTCCTTTTTGAGCAAGTGTTCTTAACGATGCGCGATTAGCGCTAATCGCGCATCGAAAACTGCCTCTGTTTCTTGATCCGGGCTTCCCTGATGCGTTTTTTGCCTCTTGCGCCTTTTTTTCTTATCGGGTATAAAGCTGAAAATTTGTAAAAATAGTGATTCCGTGAGCTCTTGACCCTGAGCATTAAACTATCTGTTTCTGGTATCAGCATCATTCAGTACCCATTCAACCTTGGCTGGATATGAGAAATATGTGATGGATGCCTCGGAAGAGTTCTGCGGCTCTTTCTCTCCCTTAAGTGGATTAGGTGTGCCTTCCAAAATGGACATTGGAGTACTGTTTTTCCTCCTCATAGTTTCCTGCATACTGCCTTGTATAATGCTTCGTTTTTTGTTCCTACAATTTACAATTGAAGTGGAAGTAATGATAAAAAATAATGACAAGAAAACTTTAAATGCCGAAGATATGCAAAACACGCCACCTTACGTGAACTAGCTCTTTGAAAAACACAACACCATACTTCATTAACAACTAGCAACAACTCATTGATTCGCATTAAAGCGCATGACCAGTTCTTGGCCTAAAAACGTTTTCTCGATTAATGAGCCAGAACCAACTCTGATGGAGAGGTCTTGCGATTTTGCTTTGCGATATCACGGATCACTGTATCGCATTTCCGCAATCGCATCATGCTGTTCTATCACAAGGTTACTTGGTCTCAATATCGCAAGATCACAGATCGCAAGATCGCAAGATCGCAAAATCACAGATCGCAAGATCACGGATCGCAGGATCGCAAGATCACGGATCGCTTAATCGTTATAATCATTATGTGTAATTCATGTGATTTTTGTAATGTGCGATATGCGATATCGCATATCGGCGATTTTAAGGTTTTTTAATGTGAGTGCTTCTTAATGCATGCGATGCGATGGAGTTTCGCGTCGCAATGTCGCGTTTTTTTATCATTTTGGCTTATTTACAAGGTATCCTATCATTCTTTGTGCGATGTGGTCTCTCTTAAGGAGTGAATTTACTTTCTTCATTATGAAACTTAGGTTTTTTAGATTCTCCAAAGGTATTTCCCTAAGTCCATGATGTTGTAAGTTTCATCTAAAAAGAAATATAACACTAATTGATTTTTTTTTAATTTTTTACTGAGGGTACCCACTTATTTAGTATTAGTAATAACACTTCATAAGGAGGGGGGTTGTTGGTGGCCACAACAGAACCATAAATTGCTCTGGAAAGTGCCATTATATCAAGTTATCCATGGGAGAATATGTATTGAATAGCCCAATGCTTTCCATTCCAATGGGTGGTGTTGATGTTGTACTAGGAGACCAATGGCTACAATCCTTGGGTACAATAGCTTTTAATTTTCAAGAACTTTTCATGAAATTTTGTGCGGAAGGAAAGGAAGTTGAATTAATGGGTAATGCAAGGAAACTAGGAAAGATAATTAGCTCTAACGCTATGACAAAGCTTCTAAAGAAGGAACAACGAGGTGTAATTGCACAATTATGTTCGCTAGAGGTTCCCACATCGAAATCATCTATTT
>APFE031677373.1:518168-568695 GCA_000404065.3 Pinus taeda | reverse complement strand
CCTAGAGACTCCCTTCAGGTACCTTGGAGCCTGCATGCCTCAATGGCAGGTTCTTCGTGTTCGACGCGAGGTTTTCATCATTGGCCTCTGATCGGATGATTCTACGGGTGTTCGACACCAGCTCATTGATTCGCACGCCGTGGATTGTACCTATAGTACCTTGAGGACCATCATCATTATTGGTGGAACCTCTCGCGTCTGTTAACAGTTTTCATCATTGACTGGTAATCAGACGATGTTCATGCATGTTCGACTTCGACTCCTGTATTCACATGCCTGAACTTGTACTGTGTTCGGATCGAGTAGGAGCGCAAGACCCCGGATTGTGCCTATTGAAATCCTGGTTGCATTTTGTGGATTATTGTAATCATTACATGACTCATTTATTGGATGGCTGTGACCATACCTGAGTCCATTCATCGATCCTCATCGGATGGCTGCGTCCATACCTAGGATCCAGGTTTTATATATACTCTGTTACGGATGGCTACGCCCATACCACATAGATCATGTACTTGAGATATCAGTTGTACTTATTTTCGCAGGTTCTTCGGCGGCAGTGTTTTCAGTCACACATGTTCTTGTAAAGCACTTCATCCCTCTCTCTCTCGGGCCTCATGCTTTAGGGGGCATCTGTTACACAGTAATTTGTCACCATTTTTCACTGTCCCTGCTACCCCTCTCCTGCACCTTGGAGGACACATTCCGGGACTTGTGAGAAGTGACAAGACTTGAAACCACTTGCATCATTCACCTCTGAACATGAGCTTCATATGCCCTGAAGACATCTCCTGCAACTTGCCCTTAAAAATAGCCCTTTTTACATTAGCGCTGGCCCACTGTGTTCTGCCCGCGCAAATGGGGAAAATCCTATAAAAGGGGCGCGCTATTAGCGCTCTGTCCCAGAGTCGCAATCGCGCCAACCTTTTTGGGAAAAGTTTTTAACCAATATATCAACCTCCGAAAGTTCTATCCAACTCATTCACCAACTGAATCCAAGTTAAGTGAAGATGGTTTGGCTTCGAATCTCCTTGAATGGGAAGTAGTTTGCCACCATTCCATAGAAGTTTCCAAGTGATGAAGCCAAATCCATTATTGTTGTGATTGATCTTATCTCTTCCTCTTTCATCTATAAAAGCTTGTCTCCATGGCTTGAGCAAGCTAGTTCTAGTTCTAGTTTTAGTTCTAGTTCTGGTTCTAGTGGCAATACTTGTGCTGAAAGGAAGATATCAAGAGATTAGAGTTGCAAGAGCCTTCTTTGTGTCCATAAGGCTTAACTTAAGTGAGGAAATCTTGTCACCAAAGAGAGAGAGGCTTGTCCCTCATCCCTTCAAGCTTTGCAAGACTTGTGTAGCTGAGCACCCAGCCAAAGGAGGACTTGACGTCAGGACGTTGGTTGGATTTTCCTTTGTTGATTATTAATAATAGATGACTATCATTATGGTTCCATTCTCATTGTACTTGTAATGGTTGATGTTGAATTATATCCTTCTTGACTGATGTATAATTGCATATATTAAATTTCACGCTTGTGTTTGTGTTGTTCTCTTTGTGTGCAGGTGTCCATTCACAGAGATAGTGGAGGACTGTGACCAGCCAAGACAAAGGAGCGTGGGCGACGTCTCTTCTACGAACAAAAGCGTTGGAACTCAAGTAGGTCTTCATCACCTACCTTTTATTTGCAATTAGGAACTTGCGTGATAGCATTGTTTGATTGTTGCTAGGCCCGTTCTGGGCTAGTAGGGATCGCCTCTATCCGTAGAGGGGATTTAGCTCTCCAACAAGCCAAAAAAAATATGCTAAAAATGGAGATCCCACCAGCCCTAGAAAGTGCTTTGATACCACTTGTTATGCTCTTGACCTGTGAGAAGATGCTAGAATACCAAATATGCGAAGAAATACAACCAAGAACACAGAACAAATGAGAAATAATAGCATGCATTTTATTATTCATAAAGGAAAGCAATGTTCACTTGCCTCTTTGAGGGGGCAATCTCCTATAGAGCAGGGCTCAATTACAAAATAAGACACATAATGCTCCTCAATGGGGAGTCTCTATCCTTTATATAAGATTCATACATGCAATACCATGGGTCAGTACCATGGTTTTTATTAATACCATCTATCTAATACCATGGCCCATTTGCAACTAACTGTGGTCCCTTCTTTAAATGCGGGTCAACCACTTACAATTATTAATATGGGATTTATTGACTCTTTAACTAACTATAACTATGACTCGTCCCTATTGCATAAATAAGGGGGTTAGGGTTGGACCCTAACAAATACTTTTGGTTCCTTTTTCTTTGGTGCCATGGCTTTCTTCTCTGAAAATGTTCTCTGAAAGTTGTCTTGTGTTGAATTTGTAATAGAAGGGGATAAGAATAAATGGGAATTCAATGGGGGAGAAAGAAAAGGGATTAATCAGAATCGAGATTCGAGAAAGGGAAATTTTTATCACTGTAGAAAATAAGTTCTCCTGCAAATGCACTGTTGTTCTTTATCTACATTGCTCACACTCTGTGTATGACTGAATGGAACTTGCACTTGATAGCAGAAAACAATAGTTAAAATTCAAAAAATGGTGTGAAATGGTGTTTTTATGGATTTGGAATGATGGTGTTGGATTGCCTTCACTTGGAATGGGTCCGTTGGCTAACAGTCCAACCCATTGATTGCTCAAAGGTGGGAATGGAGGTGATAGGGCGAATGGGATGGGTTTGTGTCATGAGGTGGTGGGAGCGACAACGGTCATATGGCAGAGTGGTTTAAGTATCGGGGTAAACCACTTTTTCGGGGGGGCTTGAGAGTGGTAAGAGATATGAGAGGGGGGGTGAAAACTTGTGAGGGCACGACACTTAAGCGATTAAAAACTACTGACTTAGGACCCCCTCGGGATTAACTTTTGGAGGTTTAGGGCGGGCCAAAAAAGAACGAGGGTCGTTGGATTAGACAGAGTGAGTAGGGATGTGGTGATAGATGGTGGGTGGATTAGATAAGATGTGACATGTGAGTGCATGGTGGGGTAGGGAATAAATGAGGGGTACGGACTATAGGCAAATATGGATATAGAGTAAAGTTGGGGGTAATGATATTAAAATAACATGAGGCCCATCGTTTTTTATTTCTTCCCCTACCTTTGGAAAACCAATAGGGTATTTCTTCCAACCTTAGTAAAATATTGGGATATGTCTTCCAATCTTTAAAATAAATGTTCATGTCTTTCTCTTTCCTTGAATTTTCTTCTATCTACCTACCCTTATTACCCTAATCTAGCATTTTTTTCTTTTTTCATTTATAGGGTGCATTGGGACTTGCATACCCTTTCTCTTTTTATCTCTTTTATTTTTGAATATTCTAACCTACTCTATCACTTATTTCTCCCTTTGGTCCAGATTAAACAGTTGAACCAATTTTATTTCTACCTAGCTATTGATTTGCCAAGATTAAATTGTTTGGCAAATCTTTATTTTCTAACCTATCAACATAAATTGAAATTTGTTCAGTCATGTTTAGACTGTATGATTGGAACAACATTTGGGGTTTTCTTTTTTCTTCTTTTTTTTTTTCTTTTAATTCTTTTTCTTCTTTTTATATACCCTCTTTTCATTTCTTTTATTTTCTATTTTTTTTTGTGAAATCAATTGAATATTGGAATCTATGAACAATTTGAAATTTGCAAATTGTGAAATACTCAATCACCTTGAGATTCTATAAATTATAGGACCCTAATAGTGGCTCCAGCTGGGGATGGCTCTTCTCAACTTGAAGTGTCAAAAACACATGACCAGTAGCCTTGAATCCTTCAAATCTACATTATCTTCAATCTGATTTCTTTTCATCAAATGAATAATCTAACTGAAAACCTAAAATAATGTGATATTTACAATGAAGTGAGGAAATTTGTGTACTCAAGAAAAGTAATGCTTCAACATCTTGCCATTGACAGGACCTCCTGACAACTTTGTTCCATCTAACTCCTTGAGAAAGAATGCATTATTTCCTCTAAAAGAAGAAATGATATATGGGCCTTTCCAAAGATTTTCAAATTTTCCATGTTTCCCTTTGTCTTCTCTTCTTTAGTCTCATTTTAACACTTTGTCTCCCATGTTGAAATCATCAGCTTTGGTTCTTTTATCAAAAATCATCTTTATATTTTCATGGACAACTTGAGTTCTATTGTATACCTCTTCTCTAGACTATTGCAATTGGATTGTGTGATATATCCTTCTTTGAATATCCTTTGGTTCACTTTGTACCTCCTGAATGATCTTCATAACTGGTACCCTTATGGAAGGAAGGAAAACTGCATCTATTCCATAAACCAGTTGAAATGGGGACATGCGAATGGATTTCTTTGTAGCCAATCTATCAGCCCATAATGCATAGATCAATTTGTTGTGCCACGACTTTTTATTGTCCTCTAGAATCTTCTTAATGATGTTTACCAAACTCTTGTTGGAAGATTCAGCCAACCCATTATTTTGAGGGTAATAATATGTTGAATGACCCAAAGAAATATGGTACTTATGACATAATTCCACCATCTTTTTTTATTTGAAAGCTACAACATTATCGGTTATCAGTTTCCTAAGACAGCCAAATCTAGAAAGCATATTGGTTTCAAGGAAGTTTATAATAATAGAAACAGTAGCAACTATGGAAGGGATGGCTTCTATCCATTTGGTGAAGTAGTCTGTGGCTGTTAGGATCCATTTGTGTTGGGCAAAGGATGGGGGATGAATTTCACCAATGAAATCCAATCCCCATTTTTGGAAAGGGCTTTCAACAGAGATGGGTTTCAGGGGCAAAGGTAGCAATTTTCTCTTCCCTTCAAAGATTTGGCACTTATGGCAAGCAGTTACCATCTTATGGATGTATCGAAATAGTGTAGGCCAATAATAACTAGCTCTAAGGATTTTATTAGCAGTTGTTTTCCAATAAAGATGGCCCCCACAATCACCTTCATGAAATTCCTGCATAACTTTGTCAGCATCATCTTTTAACAAACATTTGAGCAAGACACCTTCAGCATCTTTCCAATATAATGTATTATAACAATGCAAATTTTGACTGCTTTTAATTTAAGAAATCTAGCCTTTGTTTGGATAATCCAGGAGGAGCATTTAAATTGAACAGAACACATAAAGGTTTTGCATACCAGGGGGAGTTTACATATGCCTTATCTGTTTGTGGAGTCGCCAGTTCCTTAAGATCATCCAAAGCAAACACCATGTTGATGTCTAATGCATTGAAATTTGATTCAACCCTCAATTTGGCTAATCCTTGTCCTTTGATCAACTTGGTGGGATTGATTTCTATATCATATTCTAGAATCACAGCTATCCATTTGCCTCCTCCCATCAGGTCCATTTTGTGTAAGAATATCTTTGACAATTACATTAGGCACTTAAGCAATGATATGAGAATGTAAAATGTAAACCCTTAAATCTTTTATTTCTTTAACTAGAGCAAATTCTTGTTTTTCCATGATATTGTATTTTAAAGAAACATCTCTCAGAGCTTTGTTAAAGAAAACTATTGGTTGTTCGTGTCCTTCATTGTTTTTCTGTAATAGCATAGCAGCAATAGTATGTTCAAATGCAAAAGAAAAGATAATAAAATCTTTAGTGAAATCTGGGTTGATTAAAACTGGATCTTCTGTTAATGCATGTTTTACTAGATCAAAAGTTTATTTGGCTTCAATATTCCATTTGATTTATGTGTCTTTCTTGAGCATATTTGTTATATTCCTGAGTAGTTCAGCGAGATTTGGTATGAATCTTCTTAAAAAATTGATCTTTCCATACTGAAGTTATTTCATGTTTCTTGGATGACTGATTTTCAGGATGCCTTCAATCCTATTGGGGTCAATTCTAATTCCATATTTGGAGCTGATATAGCCTAAAAGCCTTCCTTCTTGAAGACCAAGCAATGATTCCTTAGGATTGAGTGAAATACCAAACTTTCTACACTTTTCAAATACTTTTCTTAGATGTGCTAAGTGTTCTTCATTAGATTTTGAAAATACAGTGATGTCATCGGGGTAAATCCCAATGAAATATCCAATCCCTTCTGAAAAAGCAGTGTCCATTACTCTCTGGAAAGTAGCACCTACATTCATTAATCCAAAAGGCATTTTTACATACATGAAAAGTTCCCCAAGGATTAGTAAAAGTAGTTTTATCTTGATCATCAAGGTGCACCAAAACTTGATTCTAGCCTGAAAAACCATCTAGCAAGGAAATCCTACTAGAACTCACTACCCTTTGCAATATGTGATCCATCTTTGGTAAGGGATAGTTGTCCTTAAGGGAGACCTTTTTAAAATTCCTAAAGTCAATGCACAGTCTTATCTCACCACTTTTCTTTCTTGTAGGCACAATTTTGGATACCCATTTAGAATATCTAATTGGGACTATGATCTTAGCATCATACATTTTCATGATTTCCTTTTCCACCAAATGCATTAGGACAGGGCTTATCCTAAGTAGTTTATGTTTAAAGGGATTTTGGCCTTCTCTGATCAGAATTTTGTGTTGTATAATGCTAGTATCATAGGATTTTAAATCCTCATATCTCTAGGCAAATACATCTATGAATTCTTTAAACAGAGTTATATACTTTCTTTTAGCTATGAGAGGTAGTGATTTTGACAATTTTATGATTTTGGGGTTCAATTCACTACCTATGTTGCATTCCTCAATGTTTATTCATGTTGGCTCCATTTTTGGCTTTCTAGCAACATCATTAAATTCAAACAACTCTTCCAAAGGGGCAAGCCCTCTAGGTAAAACATTATCTTTGAATTGTAGTACTTTGAATTCTTCTTTTTCTTGATCTTTATGTATTTCAGTTTTATGTACAGTCTTATTTAAAAATAAAAATTAAAAATTTAACAAAAAAAAAAAAAAAATCATCAGAAACAGCAGGTTGATTTATACTAATATGTACATCAGTTTGACTGTCTAGTTCATCCTCCAGATCTATGCTGTTATCCTCAAATTCATCCTTTGATTGCAAAAAACTCTCAATATGTTTATCACTTCCACAAACTTGCCAGTATCTCATGTTATCAGGCATTGCAGGACGGTGCTTCACTTCAATTGTGTATTGTTTATTTGGATGAGGTAATTTGCATGTGCTAGCTAGAAAACCTAATCCATTTTTCAGGGCATTCTGGAGCCTAGGGATCACAGCAAGGTCATACTCTTCAAAGGTTTTGAGGAAATCAATCACAGCATTTCGATATTCTCTCAATATAGGGTGTTTTGCAGAGTATTGTCCTTTAATTTGTTTAATGATAAGTTCAGAGTCTTCCTGGACAGAAATCCTCTTAGCACTTACCTTTTTAAGCAACTTCAAGCCTAATAATAATGCCTCATATTCCACTATGTTGTTGGTACATAGAAAATTCAGTTTATAAGAATAACCTTGAGCCTGATTAGTTATTGAATTATATAACTAGACTCATGCCCCTAATCCTGTTTTACCACATGAGCCATCAAAATTCATATTCCAAAGAGGTTAAGTTTCAAGGTTCTATTGCATAATGGGCATTTGTGTGTCATGTTCTTCATTAAGTTCATTTTTTGGTTGTTTGACTTGTGTATCTATATCTCCATCATTGTCATTATACAGTATAAAGGAATCAAGATCAATATGGACTGAATAGACGGGATAATTGTCTGGTTTTTCTTGGCTACTCACCATGTACTTCATTAAAGTTTCTCTATGCAACCTTCTTGATTGACCGAATACTAGTATTGTGGCATATGCCATATCCATTTGAAGTGTTCCTTGTAACTTAGCTCCCCAAGATCTTGATAATAACATACCATACTTAGGAGGGATGTTTTCTAGTACAATATCCATCACTAAACTTGTTGTTGGTATCTAGGCTGGGGTGACACAAAGGTCTTTAATGAGACCTAGACATATAACCTTACTGGAATCAAATGAATATAGATCTTTGTATGGTCTATTGATTTCAAGTCCAAGTTTTTCCATAACAATTTTTGGCACGAGATTATGTGATGCACCTGAATCCAACATGGAATTATGAAGGATCTTGTCATGAATATTTAGGCTTACATATAATGGAGGAACACGCCCTTCTTGAGGCTTGCCACCAACTTCTGGCCCAAACAATAGTTCAGGTTGGTCATCATTCAAATTCACTGTATTAGTGTTTTCTCCTACATTGAATGCTTTTAGAACCTAGGACCTATACACATTTTTGTTTACCAATTCAGTAAGAGGAATAGAGATCTTGATTTTAGCAATTTCATTCTCAATGCTGAAGGGTGCTTGGTTTTTAAGCAAATTTGAGAAATCAGTCATTTTGGCCATAGCCTTTGTCATGAGTTCTGTTTGCTGACTTGTAGTAGGCATTCCAGATTGGACAGCTTTTGTTGAGACATCAATTGTTTTCTTAGCAATATTTTCTATGTTTCTCCTTTCTGGATTGTTTTCATTTTTCTTAGAGCTCTCAGATGTCTTCTTGGGATCAGGCTCTAAAGTTTTCTTGGCAGAGTTATTAGAATCCTTTCTATTTGAGTTATCATTTTTTTTATTGCTCCTGAGATTATATTGTATGTGGACTTCTAAGATAGAATTCTCAAATCCATGTTTATAGTCATCAGATTCTTCAGATTCCAATTCTGTTTGAGTTAATAAAAACAATTCATGTTCTTCTTGTGTAAGAAAAACAGAACTATCTTCATTGGTTCCCATTAAATTAATCTGATCTTCCTCAACTTCTTCAACTACACTTACACCTTCATCAGCATAATTTTCTTGAAATGGTGGCCTAATTTGTTGATCTGGGCCTCTATGATCTCTTTATCTGATTTGTGGAGTGTTCCTCCTAGTGTTTCGATTTCAATTTTGTTGGATAAGTGGATTCTCCCTAGGAACATTCCTGTCATTTATACTTATTCTCTCCATCATTCTTTCCATAGTCCTTACAAAGGAGTCAATTTTTGCTTTTGTTGCAGAAGTTGAAGCTTCTTCCTTAAAAGTCACTTATCTTTCAGTTCTCATCCTGGCTCTTTTAGCTTGTAAATTGGCCTCTACACTCACAACATCTTTTTGCATCGCTTCTAGTGTTGGAGAATTCCTTTCCCTAAGTTGGTAAGACATATTTATATCAAAGCCATCTGGGAACTTTATCAAGGCTAAATCCTGGGGTAGTTTAAGATTTACAGGTATTGCATTATAGGTATTGTTGAATCTAGCACAACTATCCTGTACACTTTCACCTACCTCTCTTTTAATATTTTTATATTTTGATAGGATCTGTAAAGGGTTCTTCTTGACTTCCCATCTATTAAGAAAGGTTTGGTGGAATGCAGGGAGATATTTTATACTATTTGTAGGCAAAGACTTAAACCCTTTTTTGACTTCTCCTCCCAAACTTTGAGCAAACATTCTGAGCTTAATACTTTCATCATCTACCTCTTGCAAGTCAAAACAATCATTCATTTTATCCACAAGTTGTTGGGTTGTTAAAGGACCTATCCCATCAAATAGTGTGATCTTGGACTGATAGTCTTGTGGCATATTAGCTAAGGGGGTTGGTAACACCAAAGGAGCATACCTGGTAGCCATGATTGGTGGTGGTGGTGGGGGACCACTTCAAGGAAGTTGAACAATGGATGAGATTGGACTAGTACTACATGGAAATGAGAGTAAAGTAATTTGAGCAACCATATGTTGAAGGATGAAAGAAGGGGTAGGGATTATGGAGGCAGTAGGACTTGGTGACTAAATATATGCATGTTGAGATGTGAAGGAGGAAGTTGCTAGGTTTAGAGCAGTTAATTCTACTGACTATTGAAGGTAAGCATCATCAATTTCTGAGGTGACATCTGTCACTATATCTTGAAATGTGTCAGAATATTTTAAGAGTTGAAGATCTGATTCAGTGTATGAAGAAAGTTCTCTTACTGGGATTTTTGGGAAGATTGACATATCAAAGATAATATGATCTTTCCAATTCTCTAATTTGGCCCTGAATAAGCCTTGTTCAAAGTGTAAATCAAACTGGATATCTTGAAAGGTAACAAATTTTTCAAGGAGTGAGTTGGATTTGTGAAGAAATCTGTTGCTTATTTGACTCTCAGTTCTAGGGGTTTTCCTCAAGATCTTTTCAGGATTGTCTAATATGGTAGAAGGATTGAGATCTGGATGGGATCCAGTAGAGATTATTTTAGGAGTCAGTGTTCAGATCTAACACACACACAAATTGAAAATACAAAAATAAAAGATAAACCAATATTAGGAGTTATAATATCATACAAAGTTATTTAACTGGGTACTCGAAATTCGAATGAAAGGATAAATTTTTCAATGGTCCCCAGTATGGTTGCCACTATGTTATTGTCCTGTGATTTTGAAGATTGAAAATACAAAAGTCAAAAAGATACATCAAACCACTTATGAGTCTAGGACCTAGCGTTCCTAGACTCAAAGAGGGCTCTCTTTGTATATTTATGATTTAACTTTGATTTCAGCGTTTTAATGTATTAGGCTAGATATTAAAAATAAAGAGATTGCTTGATTGATTGTTTGTTTGTCCATTTGGCTAGGGAAGGTCATTCTTGAATATTTTCCATTAGCCTATGGAGTCACAGGCTGGGTGGTAACATCAAAATTCCATAGCATTTACAAGGCAAGCTAATTGTATTTACTAGATCTTAAAAGTAGAGTGAGAAATGGAATGATAGAAAAATGATATCAGTCAAGATTAAAAAGCATTTATGTATTTTTTAATCATACTTCAAAGGAAAACATTTAGATTGTAAACACAGATAGTAGTAAGGTGCTCCAACAGCATATCTTAAACAATAATTTACAATAAGAATCAAAGATGCATGAATGGATAAACAGAAATACATTCAACATAGAAAGAAAGACATCACCAGGTCAAAATAGGTCAAGTATCTTACAAACGGTCTTTTTTATTGATGCTCCATCTCGAAATTACAATGCTCCGAACAGAAGGAAAATAGTTCAAATGACTTGGGACCAACCCCTAATACTCCCAATACATGGAGTATTTAAACAAAAAAAACTACCACGATTTGCCTTGTACACTTGGAAATCTATTATTTATTACAATGAAAGGAAAAATGACTAATGTAACCACGAAGTGGCCACGCTAAGAAAACTGGGACAGGTGGTCCTCTTTTTCAAGGATGTTGTTGCCTTTAATATCAATTTCATTGTAGTGGTTTTGCTAATATGGTTAGTGTTGACTTAGGTTTGTTCTATCACTCTAATCGTCCTTATCTCGTTCCTCCTGATAATCACATAGCTCACTCCACGCTTCCTCATCTGAAAATTTGATTTTAGTTAATCTTCTGTATATTTCGTCAGCCTCAGTGTACTTAGAAAATGTCGGTTTGACCACAAATACGTGCTTCAGTTCATGCTCAATGTAAATTATATTACTAATAGCTTCCAGTAATGCCTTTCCTGTTATGTTGCCTTTGATGTTGGAAATATTTGCAGCATCTGTGGCTATGCCCTGGATTTTCTTGACATAATCCCCTCTGGCCATGAGTTTTTCATTTATGACAAACAGAGAGGGAAGACCTTTCTGATGTAAATGCCGCATTTTCTTAAAGAACATGTTGACTGTCAGCTCCAAAATTTGACATGTTTCTTCTAGTTGCGCATTTAAGCTCTTCTTTGTCAGCACCTTCTTGACTTGTAGTATAGTCTCTGATCTATTTGCCACTCCCAACTCTTCCAGCTCATACTTGTTCATTGCATTCAAAAATTTAATTATCCTGTTAGCTGTTGTTGGCATGTCTCCCAACTCTACATTAGTAGCTGAAATTGCCTCTCTAGCGTTCTCCACTAATTCTTTCTACTCAAAGATAATTTGGATGTTAGGCCAAATTTCATTCATACCATTGATTATATTGTGCCAAATAATCTCCTTAACTCTCCCTAGAGTGTTTCCAATAGATTATTCTTTCTCTGATTTGTGTAGTGCTTCAATTAATGCCTTTTCCCTTTGCATTTCCACTAAGTGATTGCTTTCAGCTCTTTTGATTTGATCTTGCAGCACACTGACTTTGGTTTCCAGTCTTTTTATCTCCTCAATTTGCAGATTCATGCCTTCCAATGATCTAGCCAATTGTTCTCTACTTCTTCCTGCTCATGTGGTTGTACTCGCTGGAGTAGTTATGGGAAGGGTTGTTAGGGGAAGGACCTCCATTGTTGTGTTGGCCATCTATGCTACTTTTTCTTTCTCTTACACCATCTTCTCCATCTTTGTTTCCATTTGTTTGATCTGGGTAGACTGCTCCACTATTAATTTCATCATGTCAGCCTTTAAGCTCTTTGTTTCCTCTATCTCCTTGGTCAGTGGGTCATGTGTAGTAGGTATCTTGAGCTGCTTCTTCAAAGCTGCAATCTCTGTCTCTTTTTCATTTATTACTTCTTCAGCTGCTTTTATATCTGAAGGATCATACCCAATCTTCACTACCAAGTCTTCCACAGACTTAATTTTATTGTCCTTTAACTGTGATGAAATCCTTTCCACTTCAACTGGGATTGAGCATTTGATAGAGCGACCTGCATTTTTAACAAGTTCATAGAAGTGTTGGTTAGAATGGATGAAATCATTTCACCTATTTGCTTGTGCATTTCCATTTGATCAATCGGATGGACATTTCTGGCATCAAACTCAAAAGAACTTTTCTTGTAATTTGTTGGGGTTTTAGGCTATGCTGTCTATACTTCCAAAAATGCCATATGCATTTTTCCCTTTTCTTAATCAAAGGCAAAGAGAAGTTTGCCTTGTGCAGTTGCACTTTGCTTCCAAAACTGAGCATAGGTGCTCTTTTTCAGTATTTCATTTCTAGTTTTGATCTATCTGAATGTATCAAAGACTATCTCTTCTTTTTCTCCAGTCACATTTGTAGATGAGGACACTTGATGAGATTGTTGCCTTTCTGAAATCGGAGTGGCAGGAAAAGATTTCCCTCCAATTGGGGATGAATCTGGAATATTAATTATGTTGATCAATGTTTGTTGTGGTGATCCTTTGTCTATGTCCATATGTTTTCTAGGTTTCTTCCTGTATTTCAACCTAAATTCCTTCATAGAAGTATCAATCCCTAGTGACTGATCTTCTCTAGACCTTTTCCATGGTATTCCATGTTCTTGTTATTTTCCTTTCTTAGTCCTATCTTTAGTAGTTTGTTTTTCCTATTGTCTTGGAATCTGTGCACTGGAAGAAGATATCATTTGTTCTTTGGCCTCCTGTAATGTATCAAGCATCCACTCAGTCTAGTTCATGTATTTTTCAACCTCAAGCCTTTGAGTGTGGATATAGGTTGTTGACTTGTTTTCTGCCCTCTTTTTGGAAATGATACCCCATGGGTCATAAGACCATGTGAAATTGTGGATAAAGTTCATTTCTTTCAATCTTCTATCTGCCTCCTCCCCTGCTACTCTATTGTTACAAATGAAGGGACAAATCTGAGATTTGATCCTCAACTAGGAATTTTTCTTAGCTAATACAAAATGCATTTCATCTGCATTAATCATTTGTCTAAGGTATTCTGGTGCAAAGATCCTCATGAGGAGGAACTTTGGCAGCTTGTATGGGGCCAACTCACAGCCATACACTCTTAATTCAGTGTAATTTTGGTACAAATACCAAGCACTTGTTCTAGCTTGGTCTGACTGTTGTATAATTCTCCTTATTTCTTCACTAATCCTAAGTTCTACAGTCCCACTTGCTAGGTGAACAAACATCTCCACAAATGACTTATAGCTTAAATATTTTTGGTCTTTCATCACCAATGTTGTCCAGAATATAACTGACTGGGGTTCACCTTCTTCATTCATTTTGCTCACTGAAAATTGGAACCTGTCTGCCTGAAAATACATAAACATATACACCAAAACTGAGGAGTAATGAAACACTTCCTCTGTGAAGAAATTGACAAGCTTCTCATGGATGGCATCTGCTAAAAATTGGTTGAAATTGAAGAGGATAGAGGGCTTGGATTCTGTTGAAAAAATAGACAAGCAATCTATTATAGCTTCATCAAGCCATTGATCTAAATAATAGCCAAGTAAATAGGAAAGAACAGTGACAATGTGTCTAGTTCTGTCAGGGAAAACAAAGGAGGAATAAGGAGGATTCTTGTTTGGCAGAGGTTTGTTCTCAATCATGAAAAGTTCTAATGTTCTGGCTCTCTTAGAAAAATCAAGCTTTTGATACATTTCAGTGAGGACCTCATGGGAAAAGGGAGTAGTTCCTTCAATAATTGGGGCTTGCATCATCTGTATAATGGACTTGGCATCAATTGTAAACAAAATATGTCATGTTGGGGCCATCACTACCCTTTTCTCTGGATTATAACATGAATGACATTTCTCGATCAGTTCTGGACAATTGTATGTTTTAGGACAAATATAAAAAGGCATATTAGTCTCCCAGAGGCCTATGTAATCCATCTCCTCTACAAATTTGTCCTCCCACCAGCAATAAATGTCAAAAAAATCAAACTCTGAGAGTGTTTCATGGATCTTGAAATCCCTGTCTGCAAGTGGTAGGTGATCCAAATCCAATGGTGGGTGCACCATTGGATTAAATACTTTTGGTTCCTTTTTCTTTGGTGCCATGGCTTTCTTCTCTGAAACTATTCTCTGAAAGTTGTCCTGTGTTGAATTTGTAATAGAAGGGGATAAGAAGAAATGGGAATTCAATGAGGGAGAAAGAAGGAAAAGGGATTAATCAGAATCAAGATTCGAGAAAGGGAAATCGTTATCACTGCAGAAAATAAGTTCTCCTACAACTGCATTGTTGTTCTTTATTTGCATTGTGCCCTCTCTGTGTATGACTAAATGGAATTTGCACTTGATAGCAAAAAACAACAGCTAAAATTCGAAACATGGTGTGAACTGGCACTTTTATGGATTTGGAATGATGTCGTTGGATTGGCTTGACTTGGCATGGGTCGGTTGGCTAACGATCCAACCCATTGATTGCTCAACGGCGGGAATGGAGGTGATAGGGCGAATGGGATGGGTTTGAGTCGTGAGGTGGTGGGAGCGACAACGGGCATATGGCAGAGTGGTTTAAGTATCGGGATAAACCACTTTTCGAGGGGGCTTGAGAGTGGTAAGTAGTATGGGGGGTGCGAACGTGTGAGGGCATGACACGTAAGCAGTTGGAAACTACTGACTTTGGACCCCCCCCCCAACCCGGGATTAACTTTTGGAGGGTGACGGGGGGTCGAAAAAGAACGAGGGTCATTGGATCAAATGGAGAGAGACGGGATGTGGTGATAGATGGTGGGTGGATTAGATAGGATGTGACATGTAAGTGTGTGGTGGGGTACGGAATAAATGAGGGGTGCAGATTATAGGCAAATATGGGTATAGAGTAAAGTTAGGGGGTAATGATATTAGAATAACATAAGACCCCTCGTTTTGTATTTCTTCCCCTGACTTTAGAAAAACAATAGGGTATTTCTTCCAACCTTAGGAAAACATTGGGATATGTCTTCAAATCTTTAAAAGAAATTTTCATGTCTTTCTCTTTCCTTGAATTTTCTTCGATCTACCTACCCTTATTCCCCTAATCTGGCATTTTTTCTTTTTTCATTTGCAGAGTGCACTTGGACTTGCATACCCTTTCTCTTTTTATCTCTTTTTTTTATTTATTCTAACCTACTATATCACTTATTTCTCCCCTTGGTCCAAATTAAACAGTTGAACCAATTTTATTTCTACCTAGCTACTGATTTGCCAAGATTAGATTGTTTAGCAAATCTTTATTTTCTAACCTATCAACATAAATTGAAATTTGTTCAATCATGTTTACACTGTATGATTGGAACAACATTTGGGGTTTTCTTTTTTCTTCTTTTTTTTTCTTTTGTTCTTTTTCTTCTTTCTATATACCCTCTTTTCATTTCTTTTCTTTTCTCCTTTTCTTTGTGAAATCAATTGAATATTGGAATCTATGAACAATTTGAAATCTACAAACTGTGAAATACTCAATCACCTTGAGATCCTATAAATTATAGGACCCTAACAGGATATATGTCTTCTCCCTTTTGTATCTTGATGCATCTGAGCTTCTCTTCTAGGAACATCTTCTGTTGATCAGAAGTACTTTGATATAGTGTTGAGAGAGCTACCCACATCTCTCTGGTTGTGCCTTTATCTGCTAGATGTGAGACTATATGATCTCAGACTCCATCCAAGATCAACCACTTCACCCTTGCCATTTCCTTCATGTATCTTTTGAGCTGATCCACATCCTGGGTAACTGCCACCACATTATCTATGTAGGCTTTCAGGCCATATTCATCTAGAAGGAAGGATTTCCTAGCCTTCCAGATGACATAGTTAGAGGCTCCCCCCAACCTATCATGATCTCTAATCCTAGTTGCGACCATCTCTAAATTTGTCAAAAACTCCCTCTTTCCTTTTGCTCAACTGTTGATTATGCTATACACACTCCCTTCTGGAGTGAGAGAATCTACACTCAACTACTTCTGATCTATTGCTGGAAAAATTATGATTCCTTGGCTAGAAACCCTCAAAGAGAAATTTTCCCTCTGTGTGTGCAATTTCTCTTCCACCCAACGTTGATTTTGCAACTACAAACTTCTGCAAAACCCTTTGCATCCAACCAAGGAATCTTCTTAGTGAAAATTTGAGTTGTTGCTGCTCCCTCTAACTACTGGAATCACAATCCCAGGTAATTCGAATTTTCTGCAACCGTGCAACTGAAAATCAATTTTTTTCCCCAACAACTCGGCCTACCTATCAATGAACTATGTAGCCTCTAGGAATTTCGGCTTGCTGCTCCCTCTAGATAGAGAAATCCCCTTCTCTGATTGTGACCTTCTCGGTTGATCACTCATGCTCTGCTACCATGTGAAAAATTCATCTATCACGGCAACTGGAAATTATTTTTCTAATTGTTAATTTACTTAATAATTTATTTGCAGTTTGCTATGGAAAATACCAAATAATTCACACTATGATTTTCACAAATAAAATTGCGGAAGAAAAAAATAGCAGTGGAATCTGAGAAAATACTAACACACACACATAAAAATTGACACAATTATTTTTAGACAAATGTCCCCAGAAAAAACCCAACTTGGAAAAACCGGTGCAGAAGCTGAGTGTTTTATTATTATGCAACAATGAAATTTGAGTACAATAATGTGGATGTTGGAACTAGCTATCCTGCAGAGAAAAATACTAGCAAAAATCTAAAGAGGAATTTTCCTCACCCCACAGGTAAATCTGACACTAAAGATTGGCCTCTAAAACCATCTATGTCTTGCCCTGCGTCACCCTTTGTGTGGGCTCTGCGCAGGCACAAATTTGTACGGCCTGGATCTCACACTAAGAAACCTCTTATGCTTGCCACTGACTCTGGAAACGTTTCTCCTAGACTCTACAAAATTCTTCTGGCTCCAGACTCTAAAACGACTCCCTGAATCTACAAATGAAACTACCTCTAGAGGCTACTAGCCCTTGTTTCAACCTCATTGTGGCTCTTCTGCCTCTCTGCAAATGCACTTCACTGGATTTGGAAGACTCTTCCTCCAACCTCATTGTCTCTGCCCCTCAGTATCTATGCTTTGATCTTTGGCTCTTTAGCAACTATTGGTGCTCTCTAGAAATTGATCTGCCAAGGAAATCGAACTTCTCAAGTGTATTCTCCAAGTGTCCATCGACTTCTTATAATCCTATGTTGGGTCTCCAACGGCCAAGATTAAATCTTAATCAAGGGCTAGGATCATCTTAAAGTCGATCTGTGTGAGTTTCTACACTTTGATCACCTTGATTGAATTAATTTAGATTAATTAACCATATTCCCTAAGTTTAAACTAAGGAAATATTTAAAAATCGACTAATAATCTAATTTAGTCATTTCTAAGTGAAATTTCCAGAAACGATTTCTGGACATTGGAGATTTCATGTATTCTAGCCTCTCCACCAAATTTCGTGGCTAGAACACATCCGATGATATAGAAACTAACACCTCAGACCTATACAAACCAATCAAATTTCAAAGAGGAAGAGAAGTTGTGATGTGATGTCCAAATGAGCTTGAGGTCAATTGTATTTATATGCATTGGAGGAGGTGCAATTGGTCCTTAGGCTGACCTTGACAATTTGAGAACCTATGGGCTTGCCTTCAAAAATACACTTTCCCTTATCCAAATTTATTGCTTCAACGGTCAATCTTGGTCCTCTTGGGAAGATGAATCTAGTCCAATGATTGGAATTTGTCACTAAGCTACCAAATTAACAAGTAATGCATGTAATATATTCAATAATCCTAGTGTTCTCATAAATTTGCATTACAATAGGGCACATTCAAGATCATGACATGATATTCCATATATTAGACATGCAACAATGTAAAAATATAGCATTAAAGGCACTTACAAGATAATGAGAGTATATCCATCCATCAACATTGCGAAGAGAAGCTCCAAGACAAGATAGCAAAATTTTCCATACATCAAAATGCATCCAAACACCCAATTTTGTCCCACAATTGCAAGTCTAGATTATTTTACAAGAGGGATCGAAATCCAAGTGATGATGTCTAACACAAAGGAGGCCTATTATATTTATATGAGGCTCCTCAAGTTTGACTCAGGTGAATTTGGCCTAATTAAGCCCCTAATAATATAATCCCTTTTGGTGACAAGCCCACCAATAGCTCAATAAATGAAAAATAATCCATCCAAAGCTACCCGAAATGATAGAATAATGGTCAAGAGGATCGTTGGAAGACCTAAATGAGTCTTTTAAGTGTCATGATGAAAAAGAGGGCTACAAAAAATGATGATCAAGGGGGTAGCCCCTTGATTTCCAAGAAAAACATCCATTGGTACTCCCAAGAGACTTTGGGGCACAATCAATGGTCTCATGGGTCTCCAGTGGCTCAATAACAAGTCAATGCTCCATTAGTGAGGGAAAGAAGATGATGCATGCCCTCATGTGTCTCTCCGGATGAGACAAAACCCCAGTTGGGCCCTGGATACGCTGTCAAGTGTTGGGTGCAATTGTGTGGCCAATTGAGCAATGTGGTCCAAGTGCATCATTATCTCTATATGGTTGGGGCACGAACAAGCAATATGTGGTGTTGAAGAAGACCATGGTGTGGCAATCAATGCTCTGTTATATTGGAGGCTCATGGCTCTCAAAGCTCACCCTACAAGTATCATTATGACCCTCTACAGGGCTTGGATCCCGTATAAGGAGGCCAAGTCCAAGATGAAGACCCACCTACAATTCTGTATAAGATCCAATGCGTCTCCTCACCTTCCAGTACAACAATCCGTTATTTCAATTAAGTAAATAAGCTTGCTAATCAGGGGCAAAAGTGGACACCTTGTAGTGGCATGCCCTTCCAAATGGGCTTTAGAATGTGCAGGTGTTACCTTTCTCTACAAAACAGGTTAATAAAGGACCACATTAGGTGGTTTCAATATTTAAGGGAGTGACAGGTCCATGGTATATCCATCAAATGGCGGGTGTCATGTGAATTGATGATGGAATGGAGTGGGGAAATAGGGAAGGCTCCAAGCCACATGTCATGGTACAAGGGTAGCTATGATGAAGGAAGCCCACACATTGGGTGTATGGATGTAGGAGTGAACAATCGTGGTACATGAGTTACCCTAGACTTTGTTTTTCTACCCTTCCTCATATTCCTTTTTCCTTTTATTTATTTTTTCTTTCTTTTAATGCTCGTGGATCGAGGGGATGAGAGCATGATGTGTATGATGTAACAGTTATTACCCCCTTAAGGTTGGGCATTTCATCACCCACCAGGGTTTGGGGCAAACATGGGTTCCTTAATGATGCAGAGGGCACTCATAAGAGCCCTAGGAACAAATGTGATGGCCATAATGATAAAAGGTAAAGCTCATGTTTGGCTTTTGCCGACATGCTAAATTTTTATGTCCTTACCATTTTGAATTTTGTGGTGCATTTATTGTTACAAGTGGCCAAATTATTCTTTTAACTTTCTTTCTAGTTGCCTCAGCCTCTGGGGAATTGTTCCAAGCCCAACCCATAGTGTATACATGGGGGAGTGGAGGCTAACACCTTGTGGACCAAATGGACAAATGTGGACCCAGATGGAAAAAGTGTGAAAAGGGGTTATAATGAGCGAAGGGGAGTGAGCTATATGGTGTCAGCGAGCAGGACCATGCAACCAAAATCAGGGTTTCCCATGTAGTGCCACTCCTAAATCTAGTAACCCATAAAGGCGATCTCACGGGACTAGGATACAAAACCAACCACCGATTTGAGGCGAGATAACAAGAGTACAGTCCAAGTCCATTCTTTCCTCTGAATCACCCCACTAATCCATGTCTAAATGTGCCCAGGAAAAGCAAGTATAAACACCTAATTACATAATGAAAATTCATACCTTCGAGGTTGGAAGCCCCACCTTCAAACATACGATCATAACAGATGGGTGAGGGCACATGATGGTTGGCTCAGATGGTGGAGAATGGTGGCACATCGAGTTATCTGGTAGCTACAAGGGGTTGCTAGCTATCGACTGAAGACAAATCTAGGAGAAAATTTCTCCTATAGGGGTACCCACTGGTGGTGGGTAATAGGTCCACAAACATTAGAGAGCACAAGATCCAAAATTCCTTTGGATCTACTATCACTGCTAGTACATCTTCCTTTCACATTTTTCCTAAGGACACATCCCTTGCAAACACCATCATGATCAACCTTGATTTATGGTACACCTTTAACAAAATATTTCAATTTAGTGAAAGCTTTATAGTATTCTTCTTACTATATATCCTAGATCTCATATGAATTCTTCTTACTTGTAAGTTATAACATGATGAATCACATGGTCCTTAATGGCATCAAGGATAATTCCTTTGGATTTAACATTCTTTCTTTCATATTCAGCCAAAAGTGTTGTATCCATAGAAATTGTAACAGTCTTCTCAATTGTGTCCCACAACTCATATTCCTCCAGAATCAATACTATCCTTTCTTTCCTTGGGATGAAATTTTTTACCCCCTCCAATCTATCCTCAAGGCTCAAAATCGTAGCCATGTGACCTAGTCAACTGATAACAAGGTCCAACCCTCTTTCCAGTGAACAACCTGCAATTCTCTTGCAAACCTAGAAAAATTGTGACATTTCCTTGAGAACCCAGAAAAATTTTGACCTTTTCTTGGGAACCTAGAAAAATTTGGAACTTTCCTTAAGAACCTAGAAAATAATCCCTTTTACTTGAAAACCCAGAAAGGTCTCATCCTTTTCTTGATTTGTTTCCCCTTTCAGTATCAATGCTCTCATACCATGTAATTTTTTCTTGATTCAATTTGATGGTTTTCAGTTTTAATGTGTTTTGTCATGATTTAATGCTCATTTTTTCTCGTCCATAAATTCATATAAATCTAAGCTTATAAATGAAAGCACATTGAATCATTTACTTCAAATATTGAGCAGACACTAGGAGAGAAAACACAATAAATGACATTTTTGGACAATTCCCTTGGAAAAAACCCAAAGGGAAAACCAGTAGAGAGAGTAAATCTTTATTATAAACCCACAAAAAATATGAATTTACAGCAATCATTTCCAACATTAAATAATATGTACTTATCTCAAAAATCGTGCCCAAATACCACCTTGAAAATTATGCCATACTCCCTTAAATTTGTGTTCGATTTTATGTAAGGCCTATACAGTGTAAAATAGCAGCAATAAATGCCTCAATTTGTGCGCCCGATGTGCCTCAAAATCTGTGCAAACAATGCCCCAAATTCTATGTGAATAGTGGCTTGATTTATGTAGAAAATTCATGAAATTTTGATCTACTAATAGGAACAATCTGAAAACAATTTTTCTTTTCACATAAACATGGAATTTCTCTACCAAATAGCAATGGAATAGAACAAAAATAATTGCACAAAACCACACAATAGAACACAACAATATTCTAGGGAATCCAACTAGGAAAAACCTTGCTTACTTCATAATTTTATTGAGGAAATATGATCAATAGATCTGATACAAATAAAAACTTGTTCAATCTAAAAATACAATGATTCTCTTGCCTACCCTAGGCCTGAAACCCTTGCTTGATCCATGACCTTCTTCCTCCTTCTATGTGCACTAGAGGTTCCAATTCCCTTGTGCAATTCCTAAGGAAATAACCTCCTATTTCCTAGCGCAACTCGAGCTCCTATTAAATAGGTGATTTCTCTATTTCCATGTGCACTTCAAGAATAATTGCTTTCCATAATAATTCACACAAGAAGAAAACCCTTGGCTCATTCCTCCATAAGCACTCTTGCTCACAAACTGATGCTCAAGAATAATGAATACATAGTGTTCCTTTGATCTCCTTATAAGCACTCTGATTTGGCTATTGTTAGTGAGTTTCTAAATTAGGAATTTGAACTAGATATTTTCTAGTTAGCAAAAGTCAATACAACTAGTTAACTGGATCCTCCTAAAACTTATGAGGGTAACTCTGCTTGAACATTCAGTGCCCAATTTAACTCACACTAGAGGACAGATAACTCGGTCCTCCATAAACTCGCACTAGTCAAATTGTTTCTTGAACTCGTCCTCATCACTAGAACTTGTGCATGATAAAGAACATCAAGAAATTGATTCCTTGAATTAAGGCACAAATCAAGGAATCCATTCCTTTGCTGCTTTTCAACACTCCTCTTAGCAAGGAAGGGATTATGTACAACTCCCAACTTATCTCTATGATGAACAAAACTATTTCTTGCTAATGTCTTGGTCAAGATGCTTGTTGTCTTCTCCCCTGTTGGAATGTACAATAGCTTGACTATCTCCTTCTACACGCAATCTCTAAGATGGTGACATCGGATCTCGATATGCTTTGAGCGATCATGAAACACAAGATTCTCAGAGAGTTTAAATTAACTCTGACTATCACAATGTATCATGGTAGGCTCCATCCTCTATCTAAAAATTCCAACAAGTAACTTGCTCATCCAAATAGCCTCGCAAGTTCCCCGACTAGCAGCCATGTACTCGGCCTCTGTTGAACTTAGTGCAATTGACCTCTGCTTCTTGTTGTACTAGGAAACAGTTGTTGACCCAATGTTGAAGATGCCACCTGAAGTACTCTTCCTGGCTACGGAGTTCCCTACCCAATCTGCATCAGTGAATCCCTCAAGCCTCACTACATCAACCTGTATGTACCACAATCCATAGTCTATTGTGCCTTTGAGATATCTCAACACATGCTTTGCAACAATCCAATGTACTCTGGTCGGTTCCACCATGAACTAACTCGGCAAGTTGACTGTAAAATAAATATCAGGCCATGTGTTGATCAAGTACATTAATGACCCAATCAGTTGCTTGTATATTGTAGGATCCACTCGCTCTCCTCTGCCAGCATCCACCTTCCTCCATTTTGTGACTAGAGGTGTGGCCATAGGCCTGCAATCCTGCATATGAAATCTCCTAAGAATCTTTGTTGAGTACTTGTCCTGTCCCACGAAGATCTCACCATCATCGTGCCAAACCTCGAAGCCAAGGAAATAATGCATCAGCCCCATATCCTTTATCTCAAACCCACTTGCAAGGTCCTCCTTGCAATCCTAGATCAAGCTCTCATATCCAGTCAATATAAGGTCATCAACATAGAGAACTAAAATGAGCAAAAGCCATCCAACCATGATGCAATACAGGTTAGCATCTGCCTCACTCTTAGTGAAGCCCAATCCTCGAAGGTAGTTTTCAACCCAAGTGTACCATCCTCTCAGAGCCTGCTAGAGCCCATAAAGAGCTCTCTTTAGCTTGCACACATGTGTGTCTTTGTGTGTCTCTGTTTGCTCTATGAAGGAAGAAAACAAACTAGAAGAAACCTCCAACTACAGGGCCTAGAAAAAGAGGACAGAAAAGGAGCCTCCAACTACAAGGCCTGGAAAAAGAGGAAAATGTGGAATGTGTGTAGTCAAAAAGAAGCTCGAGCATCATTAGTAAACAACAAGAAGGAGGATGAATCCCTGATCGGGGTGTGTACGAGACCCTCAACGCAATCAATGTGTTTAATAGGAGGTGCCTCAAAAGAGTAACCCACTGCCCTCCACATGTGTGGCATGGTTGGCAAGGTCACTTCAGGCAGATGGGAGATTAATAAGAATGCAGGTGGCAACAGGAGGCGAGATCAATCTTGGTGTGAGGCATTGGGAGAATGCCTGAAAAGGTCAGAAACTTTGATTTTGAATGGACATTGCAGCTGTGGACAAAGAACAAACCAGGTGCGAACTCAACCAGTGATAGCGTTGGTAAATTGGTATGTTGTTTACTCCCTTTCCCTTTTCACCATGCTAAAAGTCTATTGGAATTATGATTTGGGTTGGCTGGGTGTAATTATGTGGGATTTTGAGAGTATGAGTCCTGCAATGTCTATGCTTGCATCAGGTTAAGGGGTATATATTTGGAATTGGCTTGGAGGCGTCACTATATCAATGCAGTTCGGCATATGGTTGATCCGTTAGGGGATTTTCTCAGCGTGGTATAAGAAAGGCAAAGGGTAGCAAGGAGAGGGCATGATGGGTTTGCGGGGCTGGGGAATAGAATGCATGTGACCCGCCTAGCATTTGTTTGAATGGCCTTGGGGAAATACTTATGCTAAGGGGTATGGGCAAATTCCTACGACCATAAAGCTTGGCCTGCTCGCGAAAATTGTGGCCATGGCTTCGCATCTGAGCGAGGCTGACCCAGTATGAAATGGACAAAAGTAGCAAAGCCTGTGAACAGTTGGTGCTGGAAGCCTGAGGGGAATTGGGACGAGGGGGAGCAGGGTAACTAGGTGCATGGGGATTTTGTTGTGGCTGTAACTTCCTGGCAACCTAGGGAGGGTAATCCTTCGAATCGCACCCACGAGAGGTGGATTATATGGAGTTGGGTTTCTAGAAATCATAATTTGGATTATGAGTTGGAACCCCTATTTTCTTTTGGAAAAGATGTTAAACTTTGTTCTGAACCTCGGAAGGTTGGCAAGAAACTTTTTCTAGTTTTACGGGTGCTAGTTGGTCTCTGTACAGGTCAACAGGTTGGCAGTAGTTCTGGTTACTCAGAAGGTTGGGGGCTCATATCACCCATGAGCATCCACCGCCACAGAACATCAGGAAGTTGAAAAAAATGGTTGGTGTGGCGGCCCGAACTTGCAACCCAACCCCGCATGGTCGCAACCGAAAAAGTAAGGGTAGACAAGAGGAAGGGAAATCTAGCAACCCAAGGGGCAAGCCGAGAGGTCGTAAATCATCTGTCTGCATCATCAATGAAGTAGCGGATAACTATCATGAGGGCATAGATGAAGAAATTCGAAAGTTGATAGAGGAGTGAGACGCAGACCTGAAACGTCATGCAGGATCCATGGAGATTGAAGTAGACAACTGGACGGTATTAGTGCTTGACCCAGGGCATACCCGAGATAGAGTGACCCAGTTCAAACACACGTTGTTCCTCTACTAGTCAATGAAAGGATTTATGGGCAAGGCCCTAGAACAAATTGCTTTGAATATGGCCATCGCAGTGCAGACATTCCTGGATTACAAAAAGGACTTCCAGAAGCTACTATTTCAAATGTAGAAGCAGGACGAGTGCCCCCAGCGCATTGAAAAGCATTTTCCTTGCATTCTAACATTGACAGAACTCCCAAGGTCGACTACAGAAGACTTGGCTCCAGTTGAATCTGCCTCAGTTGAGGAAGCAGAACAGTGAAATTGATGTCTCTCTTTTTTGTAGATTTTGATGTGGATAGCTTTTACTTTTACTTGTAATTGCAGTTATGCTAGTAGGCACATAGATAGCAGGATATACATGAACATACAGTCATATATGGCTTGGGTAGAAAGACTCAAAATGTATCGTTTTTGGATGGCATACCAAGTCATTAGGTGGCCAACAGACTTGGTTTCCCACAGGGCAAGTTGAGGCCACCTAACAAATTTTAGAACTGGTTGTAACTTGTTGACAAAATCGATATAAAAAGGAGGTACTACCAAGCTTAAAAAAAAAAAAACAAACAAGAAGGAGGATGAAGAATAAAACACCTCGAATGCATATTCTGCTCATCACAGGAAGAAGGGAACCTTCAAGAAGTTCAAGGGACCAAAGAAAAAAATTGACCTATCCAAGATTGAATGTTACACTTGTCACAAAATAGGTCACTACAAAAACAAAAAAAATCAATGTTTGAAGAATCCGGGAATAAGGAGAGATAGGGATCAAGCAAATATTCCCAAGGAAGCTCCACCAAAGAAGAATAAGACTAAAGAATCAGAAGTCAAGCACTTATACTACTAAGTATTCTCTTATATATCCTTTCTTAGTCTAGTATTGTTTTCCCTTATGTTTTGATTTCTAGAATTTGTAGGTTTAACATGTCGTGTTAGAATGTTTTTTGAATCTTTGATAAGCTATAGGTATCCCTTGAGATTGGATTAAGAGAGAGACCTCACCATTTTACCAAATATAAGTATCTTGTTCTTTGTCTCTTCTTTTATATTTGACTTTTCTCTCATATCAAGATATGTTTGTGTTATATGCTAATAACCTTTTCTTTATACTTTCCATGGTAGGAAAAGATTGCAGAATACACAAAGGTTATGAAGGAGACTTCAAAGGATAAACTTGAAGCATGGAGGAAGTTATGCTACAAAGGAAGCCCTTCAAAGAATTGATATGCTACAAGGTTTGTTAAGGAACAACTCAAGGTATGTCTTAGACTATAAGTTTTGTTATAAAGTTCTCTTCATGTAAAAGGTATGTTCATTCTCTTTTGAAATTTGCTTTACATCACTGACAACGTTATGTCTAGGGTTTTGAATCACAAAGATTCTTGTTAGGGTGATTAATCATTAGATTGAATCTACCCTCATGATATTATTTGATCATTCCTGTGTAACCCTAACCTTTAGGGTTCACTATAAAACCCTAGCCTCTTGTTGCTAAGGGTATGCAAATGATAATTATGAAACCCTAGTCTACTTAGGGTTGTTGATTAAGTCTTAAAATTATACTCTTTTTTATGTTTAGGGTTTTGCTATTGTTATAATAGAAACCCTAGTTCTTTAGGGCTTGTTGTTAATGTCTAAGATATGTATTGAAACCCTAAATCTTTAGGGTTTGATGAATTAGGGTTTGTGAACGAAACCCTTGTAAGTAAGATCCTAGGAATGAAACCCTAGGTGTGTATTCCTCCAATCGAAACCCTATCCTGAATGAAATTGTTGTATACCTAATTTTGATGTATTAATGTTTGTGTCTTAGGTATACCTAGTAGATATGGATACTGATATGAGATGCTAGTGCATGAAATCCTAGATATGTATATATGGTATCCTAATTGTTGAATTCTGCAGTTTGTCACAAAGCCCTAGTAGAGATTGATATTCTAGTATATGATTATATTATTTTCGATATGATTTAGTTTTGATAATAACATATAGGGTTTGCGATAAAACCTAGTAGAGTTTGACATGTAAAATCTAAAAGTATATTGTTGAAACATTAGATGTATAGTAGGATTGTTATTTGATTGAATTGTTGATATCCAAGGCTTTGTGTCTCGAAGATGGAGTCTAGGATTTATGACAAAACCCTAACAAGAAGTTGAAGTCTCATAAGTAAAAAGATGTGACCCTTGCAGATTATGAACCCAAGTTTAGGTATTTGATGTCTAAAGCTTGATTGTTTTGATGCTTCTGTTATACTGATATGATCAACTTCATGCTTCTGTATATTTGTATTTGGTTGTACTTGCTATTAAAGTTTTGCAAGTACATAATCTTCAAGATGATGAAGATGCTCAAATGATATTAATAAGCATGATGAAAGAAGTAAGAAGGGATGGAGCCATGAAAGGTTCTCCAATGTTATAGACAAAGGAAGCGGTTGATCTCCCTAAGTTGAAAGGGAGAGCATATTATGACAGTGAATGCTTTGGAGGAAACAAAAGTACTATTGATAAATATTCATGAAGTTGCAAACAGAAGACTTGAGAAGATCTAAGGATATATTTGTTGTTGATGAAGAAATGAAAGAAGAAGAAAGCTTCAGATAAATTATATATGAATAACTTGATGATGAAAGAAACATCAAGATTATTGAGGGCCCCGAAGGTTTGTGTTTACTTGTATATATATTTGGAAGTTTATTGTTGATTGGGGTTTGTGTTTGTACAAGTAAATATCTCCATAAGAAGGTTGAAGACATTGAAAGCATGCTTGGACAAATAGTTATATTTAGTTTAGCTTATAAGGAGAGATGAACCATCTAATGGCAGATGCTTGGGAGGACATATGGTCAGCCTATGTGTTGATGTCTAGATCCCGAAGAGGGAGGGTGGCATTGGTCATGGAGCTCTGACCTTGGATACGTACCTAGATCCTTGGGTTGATGGTTAGTAAGTAACTCTGATGGTACCTAGACTAGCTAAAAGCTTGAGTCCATCTTAGTCCCAACTGGATAGAATAACCTGGTCAGTTTTCTAGTCTGAAGCATTGAGTGTGCTAGAACTCTTCGTAGTTGGAGATATTCCATGTACCTCTATATATATGTAATTATGAATACCTCCCTAGTTAAGAGGGAGTGTTGAAGAATATAACTAGTGTTGGCCTTCATAATTGTATTTAAATCATGATGTAATATATTTGTCAAAAGAAAGAAAAATAAATTTTGTTATTAAAGAAATTGACTTATTAAAGCATGGGTTTCATGCTTGGGTCAATTGTCTTGAGGTCAAAGTTTTCATTGAAGACTTCTAGGGTTTATGTCAAGTGTCATTGTCCATGTCATAATGTAAAAGACCCTTTGTAGACATTTGTCAAGAAAGAAATTTATTTTATTCTAAAATAGGCCAATTAGGCCTCCTCCACCAAGTCGGCTTCAAGAAAGGACAATTCCACCTCAACAAGGGAATTTGACCTCACAAATTCACTATATATTGAAGCAACTCGACTCATTTGGTAGTACATCTCTCACAAGTTCGAATTGCAATAGCTGGGAAGCAGAAAATGTATGAAGTTCAAGAAGGACGCTGCAATCAAAGTTTTTAGGTCTCTCTCTCTCTCTCTCTCATGTGCAATGAAATTTTGAAGCTACATCGAAGCTGTGAAGTCGCATCAAGATCAAAGATGTGAAGTTGCATCAAGGTTGAAGCTGTGAAGTTGCATCAAGGTTGACGCTGTGAAGCTGCATTAAGGTCGAAGCTGTGAAGTTGCATCAAAGTCGAAGATGTGAAGTTGCATCAAGGTCGAAGTTGTGAAGATGTTAGGTTGAAGCTATTGAAGTTGCTAGATCGGAACTTCAGTCCTAACGCTAGGTCAAAGATCTGAAGCTGGGGATCAAAATTCTAGGTTGAAGTTGCATTTGAGATGCTGGCACTTGGTAACTTTGGAAAAGATCATCTATCAGAAGGAAGAGTTGACTTGGTGGAGGAGGAAGGTCTTTTGGTCTAGGGTCTTGGCCTATCTCAATTTGAATCCACTGAAGGAAGAGTTATGACTGGGTTTTCCCCGATAAAGGAGTTTTAGCCCTGACTAAGTGCCTACATCCAGTGTCCATTGATCTTCGTGTTTTTCTTTTGGTAATTTCTTAATGAAAAAAGATAAAGGGAGAACATAAAGAAGTTAATAACATTAAGATCTCACAAGTAATTATTAACATAAGAAAATATTTATGCCTTTCAATTTTCTAACATTTTGTTCTGACCATGGAAGGAACACTTAGCGTACTTGCCCAACTTTTAAATAAATGTAAATCCTAAGTATTTCTGAGAAAATAAAAGGGTTGATTCTTCATTCCTAACAAAATTAATCTTTAAAATGATTTGGAAAGCAGAATTTAAGAAGATACATAATTCCTTGAACATTCATATTGAATATCTAAATTGTTATATATAGTAGATGTGTATAGAAGTTTTCTACAAACAAACAATACATGTCCAGGAGATGACAGAAGGCAACAATTAAAAGATTTAGAGGAATTAACTAAGACAAACAATTTCAGTTAATTAATCTCTTTTAATAATCATAACTTTTGCAGGGGCTTTCAAAGAGATTGACATTCAATCTCATCCTACTCAAACTTCTATGTTATCTTTAACATGTGTAGAGAAAATAAAAAATGGAAACAGAATTGAATAACCAAAGGAACTCACAGAGATACACATGCTGCTCATAATGAATCCAAAATCCTTCTATTATCTTCATAAATAGATTAGAAAATTACAGTCATATCAATGGTTCATCACAAGGGTTCAGCCTTTTCTCCTTGAATTACAAAATACTTATAGAGTTCGACTCAAAATATCTAGACTTGAATCAAAATATATTACAAAAATATAATATCAGCCAAAATGATTTGAATATTACAAAAGTCGTACTAAAAAACAGCAAATATGAACTGATTTGAACGCTCTACACAGATTTCGAGGGTTGTTGTTTGATGATTGTTGTTGGAAATATGATTTTCTGTTCACTGCTCTTGTTAATTTGTTGTCTGCTCCTGCTTATCTGTTGTCTACTCCTACTTCTCTGTAGTAAATCTTCTTATTCAAAAATAATTTCAATGGAAGGTCATCACTCAGTGGCTGATGCATTGATATCAATTCAGATGTTTTCTTTCGCCTAAGATGAAGCTTGTACAATCAATGTTCATTCTCATAAATTTCTAATTGCTTAGTTAACTTGAAATTCTTTTGAATCTCAGCCAAATATGTGTTATCACTCTTGATTTTATTTTCTTGAATCTTTTGGAGTTGCACCTTAAGTTTCTCAATTTCTTGATCTTTCAAAGATAAATCTCCCATGGCCCTTGACAATTTCTCTGCTGAATTTTGATCAGTAAATTATGTTTCTATTGTGACTATTGATTCTATAGATGTCCCTGCTATAGAAGAACCTGCTATAAAAGTTGTCATTGTGGAAGTGCCAGCTATAATATTGAGTTGCTACTCTCTTTCTTTAATCAACTCCATTTCTTCTTCCATCTTCTGAATTTGCATGTTTTGTTCAACAATCATTTTAAGCATATTTTATTTTTCCTTCTCTAATTGTCCAACTTCTTATGCTTGTGGATACTCGAAGGTGGGAAGCTTTAATTGTTTCCTTAATACTTGAATATCAACATTTCTATTCTTAATTATCTCTTTTGCTACCTTAACATCTTTAAGATCTAATCCTAATTTTAACACTAGATCTTCAAGTCCTTTGATTCTTGTATCCTTAGCTAAAGAAAACATTTTTTTCTAGCTTTAATTGAGAATGAATAATTATTTAGTGATGCTTGCAGCTTAGAAACTTCCATGGCAGAACTTGTCAAGGATGTGTAAATTATCTCCTCTGTTTGCGTGTGTAGATCAATTTGATCTATGGGATGAATCTGTTTGGTGTCAAAAGAAAATAGAGAAGTTTTGTAATCCTCAGTTGTCCTTGGTACAAGGACCTTTGGCTCCAGAAATGCCAATTGGAATTGTCCCTTCTCATTGTCTAGTGTTGAAAGTAACCTTGTTTGTGTTGAGGAAGACTACTTCCAAAACTCTGCATATGTCGAAATCTTAAGTGCTTCATTCTTCTTTTTCATTTCTAGGAATTTAGAAAATATACTATGTTGCCTCGAAGGAGAGGAAGGAAAAGAAGAAGTTACGGTTTCTTCTACCTATGATAGTGAGAAAGGAGACTATGTTGACAATACAACAGTGGTAAGATCTTCAAAAGTTTGAGCTTCTAAAGATCCTTCATCAAGATTTATAGTTGTCTTCCTTTTAACTACTTCAAATTTTGATTCCTGCAACTTTGAACCTGCTGGTGATACATTTTCTCTTGGCCTCTTTGGTTCTTTCTCTGTCATTCTTGGAGTTTCCAGTAGCGTTTGACTGGATACTGGCTCCTCAATCTCTTGCAAAGTATTTTCATCCCAATTGTTTTTATTTGCATACTACTCAATTTCAAGTTTAGGCATATGAGCATAAGGTGATGATTTATGTGCAACTCTCACTAAAGATATAATTCCCAGTGGGTCATAAGAACAACTAAAACTAAATTTGAAATCATCTATTTTAAGAAAACATCAGCCTCTTTTGTTGCAGCACTTGTGTTGGCTATAAAAAGGTTGACTTGTGCTTTCAATTTAAACTGAGCTTTTTGTTCCCTAGCAACAAAGTGAACATCATCTACATTCATCATTTTCCTAATATACTCAAGAGCAAAATTTCTCATTGGGAGGAATACATGCAACTTGTATGGTTGTAGTTCACATCCATAAATCCTAACTTCAGTGAAATTCTAATATAAATACCAATCTCCAACTTTAGTTTTCTCACTTAGGTGTACAATTCTCTTAATTTCAGTTGAAATTCTAAGAACAACATCACTATTTAATAAACAATTGGCCACATACAGGAATTGATTAACAAAATCACTAAATTAGAATTCTTCAGAGGTCATTCTCACTAATGATGTCCAGTGAATGATTGATTGTGGGGCAACTATAGCATCCAACTTTTGCAAAGAGAACTTAAACCTTTCAGACTAATGATATAGAAACAAATAAACTAGAACTGACTGATATTTGAAGGAACCTTCGGCACTGAATTTCAAGAATTGATCATGAATTGCATCGGACCAAAACTGATTGTAGTTGAATATCACTGAGGATTTTTAACCAGAAGAGAATACTGACAGAAATCCCAAGGTGACTTCATCAACCCATTTGTTGTTCGGGTATCCTAATAGACATGACAATAAGGAAATGACCTACCTAGACAATTCAGGGAACGTAGCATAATAGGGAGGATTGGTCCTAGGTAATTCAAAATTCTCAGGCAAGAAAGATTCAAAGATATGAGCTATGTCTGAAAATGATAGCTTTTGGTAAATTTCCATCAATGCATCAATAGAAAATGGATGCAAAGGTTCTTGAGGATTCAGCGAGAGGGCTTAACAAATTTATTCAAAAATCACATAGAAAAGGGTTTCATTGTTCTGATTTATTATAGCTCTTTGGCTAGGTAGATATCGAGCTCCACACCAGGCAACAAATTATAGGAAACGATAGGTTTGTGGGAAACAGAACTGAGGCAATAGGGACTCCCTAAAAATAAAATTCATCACTAGCATCTTGGTACTTTGAAAAGCCCAATTGTGAAGTTCGTATAAATCGAATTCACAATTATTCTTTGCAATTTTAACATGAGTATCTACTAATGGGAGTTCATCCAGGTTAATCACAGGGGGTAAGAAGGGATTATCTGTAATGATTTTTTTACTTTTCTTTATGTGAACCCATTAGGAAAAACAAATTACTGAGATAATTGATAAGGATTTACCCAAATATAGGAAAATTGCAAGTTGGAAAACAATGGTTGAAAGTCATTGTTTGATGGAATTTCTCTTACAAAGGCGTTCTTCGAATTGTAGCAACAGGCAGAATGCAAATGGTTAATTTGAATAAGTGGCAACGTTTTATTAAGGAATGAATAACGGTTTAAATTGATTAACTGTTATTGGCACGTAGGATTTAATGCAGTGAGATGTTGGCAAGAATAATTGCATAATAACGATCATCTGCTAGTTTAGTGGAAGGGGTAGTCATGGTTAAACTTGGCAGAAGACTAGTGGGTGGATAAAAAAGTGGGAGAAGGAATGGCGGGAAAGTAATAGCGGAAGAATGGTTTGTGGCGAGGGGGGTGAGTGTGGTAAGTGGTATTGTTGAGGGGGAGCGGGTACCCGCAAATCCACGCGGAGTTTCACACATGTATCCAACGGTGGCATTAGGCAAACCTCTTTGTGGAACCCCCACCCCCCCCCCCCCCCCCCGGCAGCCCCTCATAAACTGCCAAAGATGCAGGGGGTGTCGAATCAATCGGGGGTCGTTGATTTAGGCAGGCTCGAGTACTCATCCGTCAAAAATCAAATCAAACTTTATCACTATCTGACAGAAATGCCAAATCATCTTTATTTACAATTAAATAATCCTTCTAAAAAAATAAGATAAATAATTAAAAAAAAAAAAAACAAATAAAGCACCAATTTAGACTTGTGCGTTGACGTTTATATCTAAAAAAATAAAGCACCATTTAGACTTGTGCGTTGACGTTTATATATTTATTTATTTATTTATTTATTTATTACTTACTTTTATTTTAAATCCCTTTTTCTTTCTTTCCTTTGATTTTTTTATTAATCTTTTTTCTCATTTTTCTTTTATTTTCTTTCTTTCTTTCTTTTTTCCTTTTTTTTATTTTTATTCTCTTTTCTATTTTTATTTTTGAACATAACGGAAAAGTGAAAAATAAAATAGGATAAAAATAAGTCACAACAACTGCATATGTCTCTACCTACAACTTGTAGATATTCTTCACCCTCACACCTATCCGCTTCACTGCTCCTAAAGTTAGATGCTTGAGGTAAGCCTTACCTTTATTGAAGATGACATCATACCCTTTCTCCTCAAACACAGCTATAGAAACCAGGTTCTTCTTCAGCCCTACAACATGGAGAATGTCTTTGAGATGAAGAGGATTACCTGACTCCCTCTCAAAGCTGACAGTACCAACTCCCTTGGTGGCATACTTATCATTATCTCCAAGCTCCATATTCACTTGCATATCCTTCTCATCCAGCGAGTTGAAATACTCGTTGTTCCCAGTCATATGGAAAGAGGATCCTAAATCAATATACCACGTACTACTCCCTACTGAGCTTTTCATGCAAGCTATCAATGAGAATTCCTTCTCAAACTGAGAGGCAAACTCATCTACCTCAGTTGATGCAGCGACATGCTCCTTATTCAACCCCTTCTTCCTATTAGGAAACTTAAAAGCATAGTGTCCAAAAACATGGCCATGGAAGCATTTGATCTTACTTAGATATGTCTTCTTCTTGTCACTCTTTTGATTGTTCTCGCTCTTCCCTTTGCCTTTCTTGCCTTTGAATTTTCTTGCAAGAGCAAGATTTTCCTCCTCCTTCTCAACCTTGGAACACTTGCCACTACTGCTAGAAGTCTCAACTAGTATGAGCCTTAGCTCCTCCTAGATGAAGTCACTCCATAGGCATTCCCAATATGGCAGCTTATCTCGTCTAGTAATGCTTTGAACAAAATTATGTCAATCTTTGGTAAACTCATTCAGAGCCCCACGCACTAGCTTTGTGTCCATGGGTTGCTCTCCAATAGCTACTAGCTCATCACGAACTTCTTGAATTCTAGTGGTATAGCAAGTTACACACACACCCTTCTGCATCTTGATTGTCCTCAGCTTCTCTTTGAGGACCATCTTCCGGTTCTTGGAATAATTATGGTAGAGCTTGACTACGGCATCCCACATGTCCTTAGTTGTATCTTTACCTGAAACATAAGGGACTACATGATCCCGAAGTCCATCCAAGATCATCCTCTTGGTCTTGGCCATCTTCCTTTGTAAGAGCCTCAACTTGTCTGCTGCAATACCTTTCTCAGTGAGTTCCTTCAGCCCAAACTCGTCTAGCAAGAACAATATTCAAACCTTCCAAACACCAAAATTTGAAGATCCATCCAGTCTATCCTGCTCTCGCAATCCTAATCCTATGTGAGTTGTCAGCTTGAAGACTTTGTGTTGATCGATTCTTGTTCAAAACTCCGATACCATGTAGAAAATCCATGAAACGTTGATCTGCTAATATGAACAACATGAAAATAATTTTTCTTTTCACATAGACAGAATTTCTCTACCAAATAGTAGCAGAATAGAACAGAAATAATTGCACAAAATTACACAATAGAACACAACAATTTTCTAAGGAACCCAACTAGGAAAATCCTCACTTGCTTCAGAATTTTATTGAGGAAAACTGAGCAATATATCTTATACAAATACAAGCTTGTTTCAATCTGAAAATACAATGATTCTCTTGCCTGTCCTAGGCATGAAACCCCTGCTTAATCCCTAATCTTCTTCCTCCTTTTATGTGCACTAGAGGCTCCAATTCCCTTGAGCAATTCCTAAGGAAATAGTCTCCTATTTTCTATTGTAGCTCAAGCTCCTATTGAATAGGGAATTTCCATATTTCTTTGTGCACTTCAAGAAGAATTGCTCTCCACAATAATTCTCACAAGAAGAAAACCCTTGGCTTGTTCCTCCGCAAGCTCTCTTGCTCACAAACTCATGCTCAAGAATAATGAATACAAAGTGTGTCCTTGATCTCCTTATAAGCACTTCGATTTGGCTATTGTTAGTGAGTTTCTAAATTAGGAAGTCGAACTGGAGCTTTTCTAGTTAACAAAAGTCAATACAACTAGTTAACTGGATCCTCCTAAAATTTAGGAGGCTAACTCCACTTGAACATTCAGTTCCCAATTTAACTCACACTAGAGGACAGATAACTTGGGCCTCCACAAACTTGCACTAGTCACACTGCTTCTTGAACTCGTCCTCATCACTAGAACTCGTGCACGATTAAAATCACTAAAGCAATTCCTTGAATTAAGGCACAAATCAAGGAATCCATCCCTTCGCTACTTTTCAACAATTTATGTACATGATTTTTTGTACTAGCTATACAATTATGTGCATCGAAATATGTGCAAATAGTGCCTCAATTTCTGTGCTAATTAACAGCTATAAGGCCTCCAATAAATGCTGGAACTTTTCTTGGTTTGCATGCCACTAAATGCCTGTGGTAAATATGCCCTCTTGCTGCACCTTCTCTCCTCTTTCTTCAGCTCTTATCCATCTCCTCTCTCCTCAATAAATGAGTAATAATAATGGTGTCTTTTCCCTAGAATCTCCTTTATATCTCATTATTATGAATTACCTTAAACATAGATCTAATGGCTCAAATTAAATCCTAAACCAAACGTAGATCTAATGGCTCAAATTAAATCCTAAACCAATAGGATCTACAGTTGTGATATAATCTATCATTATCACAACTTAAATCACTAAAGTCACTTTATTCATTAATAATGCAAACAAATCACTTTAATTTTATAACAAATAAAGTTAATGTTCTAAAGACCACTTTTGGACATTCTCCCACATGCTAGAGACCAAGCCAATGTGGAAGACACTTGTTCAAGCTAAAACATCAACAGAGGCTTCTTGTTCATTCACTCTTTAACTTGATTTAGGCATGGCATTATTGTAATGGGTCATTTTTTATGTTTGTTTGGCTATTTGGTCCATAACAATTGCTTATTCTATAATTCATGTAGATTTAGAAATTATGTGTGTTAGTTCTATCTTTCCTTTGTTGAAGTCACTACAGTATATAATAACATAACAATTTCTGCCTTCCAAAATAGTTACTGTCGTAAAAAGGTCTACATGAATTATGAGATAACCTTCACCAGTTCACCAACATTTCCTGCAGAGATGAAAAGGATGTTGAATTAACAAGGGAAATTTAGGATCAAATGCCCTGGTTTTGGTCTCATTATAGAGCCTTCATCTCCTTTATCCATCAAGGGAAGCTTCAACTCTCTCTGATATTCAAAATCTCTGCAGAGAAGGGTTCGTTGTTTATCAATTCATTCTTTTCAAAGGAGACGGTTATTCGTTAGTCAATTGCATACAAATCTTCCATGAAAACCATAATTTCCGTGAATATAATATAGTTTGATTGGCCTACGTTATTCACTAAGTCAGTTGAATTGAATCACAACTTCATGAAAGCGATCTCTCTCACACATGAGCACTACTACAATGCAACCTGTGACACAGGTCAGAACCAGCTGATCATCCAACATCACTGCCACTTTCTCTTGTTGGAACCTCCTATAATCCACTTTTAGGAAAGCATCATCTACTTCCAGTTGTGAAAATTTTATATGTTTTAGCATCATTGACATGATTTAAACATCTTCAAAATAAAACAAGACTTGGCCATAATTCTCCTAAACTGGAAATAAAAAAACAATCTTCGTCCCTCTATTTTGTAATTTCGTTGGCTCTCTAGTTTTGCACACACACTATGCCAGAGAAACTAAAATGCTCCACATGAATGTTATAGTACGCTATGAGAATGGTGGGGGAAGAAGATATTCTTTTACCCAAACATAATTTTTAATAGTCGGAGGAAGTTATGAGTCACACCAGTCTGTTTCCTTTGTTCAAACTCCACAAATGGAAATGAATGCGAGCTCTCAGAACAGGGAATAGGCTTGCAAAAGTATGCTTGCAATAATCTAAGAAATGAAGTCACAACAAAGGAAATAATCCTCTAAATATGGAACGTGAGTTTCTCCCTGTTGTATTATTTGACAGCACCAAGATGAACACAACTAACTACTAGTAAAACATTCATTCAAATCAACATATTCAATTCAAGAACATTTGGCATAACATGAATAGAAAACAAATGTATATGAGATTGAAGA
Source organism: Pinus taeda (assembly GCA_000404065.3). Lineage (NCBI taxonomy): Eukaryota > Viridiplantae > Streptophyta > Pinopsida > Pinales > Pinaceae > Pinus > Pinus taeda. The sequence goes on along the minus strand of APFE031677373.1, from coordinate 530,273 downwards.
GAATGTAAGTGTAACCTAAGTCTGTATACATGTGCTATATGTATGAAGTAAGAAATTGTGTCCCAAATGTGTATACATGTGTTGTATACATATTAATAGAATATGTGAAATTATTTGTACGGCATAAATCTCCATTGCTCTAACTAACCTAGACCCTTGTCCCTGAGCTCTGGGTATCCTCGTGTGACGTCATGATCTTCTAAAGACAGCACTGCAGGTTGAGACATTCCTGGACATTCCACTGCACTGGTTTAGTCTTTATACAAAATGTGCTGCAAGTGTATTCTTTACTTTCATAAATATAGTAAAAACATTATCCAGCAAAGAGATTCCGTGAGTCATTTGATTATAGAAATCAAAAAAATAGAAATTTATTTATCTCCATCAAGAATTGTTACATGCCACTACAGCAACATAAAGGATTGTTTTGTTGATCAAGGTAAAAATTCAGATATACAAAGTCCAATTTGGTAACTTTGACTTTAAAACATGTTCTATTTCACAATGTAAAGTCAATGGAGCTATTGACACTCAGCAGGGAAAAAGAAGATCGTGCAATCACGGAGTTTGGCTTTCAGTACAATATTTCTGCGTGCATAGCAAATACATGTACATTCAACACATATATGTAAAAAGGTATCAGTATCAGCTGCTAGTTATCTATTATTTCACATACAATATTACAATCGTTAGTAAACAGGTTACCCCATTTGAAATTGTTACCTTTATTTTTAGGTCCTTGTTGACACCTAATCCTTGTGATTGGGTGAATTAATGTAAATAGGTAAATAAGAAATATGAACAGTCATCGGGAGACGAACTGAACAGTCTCTCCCTCATGTATATAATGAAGACCTACCCGAAGGAATAATATAGTCGAACCATTTTTGCCTTACGGAGTTGCTGCCTGGCCTGACAGTCCTATGGACTATTACAGTCACCTCGTAAACAAATAGTTGTAAATACTTTATATATTCCTATGATAGTACTCACGTACAGTTAAACAATGTGTTAATTATATCCTAAAATCAATGCTGATAAAATTGCTGTGGATAAGCTGTATTATGCAATCACTTTTTAATATTTAGGCAGTCTATAGAGCCTACTGTTTGTTAGCCACTAAACTGCACATTAGATTCAGATGAAAGCAAAATGCATTCCGTTAAACTAATCTACTATATAATTGCTTGGAGGACTAGAGTCTTGGGATTGTCCCCAAAAGGAATTTTGACACATTTTTCTGACCATGTTCTTTTCCTGTGACTTGGTAACTCCATATGTCCATCCACTACAACTGATGATGAATTGTCCTCTGTTTTCACGCTATGCTTCCACATTCTGTGTCTTTGGAGAACACCAATGAAAAGCATACATTACTGGAATTTCATTGCCATGATGCATTCTTGGCTCGCTTAGACTAATATTTGTAGTCGTTCTGAACTGTGGACTAGTTTCCTGCAATAGGCCACGTATGCAAAAGAAATTAAGGAATAAATATGTAACAATGAAAGCAATAACATTTACAGTGTTGAAGGGGAAACAATTGAATTTTAGGTCCATGATCGTTCCTTTAGGGGTTGAAACTTGTGGTTTGTGGAGGATCTATGCTTGTGCATAACATGTAGATCTCCACACCTGCATGATTTGTTAGGTTACCCCCTTTGTACTAGTGAATAAAACTAAGATGCTCAAAGGCAGAAGATTTTCCCAGCTAGGAAAGTTACCTTTTAATGACCACTACAATTATAGAGGTCTGTACTCTATAGACATGTTGGATGAGTGATTTAAGGTGTGTGTATACAATTTATTATGTTATTTCTTGTTGAGTTGCATGCTTTTAAGGACAACTTCGCTATAGTGCTCAAAGAACAGCATATATCTTATTGTCGTCAATAAAAGCTCTAATAATGGCTAAAATTCCCTGAAATTCGTGAAGTTTTTATAAATTTTAACTCCATTGCATAGAAGGGCTAGTGCATACATGTGTTACAAGGTGGTATAACATAAATTCCGTAACTGTCGATGTACTTTTTGGAACTTGCTTCCTCTCATCATGATAAGGCTATCGCATCTAGATTTAACAATATAGTGGAACCATTAGCACCAATCAATTATATTGCCTTTAGCTAAGTTACCACATGTGAAGGGTATCTATTCTGTGAAAGTCACCCAAGACCTACACCTGGTCCCATTTATCATTGTTTGCACTATTGCACATCCACAAGCATTCACATGTCACTCGGTAGGACTTGAACCCTCGTGGGGGTTGTTATCACACAAAATATCTAGGCACCACTACAATGGCTCAAATCAGGGGTTGTCACACGGATCCCCAATCACTCCATTTGAATTGTCTCCCTATAGTAGACTAAGGGGGGTAGACCTTATGGAAATGGAATGAGGGAAGATTAGTTGGGAACCAACCAATCTGGGAGACACAGCTAAGCAACCAATACTTGTTTAGATTAGACAAGATTTTAAGGATTCAAATTGATTTGAGGAAAATGATACTAGTGCCTTGTGGAGTCAACTATCTTGCAAAGGAAATAAGGTCCAAGTAAATGATGAAAAACTGTTGCTGAAAGACTCTACTGTCTCATATGCAAATGGAAAACTTAAAGCTATGTGAAATGCAAGGACTTGGTTAATTTTAGTTAAATGAGGGCCTAAAATTATTTCTGAAATATGTCTTAAATATTATTTAATTTAAGGTTCAGAAAAATGGTCTCAATGTGAATACAAAAACTTATACCAGCAACGTAAAATGTAAAGTCTACATAAATAATTACTAGAATGTATAATAGGACTGAAATGTAAAATGCTGGAAATAAAACACTTTAAATTCAAAAATCTATTTGCATGAAGTATTCAATCAAATATCATTGGATGCATAAGTGAAACTAAGTGAATCTTTCTTGAATAAGCATGTAAAAACAAATGAACTTTGGAAATTAAACTAAGTGTTTTAAACTCAGATCATACTAATGAAATATCAATCTATTAATCTGCTCTTAAATCAAATGTTAATGCCAGCAATATATTCTAAAACAACAGTCCTGTAACCATGCAATATTCAGATTTTTCTATGTATAACAACAGAAACTTTTAAATGAAAAACTGATAACTACAATTCAGAAAATTTCTAAGTTTAATTATTTATGATCTATTAATGTATTTGATCTAAAAACTCAGAAATAAATTATTGAATAGCAATGAAACAATGTTTAGAAATTTATCAATTAGCATGCAAAAAGTTATTGAAGATAATTCCTATCTTTGCAATTGTACAGCACAAAATGTAAATTTAATTTGTTGCTAAACTCCAGCTAATTGCAAATCTATGTCAGTATTAACCTTGCTTTCAAAATGAAATGAGGAAAGGTTAGAGGGTGTGCACCAGTCAGCCCTTAGGGCCTTGAAGACACTTGAAGATATGTCGCTCGAATCACTTAAAATCCTCCAATTCCATATGCCAAATTCAAAAAAAAAAGTGAGAATTTTTTTGTGAAAAAATTTGTGGGAAGAATTTATGGTGATAGGGAGTGAAAGAAAAATGGATTTGAAAGTAAAAAGAAGGCGACCGAGAATGGAGGAGGGGAGGTCGAGAAGGAGGCTGGCGATGGCCAGGGCAGGGCCTCAAGGCCCTAAAAAAAATTTGCCCACAATCTTCTTGCAATTTCTCTTCAACCTACAAACAAAATGGAGATGCCTTACGAGGCTTCGATCTCTCTCCAGAATCCACAAAAATCACCTGCAATCTTCAGATCTGTTCCTGCACAAACAAAAGATAGCAAACCCCAAAACATGTATATACAAAAAATATGAAATACCCAAACTGCCAATGAATTAGAAATTTGATATTTACAAATCTACAATAATATTCTACAGATCTAGCATATCAAAGTCCTCTATTAGCCAAATTTAAACAAATTTTGCACAAATTTATAAATAAATTTGAAATTTTAAAGAGGCACAAGCCTAAAAACAACCCTACAAATAAAATATTTTATAAGATAACTTCAGAAATTAAAAACAATGGGCTCTTTAGATTATGTAAACTGAGGTCAGTTGGTCCAACTAAGGACTTCCCCAAACACCCAAATCTTGAATGATAACTTTTGCACACTTAAATCTACTTGTTAAAATAATAGAGATTCAAAAATGATCATAAAATCATCAAGAAATAGAGATACCTGCTACTTCTATCAAATCAAAATGATATTTTAAAAACCCAGAAATATGTGCAAGATACCTGTACACAGATCAATCTTCAAAGGCTATTAACCAACAAATGCAAATAAAAATAGCAAAGTATTAAGAACAATATTATCACATAAATTTGAAAGAGGAACACCAAGGTCTGATACCCCAAAGTCTTTGTGTTTTATTAACCAGAAAAAGTTACAAGAGTTTTCTTAGAGCAAGTACACGATTGAAAAATCGGATCCAAATAATGGAGAGAGACCTCTAATTTATAGAAAAAATCTCCAACGGCTAGTTGGCTTGATCCTCGTCAAAGCAATCTCAACCGTTGATGAAGATCAAGTGATCTTTTAATCATTGTCGTTGAGATAAAGTTACTTTCTGAGGAAATTCGGATTTCACTTTTAATTTCCTTTTAATTTACTCAAATATGATTATTTTGAGTTAATTGCCGCAAAAAGTTGACTTTGACTTAACTTCTATGGCCCAAGGGTTCAAAATATCTTGAAATTTTCAATTTTCCCTTGGCTGGGGACCTCAAAAAATTAAAAACTTTAAAACCCACGAATTTTAAATGTTGGAGAATTTTATTTTCCTAAGACCTAAATTAATTAAATTTCTGTCTTTAGCATTTTAATTTATTTTAGCCCAAAATTTTAATTAATTAAATCATGAGGGGATTATTAATTTTTTCAACCCTCTGATATTTAACCATGGTGTCTAACTATGAAGGACCATGCACTAAATATTTTTTACATGAAATATTACATTTCTAACCCATGAAGCAGGAACACCCGTTCGTTATAGACCCTCAATATTTACCCATTTATGCAACATAAAATATGACCTAGTAGGCTTAGTGACTTGTAATAAAATAATTTAACCAAATAGTTAGAATTATTCTCAAAACACTTTTACAGATACTTGATAAACAACACTAGGACTCATTTAAAATCCTGACAACAAAATCCACCCAAGCTTTGGGGTGAGGCTGGAGGGAAAAACTTTGTCGATCATCCGTGTTTAGAAATACATGAATCGATGAGACAAAAAACCTCCTAGGATATAAATCATCATCAGAAAGTTAAACTTGCCAAGTTTGTTACATATATTTGTCTTACTACGATCATTTACATTACAAAACGCAAAATGGTTTACAAAACTCCAGTGTACATATAGCTGATAATGATGAATTTGTGGATCATCTGAGTGCCCAGACATGATGGAAATCCATGCGCGAAAAAATGTACAGCTATGGGGTAGTTGACATGGAGTGATCAACAGGGGTCATATTAGCTACCTACTTTCATTGAATTGGCAAGCCACCATTGGAAATTGATAATATATACCATGACTTTACAACTATACTTTTTAAGGGATAAATGGAAATGGGAATACACCTATGTCACCTAGAATGGAGAAATGGATACAGGGTATGAGTATGTGTGTTGGAAACGGCATAATTTCAAAAAATAGCGGAAGAACTTGGTTGGGGGAGAAATAGGAGCAAATGTGTGAGTTAAATCAGCTAAGAGAGTCTTGTCTAGGATGAAGATAACAAAGGGGGAATGGATTTCGAAGCTCATACAAACCTCGCCATCTAGAAAAATCAACCCATGATGGCATGAATGCCCAAGGCCAAGTATTTTCATCCCGTGATGGTTGTTGGTGGGTCACATTACTCTTCTAATAGAAGGAAAAGGTAGGAATAAATTTACTTTGAATGGCAATGCATTAGTCCATACATCCTCCAAATGTAGCCAACAGTCAAACTTGAAAGTATGGGACACCCAAGTATCTAGGATCTGACCTGCAATGCATAAGAGGCACATGTGATCTATACTACAACAAAAACAATGGTTAAGGCTAAGAAAGGGGGAACGTAACCTTCTAGTAGAGAGGTGGGAAGGTGAGATCAACTCATAAGAAAACCATTGCATGTTCCACTAGGAGGAATAGTTGTATAGAAAAAAATGGAAGCATGCCTCTCCTAGGAGAAAATAGAACTATGTATATTAATACTCGTAATCTACAAAAGTTGTCACTACTCTCTTATATGAGTTGGGGTCATGAAATTCCAAATGAAAGGTGTTGAGAAAAGAGGATCATAGGTAGCATGAAGACATGGAGGGTTCCTCCATTTTTTCACTAGAAAATCTACAAAACACTAGAGGTGGGCACTCAGTATCTAAAGCATTTGTGGATAGCCAATGTGTTGTTAAAGACATAATTAAGGGGATGATGAAAGATAACATGGGCACCACAAAGGAGAATGGAAAGAAAATTTCAATATTGGCTCAAGCTTTCCAACAAAAAGTTGACATGGATAACATTGTTGGGGAATGATCATGGAGATGATGGAGATTCTAAAAGAAAAGAAAATCACACAATAGAGCCCAATAGCAACTTAGTGGAATGGAAAAAATCCACATAGAGGAGCAAACACGGAGAGTCTTCTCTATATTGTGTTTCACTGAAGCAATCAATGCAGACTCAAATATCATGACCATGTACATCATGAGTAATGTGAGTGCCATCAATAGGCTTATGGGAGATGGGAGGCATGCCATTCTTTTTGTTGAAGCTATGAACCAACCCCATTCTTCTACATGTTAACTAGTAAATACTATCCTTGAATAAACATTTGTATTATGTATTAGCTTTCAAGATTACTCCAAAAAAAATTACACCATGTTTAGGGATGCTTCATGTAATGTGGGGTGCATGGTGTATAAATGACACTTGGTTGTGTCACAATGGACACACACATGATGGGTTGCTCATTTTTTGCCATACCTTGTATGGATGCTTGTGTGGAAATCTTTCTTGGAGCATTCCAAACCTAAATAGTGTGATGGCATTATTCATGATGCACACATGGAGAGTGTGTGGCTTGTTTGGATTTGGATGAGCACATGTCTTAAGAGGCCTTTTGAGCTTTAAGAGGCCTTTTGAGGAGAAACCTCATGAAGCATCAACCTTGGATCCTTGTTTGTTGGATGTACATGCTTTGAAGCTTGACATTTCTCATCTACGTTGAAACACTTCACATGTGGGCCTATCTTCTTGTAGTTAGTTTGCATATAATGGACTAGATCCACTTTGTTTTGTTGGCCTCACACACCTCTCATATAAATAGTGGGAGAAAATAGATCTTTCATCATATTCATTCATTTCACACTCGTATTAGAGATGTGAGGAGTGGACCACACTAATCTCTCTTTTGTACTCTTTAAGTGTCTTATTTCTCTACTTTGGAGCATTAGGGTTATTGGAGGAAGTTCAATGGAAATTGAAGGGTTGGGGTTTTACTCAAAGAAAGCAAAGAAGCAAGGGTTTGTGATAACCCCTAGAGAGGCAAAGAAGCAATGTATCATGTAGCTCTTGTGAGAGAATAAGAATAGGGTTTTATGGCATTTGGAAACCCTAGTGCTACTTGTTATTCTTGTTACGCTTGTTGTGGAGGAGATGAAAAGGAGACATTTTGTACACTTGGATACAAGTGTAAGTGCCAAAGAGGTCTTGGTTGCAATGACGCTAAATTGTTGAGGATCTTTGGATGAATGACCGACTTTGGGTAGGAGTGATTGCTAGCTAGAGTTTTCAATGGTTTCACTAGCTATAATTTAGAGAGCTTGACTTGTACCAACTTTGTGATAATGTTGTGGTATGTACCTAAACTTCATCTTTGTATATATATAAAGTTTCTAGCTGTCCACGTATTTTGTATTTGTAGATTCGATTTTCAACTTGTGTCATCTTGATTGGGTAGATTTCAGCACTTGTTTACGTTAGTCTAACATAACATATTAGCTAAATTGGTTGAGTAATTTAACACATTAAATTATTTTCCACTACTATAATGTGTTGTAATAAGACATTTCATATTATATGCTTGGAATAGTGTGCCCTAAGGGTTGTAAGATTATGGTATTAAAGTAACAGTAAGTTTCACTGGGTGAAACCCACGAGATGGAGGTTCAAATCTCATTGAGTATATGGCCTATTGTGTCTTGGCTAGAAGAGTAGGCGACCCCTGAGCAGACGTCTCGGCTCTTGTTAAGGCATTAAGTTAATTGCTATTGTGTGTGGCTTGCAGGCTGTTGCACCTAGCCTAGGTTTATAGTGGCAGCCAGTTGGATTTGATCCTAGGCCTGTTCAGGATAACTCTCACCAGTTACCGATTATCCTAGATTTTAAAAAAAAGTACACTTATAGTGTATTTATTCTCTTGGGTTGCTTGATGAAATTGGATTGAAGGGAAATGAAATATTACTACTATAATTTAATATTTTAGATCAACCCTAAGGCTAAAATTTCACAAGAATTAGATTTCATATGAGAAATCTCAAGATTGACATGAAATTTTTTAATTTGAATTAATTATCCAATTTCCAAGAAATTTCTACTCGGTATAGGAGATATTTTGACTATGATTGTTCTCTTGGTAAAGGGTTGGATATTTCAATGGTATTGTACTAGGGAGGGTTGCTTAACCTAATACAAGTTGATTGGGTTAGAAACACTAGGATGTTTGGGATAGAAACACTAGGATGTTTGGGATGAGCACTTCAACCATTTAAGGGTTGTTCTACTTGAATTATTGTTGATTTTGATTTGAGGTGTGATTTAGGTGTGTAGAATATATACTCTTAGTCATTAGAGAATGTATATTTGTTAAATATGGTATGTTCTATGCTTAGAGCAGTTTATTTATTTTTCTTCTTATTACCCACAAATTAGCAATCACATATACATTAAGTAAAGTGCAGATAGAACATTAAATGATCAACAGAAAACAAGCCAACACAAGAGACACAAGATGTGGCAGCTAGCCAGGGACAAACCGCAATGCGGGGAAACTCTTTGATCAAATCTTCTTTTATCTTCAATTGTTCAGCAGAGAGGAATAGTACAAAATCTGAATTCTGTAATTTTATATCAGCAGAAGCAAACCCTAGATCAGCAAAGTCAAACTTGGTCAAACTAGTTGAAATTGACATCTAAAATGCTTGGTCAATTTCCGGTCAACTTGTCCTCGAACAGCCTGAAGAAACAGCCCCAAAAGTACAGTCAATTTGCAAATTTCTGAAGTCAACTTGCAGCCCTAAACTAACGCAGTCAACACCGGTCAAACCAGAGGTCAGATCACCTCGGTTTTCGTGCCAAAAATTGCAGCCTGCCTAGGAGAGGCAACCACACCCAATCCGCACTTCTGGATGGTCAACGCTAGTCAAAGAGATGACCTGCTGCCTTAGCATCCTTCTTTCTACATCTTCCTTGCCCTAGGACATGCTCCTTTCAGCCACACGTCTGAGAGAGAGAGAGGCTCCTTTTATGCGTAGGAGAGAGAGAGAAGATGAGTGAATGAATTGTCCAAATGAGGAGGAGACTCCTTGTATTTATATGCAAACATTGAGGATGAATAGACGTGACTATTGGGCTTCTGAGCCTACATAAGTTTGCTAGCCAACCTTGACAATTTGTCCATAATCAAAATAAATACATATCTCCATAAATACTTATTGGAATCGGATGATCTTTAGATCAATCCTACACCTCTCGATGAGAGGGATCTAGGAAAAATATCAGAAGCCATAAATAAGGTGATACACATGGAGTTTGGCCCTAGTTGCCAGTTTTAACAATATTCTTAGTCTTAGAGAGTGTGACAAGTTGGATGGTGCCTCCCATTTCATACCTTTTAGGTTGCAGATGCTTTTGGAGGAAGTTGAGATTTGGGAGCATGTCAAGAAGGAGATTGCTAAACAATCCCACAAAGTTGGTCACCCATGTGAACAAGGAGGTTAAGGTAAAGAGAATCATTTTTTATTTGGTGAAGGATCATTTCATCCCTCACATTGTAGACAAGTCAATCGATAAGATGTTTGGAGCTTTGGTTGATTTACTTCAAAGTTCTTGTCTCTCTAAACAAATGCTCTTGCAAAACAAGATTCCATCCATCTACATGAGCAAGATAGATACATTGGTGAGCTACCTACCTAGGATCATAGAGCTGAGGGATCAGTTTGCTACCACAGGATAGTGGTGGAAGATAAGAAGTTGGTGTCCATTGCTTTGAATGGACATTTTCCATCTTGGAGACCTTTTATATAGGGTGTTTATGCTCACGAGTAATTGCCAAATTTTATGGAGTTTGTGATGACCTTGTGCAAGAAGAAATTAAGTCAATGTCATAGTCACCACAACAAAAGGAAGAAGAAGTAGCCCTCATTGGGAAGACAAAAAAGGGGAAAAGGGGAACAAGAAGGGCAAGAAGGAAGATTCAAGTTGAAGAAAGGAAGATTTGAGTAAGGTGAAATATTTTAGGTGTCAATAATTTGGGCATATGCCAACCAATGTCCAAGAAAGAAGAAAGGGAAGGCCAAACAAGTTGCAATTAGTCACTATAATAGAAGTGAATGAGGGATCATCCTAGTTTGATACCACCTTCTCCATGGTCTCTTGTTTGTCTTCTAACATTATGTCAATATTAGATGGTATGTGGGCAGCGAGATATCAAGACATTAATTATGACAAGAAACTCTTCAAATAAGTTTTAAGGGCAAGAGGAAGGTATGTGTGTGGAGTTGGGTGAAGATGCTACATATTCTATGAAAGGATTGGGCTTCATTTCCTTCCAAATGCCATAAGGTGATATTCTTGAGTTGAATGACATTTTGTTCAATCTTGGTTTGAAGAAAATTCTTCTTTTAGTTTCTTGTTTGGCAAATCAATAGTGTAGTGTTGCATTTGAAGGGAAACAATGTAATATTAATGATTGTGATCTATCTAGTCCAAGAACTTTGACTAGTGGTGTGCTTGTTGGCAATCGTTACAGGTTGCTTGTTGATCCTATGCACTTGTAGATTCCAAGGGGAAGTTGGATAAGCCTTCTCATCTTGAGAAGGAATATGCCAATCATGTATGGTGGAATTATGGAGTCATGTTCCAACCATAGTTTTAAAAACCATTTTTAAAAACCGGTTACTGGTCTAACATGCCGGTTAGCAAGCCCGCTGGTCTAAACAGGCCAAAAAACCCGGTTCATTAGCCCATTTCTCCTTTTTTTTGCCCTAACCGGTGCTAACCGGCCAGTTAAAGGCACGCCCACCGTAAAGTTAAAAAAAGCGGAATTCTAAATGTGTTTTAGGGGTTTTGGGGGGAAACTAAGGGTGTTTTCCCTCCAAAAACACCCTCTCCAAGCCTTTAAGAGGCCCCTCTCACTCTCATTTGTCTCACACAACTAATTTGGAGTGTTTGTGAGTGTTTGTGAGTTTGTTTGTGAGCTTGGAGAGTGTTGAGTTTTTGCTTAAGTAGTCATCTTAGAGTTGGAGTTGGAGCTATTTTGGAGATAGTGTGTAGCTTGCTGTCAATGGAGTTGCCATCTTCAAGAGGAGGCTAAGGAAGCTAGTTTGTATTTCCAGGTAGTCATCATGCCTCCAAAAGCCAGAGACACTGCATGAGCTCATTGTGATATGATTGATGGCAAAATGATTTACAAATATTGCCAAAAATCCATTCAAGGAGGGGGTATTAACAGGTTCAAGCAACACTTGGCTGGGATAGGAGGCCATCTAAAGCCATGTGGAGCACCAACTAAAATAATAGGGCATATTAGGGCTAAATACCTTCAGAAGTTTGAGACTCAAGTCACTGAACCAATAGAGAAGTTTGTCACTGCAAAGTTTGGGAGTCGAGACTCAACCAACTGAGTTTGATCATGATGACTCATGAGAAGTTTCAAGTGATAATGTTGATCACTATTATAGTATTATTATATATGTAGACTGGAGTCTTGTAGTGAGCCACAGGCCCCATAGTTTGTAGGCTTTGTTTTTGCACTCTAGAGGCCATTTAGAGCCTCATTGCTTATGTATTTTGTCGATGATATGTATTGCA
>APFE031677373.1:483420-517916 GCA_000404065.3 Pinus taeda | reverse complement strand
CAATCTTTGCATATTTTGTCTCTATTGGCTTGGAATCATGGTTTTAAATCTTAAAAATAGTTTTTTCATTAAAAAATAGTTATTTATTGTATTTTTCTAAAACCGATTCATTTAGACCAAACCAGTGCTGGTTAGACCGTTTCCGGTCGGTAAACTGGTTCATTAGGTGGACCGGTCCGGTCACCGGTTCCGGTTTTAAAAACATTGGTTCCAACCCTATTGGAATTAGTGATTAATTCCAGTTTTACAACTAATTGGATTGTTGTAGAGTACAAGAACAAGGTGGTTGGTTTCTCTTGGGTCAACTCCCTCCGGAAATTATAGGAGGATTCCAGATCCGGAAGAGTCAATTGAGAGGAGGACGAGTTTTCCTCATGAAGTTGTGCAAGGACTGCGCAGGAGGACTTCAAAGGACAGTTCGATTCATCCAGAGGAGGAATCAATTCAGTTGTTGAGGGCCAGTATAAATTCCAGGACGCCAAGCAAGTCACCTCCCAAGGCAGAGACAAGCAGAGAAAGGCAGTGTGAATCACCCTGCACAGAGGCAACACAAAGGTTAACGCACGAGTATTTCATGTGGCCCAGTTTGGCTAGATTTCAAAGCAGAATCAGTTGTGACGCTGAGGTATTAGCCTCACAGATATTTTGCCAGTATTTCTCTCAGATTGGATTGCTAAATTAAGCATCCAAATCGTACTCAGAATTTATGTTGCTGCATAATAATAAAACCCTCATCTGCTCCACTGGTTTTCCCGCATTTAGTTTTTCTGGGGATAATTGTCGAAAAATCATTGTCATATTTTATGTGTGTGTGCTCTATATTTCTCAGTTTCCAACATTTTATTTTCTGCAGTGTTTTATTTGTGAAGAAATTTCAATGTGCATTATTTGTTGTTTGTTGTAGCAAATAAACTGCTTAATAATTAACCAATTAGAAGAATAATTTCTAGTTGTTGCATTTCAAGAGAATTTTCACATGGTATCAAAGCAAAGTTGACCAAACAAGAAGCTCAAAAGCGGAAGGAGGAAATCATTTAGATTCAGAGGGAGTCTGGAAGTTCAATTTCCAAGTCTGCGGAGGGCCTAACAAGGCAGTGCGAATTGCTGGATAGAGGGTTAACTTTCCAGTTGCAGAGTGCAAGAAGGGTCGATTTGTCCGGGTAGTGATTCCAGCAAGCAAAGATGAGCAGATCGTATTTCTTCACAAAGTAGATTCTTGATCTGGGCACAAATAATTTGTAGCAGTGATTGCAGTAGCAGATTAGTGTCAGGTGGAAGAGAGTGCACACATTAAGCAATTTTCTCATCCAATTCATTGGAGGAAATCTGAATTTTCTAGTCGCAGGTAGTAGAAGCAGTAGGCAAATCAGTGCATTCTAGGTAAGAGTGCAAGTAGCATTGCTAGCAGCCAAGCAGGAGAGGAGGAGATTCTTGTTTATAACCCAGTTGTGAGTTTGCAGAGATGGCCTCAGTAGGACTTCGTAATCAAGATAGATTGGATGGTGCTCCCAACTACATTATTTGGAAGGCCAAAATGTCCTGTATGCTAGATAAGCATGGCCTAAAGGATTATGCAGAAAGCTATAGTCGTACCTACGGACAAGCAGCAGCTAGAGAATTATAGAAAGGAAATGGCCAAGACAAAGCAGTTGTGGCCTGTATGCTAGATAAGCATGGCCTAAAGGATTATGCAGAGAGCTATAGTCGTACCTACGGACAAGCAGCAGCTAGAGAATTATAGAAAGGAAATGGCCAAGACAAAGCAGTTGATTCTTGATGGCATTCGACATCATATAATCTCACACTTAGCAGCCAAGAATATAGCCAAAGAAATGTGGGATGGACTTGCAGCACTATATCAGAATCCTTTCAAAAATCAGAAGTTGTTCCTAAGGGAGAAGCTGAGAACCACCAAGATGTAGAAGGGAGAAGGAGTTACTCCATACCTTACCAGGATTTAGGATATCCGAAATAAGTTGTCTGTCGTAGGTGAGATGCCAAAAGAAGTTGAACTGGTGCGTGTAGCCATCAATGGTTTCTCCGAGTGGACTACTTTCATCCAAGGCATTACTAGATGAGATACGCTACCTGGATGGGATCGTTTATGGTCAAATTTCACGTAGGAAGATTTGCGACTTGCTCTAGTCAAGAGTAGTCTCGATGGTAGCAGCAGAGGATCAAAGATTGTGAAGGAGGAGGAGAACATAGCCCTTGCATCAAAGGGAAAGGCAAAGAAAGTTCCTAGTCAAGGACAAGGCTCGCAAGGAGGTGAGAAGAAAAAGGACCTGTCAAAGCTCAAGTGCTTCAGGTGTGGTGAGTTTGGTCACTATAGTACTCAGTTTCCTCAGAGAAAGAAGGACAAGAAGGAGAAGCAACAGCAGACAGCAACTTCAGCAGAGATAGATCAGTTGTCCTCCAGGTTGGAGGAAGATTTTGCTTTGTATGCAGCGATACCTCAAGGAGAGAGGTGGGGAGACATTGAGCTCTAGACTCCAGAGTTGCGCAAGGTCCATCGAGGTGAGCAGACAGGTGTTTCCTCTTGGATCAATACCCTTGCTACAGGGGCCCACAGTGCTCAATAGCAGATGGATCAATGTTCAGGATGGCGCAGTCAGATCTTGAGGGACAGTTGCAGTACTAGTTGCAGTCAAATGTTGAGAGGCACATAGCAGTTGCAGCACAAATAGTTACTCAATGGACAGCGCAAAGGCTAGTTGCAGTCAAGGACTCAGGAGACAGTTGCAGAGCCAATCCAGGGACACGGATGATTCGGAATTTTGTTCTCAATTGCAGTAGTTGCAGCACAGTAGCAGAGTTGGCAGCAGTGTCAATCGCAGTGCAGTGTCAATCGCAACGCAGATGCAGGGTGATTTAGCTCAGAGTGGCAGATGAATCATAGTTGTGTAGTATTTGGTGGGCAATGGCAGTAGTTACAGATGTCAATCATCAACAACAGCATATATAGAGGATGTCATGGGAGAGAACACCTTCGTCGCTAAGAGGGATTGTTAGCTTTTGTAGCATCCGATGGTGTTCTAATCTCAAAATTTGTGAAGAGACTGGGACACATGAGATCTCCAAAACCCAGAAATTGTTTTTGGAAATTTCACCTTGAGACAGCTCAATTAAATTAATTGATCGATAATTAAAAAATGCCTAGAGTCTAACTTAGGGAAACTGATTAATTAATGGGAATTAATTGAGAAATGTGAGAATTGTCTAGAAACTCACATGGATCGACTCAGATGATCTCAACCATTGATAAGGATTTAATCGTGGTCGTTGGTGATCCACCTAGAGATTATAAAAGGAGGTCAATGGGGTTGGAGAAGAACACATAGGAAGAGTGAGTTTCCTTAGAAAATCAATTTTCCAGAGAGCAGCATCCAGTGGAAAGAAAACAAGCCAAGAAGGAAGCAGGATCTAGAGGGAGTTCAATAACATATTTTTGGAGGAAAATTCTCAATCCAGAAGAGTCAGTTGAGAGTAGGACGAGTTTTCCTTAGGAAGTTGCGCAAGAGGGCTTCAGAGGAGAGTTCGATTCAGCGAGAGGAGTTGATTCAGTTGTCGAAGGTCGAGATAAATTCCAGGAGGCCAAGCGAGTCACTTCCCAGGGCAGAGACAGGAAGAGTTGTAGGATTCAACGAGTTACAAAGGCAGTGCGAATCAGCCTACGCAAAGGCTGACGCAGGGGCATTTCATGTGGCCCAGTTGTGGCCTCAGATATTTTGCCAGTATTTCTCTCAGATTGGATTGCTAGATTAAGCATCCAAATTGTACACAGAATTTTTGTTGTTGCATAATAATAAAACCCTCATTTGTTGCACCGGTTTTCCCGCATTAGGTTTTTCTGAGACAATTGTCCAAAAATAATTATCATATTTCGTGTGTGTGCTCTATATTTCTTAGTTTCCAAGATTTTATTTTCCGCGGCGTTTTATTTCTGAAGAAATTGCACTATGAATTATTCATTGTTTGTCGTAGCAAATAAACTGCTTAATAATTAACCAGGTAGAAGAATAATTTCCAGTTGTTGCATTTCAAGAGAATTTTCAAAGTACCTAAGGGACAACTACTAGACCAAATGGCAACAATGAGACAAGGACCCACTGTCACCTCCGTCGATGTCCCCTGCTGTTTATGGACTTTCACCAATGGGAGGAGTCTCGGCATAAAGGAAATCACTAGGAGGATAAGGTCAATGACAAGGTACAATGTGATTTCCAAAGCCCATTCAAAGGAGAGACTCAAATGATGGCTTGCTTGCTTCAAGAGCAAGAGAAGGTCCCTCCAAGAAAGGCTTATGGGTAGGAGGATCAAACCTCGGTGAAAAAG
Organism: Pinus taeda; assembly: GCA_000404065.3. Taxonomy (NCBI): domain Eukaryota; kingdom Viridiplantae; phylum Streptophyta; class Pinopsida; order Pinales; family Pinaceae; genus Pinus; species Pinus taeda. The sequence continues at coordinate 513,581 of APFE031677373.1, read as the reverse complement.
GTGTTCAATAAAAGAGGTATACCCAGATCTTGGCTTCCTAACGTTAAAGGTTGGCTTCTATGACGTTAAAGGTTGGCTTCCAAAATCTGCGCTAGGGCTTAGCTTTTCTCACAGATGAACAATTGGAAACTCATGAAACTTGGTTAACCTCTAGAGGAGACAAAAGCGCAGAAGTTTGTCGAAGTGGAAGTGTAAAATCATCCCTCTAGAGAAATTCGCATGATACCCTAGCAAGGATGTCTAGGTGAGAGACCGAAATTTGAGAGGAGAAAAAGAAGAGGAAAGGGGTTGATCACCAAATTTGCTCGGATTAGTGTCTTCTTCTTGGGCTATGGAGTCTATGTGATTCGAAATCCGACTAATATCGTCTTCAAGGAGGCTAGAAAATGATGCCCTAGCAAACACTCTCTAACATTTACCCACCCAAGATTTATGGACTTTCATGGAAAGAAAACGAGTTCCACTCAACTAGGAACATTCATCTACTCGCTATTAATGAGTAACAAGCACAAATTTGCAATCTAACATTCTCCTATAATGATATTCAACAATTAGGGCATGAAAGAACAATAACTAGTTGCATAATTTCCACACATTAGACATTATTATGCAAATATCTTTGAAAATAATACTTACAAGAAGACAACATATATATCCAAATCCAACATTCAAAAAATGGCTCCTAGAGAACGAAAATTTCAGCTCCAAAGAAATCGAAATGCATCAAGAGATCTCCAATAGACAAACCAAGAAAAGGAACAAGAATTTTAGCTCCAAAGAAATCAAAATGCATCAAGAGATCTCCAATAGAAAAACCAAGAAAAGCGTGAAATTCTCTTAGGAGAGAACTAATCCCAAGTCAAGTGATAATGAATGAAGGAGAGTGACTCTCATATTTATACAATCCTCTAAGGTACTTGAATGGCGTAAATTAGCCTAATGATGCCCCTAGAATATTATAATGTGCAAGATAACAGTCTAATTGGTGACAAGCCCACCAAATAGCTCCAAAGACAAATGATAAGTCTCTCAAGAGGGCCGCAAATGATAGAATAATAGTGCAAATGGGTTGTTGGAAGACCTAGACAAGTCCTCCATGTGCCAAATCGAAGAGGTGAGCTCTCATGATGATGACCAACGGGTTGGCCCCTTGATTTCCAAGAAAAACATCTGTGGTGCTCCCAAGTGGTTGTGGGCCACAATACATGGTCTCATGGGTCTCTAACTGGATCAATATGCCAATACTCCATCCATGAGGGCTAAAATGATGATACAAGCCCTCCCATGTCTCCCTACGTGAGACGAAATCCCATTTGGGCCTTGGATCAACTGCCAAGTGTCTGGTGCATGCATGTGGCTCGCTGGGCAATGTGGTCCAAGTTCATCATCATCTTTGCATGAGTGAGGCACGAGAAAGCTAAATGTGGTGTTCAACGACCCCATGTTGTGGCAATCAATGCTTTGTTGTGGAGAAGGCACATGACTCTCAACGCTCACCCTACAAGTGTCATCATGAACCTCTGGAGGGCTTGGATCCTATATAGGGAGGCCAAACCCAAGGTGAAGACCCAACCTTCTTCATATGCCTTTTGCCTTTTACTAATTTTCTTTCTTTAGACTACTTGGGGCTCTAAGGAATGAGAGCGTGATGTATATGATATAGCAGTGAATACCCCCTTGAGGTTGGGCAGTTCATCGCCCACCAGGGGTTAGGACAATCATGGGTTCCTTAATGATGCAAGGGGCTCACATAGGGGCCCTAAGAACTAGATTGATGGCCATGATGATAAGGGTTAGAGCTCATGTTTGGCTTTTTCCCACGTGCTAAATCTTTATGTCCTGGCCAATTTTTGCATTTTATGGTACATTTCTTATTGTAAGTGGCCAAATTATGCTTTTAACTTTCTTTTAGCTACATCAACCTCTGGAGCATCATTTCAGGCCCGACCCAAAGTGTGGACAAGGGGAGGTGGAAGTTAACTCCTTGTGGACGCAATGGACAAATGTGGACCCAAATGGGAAAACATGTGAAAAGGGGTTAAAATGAGCGGAGGGGAGTGATGCATGTGGCGTCGGGAAGCAAGACCATGCGACTAACCACCAAGTTGGACAAGGGGACAAGAGTACAGACAAAGGCCATTCTTTCTGCCAAATCCCCCCACTAGTCAATGTCCAGATGTGTCCATGATAAGTAAGCAAAAATACCCAATTATATAATGAAAAGCTATGAAACCAGATTCGTCCCCCAAGCCCTATGTGTCCCAAATCCGGCAAATCAGGCACAATTCAGGCGGGTTCGTGTCCGCAAAATGGACACTTCAAATCTAGAACGTGTCCCGATCAAGACACTTCGAATCCAGAAGATGTCCTGATTTTCGGACATGAATCCAGAAATCAAGAACTTGCGCGGTGTTATAAAGGCATATTTCCCCATTCTATTTGCACATTCACTTGTTTAGTTCAATGATAGTGATACTATAGAGGGGTCATCCTCCACACCAGCAGATGATGATGACCATGATGATGAGGACAGCAGTGCTAATTTTGATGATGACTATGAAGATTGATGAATCATGAGTCATGAGCTACCTACTGCCTTGAGGCTTGTATACTTGTAGACTTGTAGCTATAATTGTTTTGTATTTGCTATTTCTATTTGCCATTGGCATTGCACTACCTATGTAAACAGTCACACATTTTGATTTTGATGACTTAATGAGAAAAATACAATATCTTTATCTTACTATCTTGTCTTTCTCCTATTGGATCATTGATGAATTGAATATGGATTATAAATTTATAATTTGTCATTCATCATTTATGTAACAATTGTATTTGTAATTTTTATGCATAATGTTACTTTGTAAAACCTACATCTAGATGAAGATCTATGTTTGAATCAATGAATTTGTATCATGAATGAGAATTTGTGTAAGAAATATCTAATTTTTAATATATATATATATAGAGTGTCTGAACATGTCCTGTTTCGGGGGGTCAACGTGTCTGTATCCGACACTCGAATCCCCGTATCTGTCGAATCTTGAATCTCCGTGTCAGGTGACTTAGATGAAAAGTCATACCTTCGAGGTTGGAAGGCCCACCTTCAAACACAGGATCATAGGAGATGGGCAAGGGCACATAATGGTCGGCTTAGGTGGCGAAGAATGGTGGCACATCGAGCTATCTGGTTGTTGCAAGAGGTTGTTGGTTGCCAGCTGAAGACAAATCTAGGAGAAAATTTTCTCCTATGGGTATCACCCACTAGTGGTAGCTAACAGGACATACATGCTTTGAAGCTTGACATGTGTCCCCTAGATTTGGAGTGTTTCACATGTGGGCCTATTGATAATTTTTCTTAGGGCTATATTGTTCTTTGCTTTAGATAATTGCATTTCATCATTTTACACATTTAGTTCACCCCACATCATTATAACAATTACATCATATGCAATTATGTAGAAAGAACAATATCATCAACAATGCCGCAAAATATAAAGGAGCAATAGAAGAAAAGCATTCACACATAGAGACACCAGGATTGGTCAGAGACCAGGGCAGAACCCCACAAGGTGGAAAACCCTTTCAAATTCTTCTTATTAGATTGTCATAAAATATTCAGCAATGGGAGAGTACAATAATCCATTTCTTCATTCACAAGACTACCAAACAAAATTAACCAAATCATATCCTAAAGATGAACCTTATAATACTGATCAAAACCATGATTCAAAAGCTTACGGTCAACTATCAACATTTGTGGTCAACTGTCGAAATCTACGGTCACCTGTCAAATGAAACCCTAGGTCCCAGCTGCACGGAGAGAAAATTTGTGTCGCTGAAACTTTTTGGCCACACAGATAGGTTATTATGGGTGCAGTTGCAACCAAAATTTCCCTTTGGTAACCCTGCAGTTGTGAACCAAAAACCCTAATCACACGTGCGAGCTTCGAACCTTGTAATTTCGAACCTGTACAAGCGAATTCCCTGCAAACCAATTTTAGACCTATGCGAGCCAAAAACAAAGAAGAAAAAAGAAGAATGTTTGGTGATTGTCTCCAAATGAGGGTCATTTGACTTGTATTTATAGCCATCCAAAGGTGTCCAATTTCTCTTTTGGGCTGACCTATCCTTTTGTGCACGTGGGTTTCCATATTAAAATTATATTTTTCTTCAACCAATTCAATTCTTCCAAGGGCTAGGAGGGGTCTTTCTTAATGAGGAAGATTGTCTAATGGAGGGATTTTGTCCCTGAGCTACCAAATTAACACTCCCTCACAGCTAGGGAGAAATTACTAACTGCAACATATGTCCCATCACAAGTGTCTAGACATCATCAAATGTCATCTTTGCTCATCTCTGCTAATCTCTGCTCATATCTGCTTATCCCTGCTTATATCTTCCCATCCCTTCTCATATCTTTGTTTATCTCTGCTTGTCTTTGCTTTCCTTTTGCTCATATGTTGAACACTCGAATCTAAAAGAAGAATTTGACATCGAAGGGGAGCCCAAGCTACCAACCTCAATTAACATTGAAGAGCTTAGCTCAATCTAGAACAACATCAAGGAACACTGCTCAACCTGGAACCACATAGAGGAGCCCATCTCAACTCGGAATCCACTGAAAATGAGGAAGGTCCTATGGGACACTCTCACCTCATGTCTATGACAGTGGGGAAGGTCCTATGGGACACTCTCACCCCAAGTCATCTCATAGGGGAGCATATATCTTCCACCCTATGTCGAGCAATAGGCGAGATATGATATCTCATCCATCCTATTGCCTTTTGATCTTGCCATCAATGACCCTCAATTGTCATGTGGTAGAAGTTAGAACACTTGCATCTCTAGCTTGAGTAGGATGTCACTTACCATAAATAGTAAGGATCGCGCCTAACTCAAGCAACTAGCACCCATTGGCCAAATGGGTAGGAAAGACAAATGCCAACTAGCGTATATTCCGCATACACCAAGATAGGGGAGCATACGTCTTCCACCCTATGGGTGACAAATAGGGGTGATACCCTATTGTCCAGACTCCAGAGATCCCTCAACTCCATGAGCTCTATGGCTCTATTCCTCACTTTGGGAGCTCAGACAGGGAGGAAGAGCTAGCTCAATGTCCTCGATCAACTCAAACCCTTACTCAAGAGGGTCACATCCATCAATCCATGTTGCTCTTTGTATATCAATGTGCTCATATCTCGTACCGGATCAAATAATTTGCAAAAGGGTTCAATCATACTGCTTTGTGCAATTATTTCGAGCAGCAACCTCTATTTTCCTATTCATACGAAACATCAAATCAAATATTATGTTAGAGCAAATACATGTCATAAAAGGATACCTTATTCATCCTCCTCTCACGGAGGTAGCAACCACAAGCCCAAGCTTGTCTCATACAGTAGCACTATCTTAACCTATGAAGATATTTCTAACCCAACTATATATACAAGATTCTTTGCCAATCTGATCCTAGTCTTGTTGTCACGATATATCACTGCCATATCCAGAAGCTGCTCAAACAACTCTCCAAAGAGCTTCCTTAACCGAACTGTCTCGCAGATAGCCATGCTATCAACAATGTACTCAACCTCGATTGTACCTAAAAGCTACAGACTTCTATTTCTTGCTCATTTAAGATGTCATGGCAGATCCAAAGTTCCAAACTAAAGCAGCGCCCAAATGTGCTCTATTTATTGTTCACGGGTTTTTCCACTAGCATAAAAATATCTAGCCCAGTCAACATCAGCATATCCATGCAATTGTACATCTCCCACAGCATGTTTCAGACCAAAATTGGTTGTCCCATGTAGATTATTTCAAAATGTGCTCAGCGGCAACTCAATTTGCACTCAAGGTGTTTACTACAAAGCATATACCAGACGGGCATTCTCAAGGAACACCAATGCCTCAATCAACTATCGATAATCAGAGGAATCTACCAAGTCAGGTCTAGCAACATCTCTGCATAATTTATTGAAATTCAATTCCATTAGCGTGTCCAAGGATTTGCATTTCGTCTTTCCAAATCTCTCCAATAGCTTCACGACATATTTGAAATTTCCCTTGAGAAAGGGAAATCTCTCTAGGTCTTTTCCAAACTTCTAATCCCAGAAAGTAATGAATCATGCCAATATCCTTCATCTCAAACTCAGAGGCCAACTACCTCTTAAATTGATCATCAAAAGCTCATTATATGTCAAGAATACATCCTCAACATAAAAAACTCCAAAAAATCATAGGCATACCTTGGACCACTTTGAAGTAGAGGTTCGAATCGACACTTCCAAACTTCACCATGTAACTATCAATGCAGACATACCAGGCTAGGGGAGCTTGCTTCAAACCATACAAACCTTTGTGCAAACATGACACTGATAAAATCAATATACCAAGCGTCAAACAAGTCAATACTATGCAATCAAATCAACCAAGTTTGCTTATCAAGCCTTAAATGCCAAACCAAAACTAATATCAAAAACATGAAAGTTTCTTCCAATATCATTGTTAAACTTTTCAATCCAAGAACCTAAGTACCAAGTTACAACTTTGTCTATTGTCATAACAACAATTGTCATTTACCAAGCAATATCAAGCCAAACTTCATCTAAACATCCACGTGATCACAATATGAATCATTTCTATCACTAAATGTCAAGGACAAGTCAAATATTCATTGTGAGATTTCTGCAATAGCCAGAATAAACATCACTGCATACTAAGGAGAAATCCTTTATTGTCATACTGGTCCAATGATCAGATCAAGATAAATTACATAATGATATGCATACTATAGACCCCTGCAAACACAAGATGATTTAAGACATATTCTTTGCAACATAGAGATCTTTGCATAAAACAGTGATCAATTATGAAATTCTCCTCAAGATTCTATTAGTGATGATTCTCTAGATTTCAGCGTTTTCATTTTCTATCATGCGCTCCTGGATTCATGCATAAGGTTTTAGATTTTTGTATGCTGCAGGCTCAGCCACACCCATAGGCCCTCTTCCGTACCACTGGGAGGCTTGCAGCCACACCCTTGAGCCTTTCTCCTAGCGGCTGGGGCTTGGACTAGGAGAAATCTTATCTGCCCAAATCAGAATTTGCCAAAACTTCTTCCTTCAACAACACCAAACGATAATCTTATTTATGGCCAAAAACCTTGCTTCAACAATCACGAGTCTTCTACTTATTTACAGCAAATAATGTTGGGATTCATGAAGAGTTTCTCCCTCTGAATGGGAAGCCTCTTTAATCATTATCAATCAAGACATCAACTTGTCTATCATAATATTGTCATGTATCAACAAAGCTGCCAGATCACAGATTCACAACTATATCAGGTTTTCAAAAATATATGCATCATAGTCATAACAAATCGTCATCAGCTGCTTCATTATTACAAATGAACATATCATCAAATAGTCATCAAAGGTTAGTATCATATAGGTGAATCTTCATAAATTCATACTTCAAGGATCATAATCACAACATCACTTCTTTATCGTATTACTTAACCATCAAGTCAGGGCATACAATGTCAAATTTACTAAGCTTATCAAAACCTAACCAAGATCAACAAGAGTATCAATATTATTGTCACACTTTTACCATCATGGTTACCATGCTTATCACAAGCATTAATAATAATATCAAGTTATCAAAATCAATGTTTCTAGCCAACTTTATAAAATCAGGAAATCCACCATGACTTGCCTAATATCAAGAGTACAAATATATGACATGTACTAGAAATCAAACTTACTTTCATGAGTCATTCATGAAGGTGATATTCAACATACCTTAGGACTTAATTTGCCATCCAATCTTGCAACTAAATCATAACATTAAAACAATATACTACACATACCTTGTAGTATTCATATACCTTTGCAACTCGTAACACGTATTTATCATTGGCAGCTATAGAACTTGCATATTGTAATTTTTGGATCTTATTTTGAAAATTTTCAAAAACTCTCCTCGGGTACTTCTTTCCTTTTCCAGCACCAGCTCTTCTCTTCCTACACTAGCTGTCTTTTCTAGCACCTTAGATGATCCTCAAAAAAAGGATCTACTTATCACATCTCATCTAGAGGTTAGAATTATTCACATACTTAAATATTCATGCAAGAAGTATAAGCAATAATCAAAAAAGTAAGTTTAGTATCATAAATATAAACAAGAATAGTGACATAAATCTAAAAGGTACTTATCTTCAACCAGAAGTGATCATCTCCCACTTGAATCAGCCTCCGAGAGTTAGTACTATTCGTTATCCATGTAACCAATGTTGCCTTCAATATTTCCATTCATCAGCAACCAGGCTCAATTTAGGTTAGCCAAACTAGGGTTACACTAAATCTGTCACAAGTGCTAGAACAACTTCTCAAAAACTCAAGCCTTTATCAGATTCCAGGGTTCCTACCAAACCCTAACCTCATGTTATCCATCAAACCCTAATAACCAGATTTCCTAGGGTTTCCTACGAACCCTAGCCTTCTTTTAGGTCTCCTCCATATTCTCTTGCTTCCATCAATGATGTCTTCATAGACTTCTTTTCAAATTTCAGCCCAACTCCGATACCATGTTAGTTTTTCTTGGAGTTATATTGTTCTTTGCTTTAGATAATTTTACACATTAAATTCACTCCACAGCATTATAACATCATTACATCATATGCAATTATGTAGAAAGAACAATATCATCAACAATGAAGTGGAACATAAAGGAACAATAGAAGAAAAACATTCACACATAGAGACACCAGGATTGGTCAAAGACCAGGGCAAACTCTGCAAGAGGGCAAACCCTTTCAAATTCTTCTTCTTATTAGATTGTCATAAAATGTTCAACAATGAGAGAACACAATAATCCATTTCTTCATTCACAAGACTATCCAGCGAAATTAACCAAATCATGTCCCAAAGATGAAACCAACAATAATATTAATCAAAACCATGATTCAAAAGCCTGCAATCAATTGTAGAAATCTATTGTCAATTGTCAAATGAAACCCTAGGTCCCATCCGCACATAGAGAGCGATATGCTTGTGATTGAAACTTTTTGGCCGCATAGATAGGTCGTTGTGCGTGCAACTGCAACCCAAATTTTCTTGTGGCAACCCTGCAGATGCAAACCAAAAACCATAATCACAAGTGTGAGCTTCGAACCCTGTAATTTCGAACCTATACGAGCGAATTCCCCGCGAATCAATTTCAAACCTGTGAGAAGCAAAACCAAAGAAGAGAAAAGAAGAATGCTTGATGATTGTCTCCAAATGAGGGTCATGTGACTTGTATTTATACTGATCAAAAGGTGTCCAATTTCTCTTTTGGAATGACCTATCATTTTGTGCACATGTGGCTTTCCATATTTAAATTATATTTTTCTTCAACCAAATTAAATTCTTCCAAGGGGTAGGAGGGGTCTTTCTTGACGAGGAAGACTGTCTAAAGGAGGGAATTTGTCTCTGAGCTGCCAAATTAACACCTATCTTTTTTTGTAGTTAGATTGCTAGTGATGGACTAAATCCACTCTATATTGTTGGCCTCCCTCACCTCTCATATAACTATAGGGAGGAAAGAGTCCTTTCATCATATTCATTCATTACAAACTTGTATTGGAGATTATGAGGAGTGGAGCACACTAATCTCTCTCTCTCTCTCTCTCTCTCTCTCTCTCTCTCTTATACTCTTCATTGTGATATCTCTCTTTGTTTTGGAGAACTGCGGTTCTTGGAGGAAGTTCAATGAAAAATCTAGGGTTAGGGTCTTACCCAGAGGGAGCAAAGAAACTAGTGTTTAGATAAATCCTAGAGAGGCAATTAAGCATTGTATCTTGTCTCTCTTGTGAAAGAAAACTAGAGTTTCGCAGTATTTGAACACCCTAGTGCTACTTGTTATGCTTGTTGTGGAGAAGAGAGAAATGTTTTTCACTTGTAGAATACGAGTGTAAGTGCCAAGGAAGACTTACTAGTGATGAGGCTAGATGTCCAACTTTGGTTAGGAGTGATTCCTAGCCAAGAAGATTTGGTGATAGGGTCTTCTATGTTTCCCTAGATAGTAGATAAGGTTTGGACTCTGGGGAATTCGACTTGTGCCATCTATGTAATAAAGATGTGGTAAGCATTCATACTTCATATTTTGTATATAGATGAAGTTTCCAACTGTTAAAATATTGTGTGCTTGCAGATTTGATTTTCAGCTTATTGTATCTTATTGATTGAGTAGATTCCAGCAATTGTCGTTCACGTTGATTTGACATAACATATAGATATATTAATTAAGTAATTTAGCACATCCAAAAAATAAAGGAGCAGATTTGCTGTTGTTATAATAAGCTATAATCAGGTATTTCGAATCTGTTATATGCCTAGAAAGGTGAGCCCTAAGGCCTATAGCATTGTGATATTAAAGTACATTTACATGGTATCTATTCTCCGCTAGATGAAATTAGGCTGACGGGAAGTGAAATATTACTGTTATGTTTAACATTTCAGATCATTCCTGAAGCTGAGCATTCACATGGAATACATCCTGGAAACGTGATGACCAAGATGGAATTTCTGAATTTGCATTGAATGCCCGATTTCCAAGAAATTTCTACATTCTGAATTAGATTTATTTGCCTGCAGCAACAGGCATAGCTTAGAAGTTTGTGGGAAACTGCAATTTGAAATTTAAGTTTAAACTTATTGAGGATGACAGGTGTTTTATTTGTTTCTTGAAAAACTGTTTTTTGGTAATGATAAGCATGGTAATCTTAGTTGAAACTTGAAAAATCTCTGCTAAAGTGTTGTACTCGGGTTTCCCATTTTCAATTTTAATGGGACTGGAGAGCAAGGATAAAAGAATGGCATGAATACTTGTATGGATCTGTTGTATTGCCTCCTGTACACTAATGAGAAAGTCATTTATTTACCAAAAAGGCAAAAAAGTTGCAATGGGGGTTATGATACATGAAGGTGAAGTGGATCACGAAAGTGAAAATTCACAAATCCTTTTGTAAGAAAAAAGGACGCATGCTTGTTGAGCTGTGAAAGATTGAGGTAAATTTCCTTTTGAAATTAACTTGACCAAAAAGGGAAAAGATTTGCATGGGATGTTATGTCCCATACTCTATCATTATTCGAAGGTAAAGTGGATGGAGATAGGAAATACTCACAAATCCTTTTGTATGAAAAAATGATGCATGCATGTTGAGGTGTGAAGGATTAAGGCAAATTCTTTTTGAAATTTGCTTCGCCAAGCTAGAAGCAGCACAGTTTCTGATGGGTCACCACAGTAATCTATCCTTGCAGCTCCTAGATGTAATTGAAGGTATCTAAGGTCCTCTCTCTCTTTCCCCCCTCCTTGACCAATGCGTCAAAATAAAAGTAGCTTCAAATATGATTCTTTAAAGTTACTCTTTCCCTTTTTCTTAATGTTCTGTATTGCATAGAAATGATTTTTTATTTAAAAAAGAATAAATTTGCTAAAAAATCTTATAGATAAAAACAAATCATTGTGAAATTATAATAAGGGCATCAATGATCAGACTCATGTTATGCATAGCTTAAGCCTTATATTGGCTGTCCTCTTCCAATATCAAGAAATCACCCAAAGAAAATGTCATTATAGAAAACCAGGAGGGAAAATTCCTTTCAATGAAAAAGAATACAAACTTTTCAATTTAGGCCAAATGGCAAAGATGGTGAAGGATGGGATTCCTAAGATCCTCACACACCCTCCCTTACACAGGTCAGAGTGCAGAGCTCCCATACTAGAAACATTGCAACAATGGAAGCAGTAAACACACACACATGCAACCACACAGCTGGGAGGAAAATTTTCAATGCACTCTGCTCAACCAGCCTCCACATACACCACTTCTGCTCAGAAAAATGCAGACATGCAGTAACACAGCTCTGCTGCAATAACTGAAAACAATGTTACATTTATTGTTATCACAATTTATCGCCAAGGGACCAAAATTTAAATTATCGACAATATTGGGAAAATTATCAGAAATTATTGAGAAACTTAAAAAAACATACAAAAATAAATCATATTTTTCAATTTTTTAACTTCTGAAGCAACATCAACATTAAACAAACATATTGCTACATAAATATGAAAATAAAATCGATATATAAGATGTATAAGATGTCAAGTGGTATATCCATGTTGAAATATGATATTTGTCTTGAGATGTAAGATCTAAGAGAATGATACGAAATCATATTAACACAAAAATAAATGTATCTCATCGAATGAATCATGGCAATGAAAACAACAGACTTCCCCTTGTTTGCTTAATGGAAAATGATCACAGCATCCTCAACAATGTTATTAGAACCAGACCAAAAAATTGGTTGAGCAAAAAATACATAAAATATTCAAATTTTGAAAAGAACATACAATTCAGGTGCATCCATATGAACCCAATTATTATACACAAATTTCTCATGTATATAGCAAGGATGCGCACTGCATATTAACCAAAATATGCACCAAGTGTAATCCATCTTTGAATCAAAATAGATCAACAAAGAGGCCATAAATAGCCTATAGAGTGCAAAGAAAATCAAACTACAACAAATAGCTACATAACATCAAAATCATTACCTATATTTGGATCCTCCTCATCAAGATCACCCTCTAAGCATTAAAATAATATAGAAAAAACTTAACAAGCCTAATCAATGATTTTGCTTGAGTGAAATGTACATTTTTACTAGTGTCATGAAGGAGTTCAATAGCCAATGCTATGAACATCAAGGTACATAGAGGGCATGGTGCTCTTGATTAAATGTCAATTTCATACCCTCATACATCACGAATCTAGTAGAAACATTGTAATCTTGTCAATCCTGAAATCTTGAAATCTACAAGTCTGTTGAATTTTGAATGGGATCTAAAATTCTACTCTCCATACGAAATCCAGTGAGGTTGGAACCACCTTCCAACACCTTGAAACAATTAATGATAATGTTAAAAATTTAAGTAAATGGATAAAATGAATTACTACAAGAATTTAATATTACCATTATCTACTATGGTATGTATCTCATGAGATGAATCATGGTAAATGAAAAACAATAGATTTCCCCTTGTTTGCTTGATGGAAAATAGTCAGAGTATCCTCACAGCTCAATCTCTTAACTTACTTTTTTTTAAATGAGGGTTAAACGAGAAAAAGATGGTTATAGTTGAAATTTAAATTGTGATAATTTCAAATGGAAAAATTATTGTGATAATTACTGCCGATATTATTGCCAAAGTTGGTTTTGGCGATACTATTGTGATAATTCCAATATTATCATGATAAGTGAAACACTGGATAATTATAAACGAAAAATTATTGTGATAATTATTGTCGATATTATTGCCAAAGTTGGTTTTGGTGATACTATCGTGATAATTCCAATATTATCACGATAAGTACAACACTGGCTGAAAACATGCATGCACCACATAGGCTGAAAATAAACAATATTGTTTCTTTCTATTGATCTGGAAATGACATTTACAGATGAATGCAGCCCCTAAAGGCTTTTGTTATATTAAACACAACACAAAAGGGCCAAGCCCTTTCTGACTAAATGGACGTTGCTCTTTGTCCCAAATGGGCTTACAACAGCCCAAACAAAATTCTGCCAACAACAGAAATTCTTTTCTTTTCTTCTGCCTGAAATTTATTGGCTTGGATCTTCATTTCCACAGCAGTTATTGATTCCTCTTCAATTTGGAGTCCTCTCCAAAATCCACGAGCTCTTCTTGTACCTCAGGCAATTTGAACTAGTAATTCTATCCTTCTTCAAGGGTTTACCGTTTTACCCAATTTTAAAACTGGAACCTTCTTTCTGGCATCTTCGCCCTTCTCCACACTGTCACTGAACCTCATCCCCTTCATAGGCAGTTCTCCCTAGCATTTCTGTGCTAGAACCACTTTCCTTCTTTTGCTGCTACCCCACTCATTGTCTTGTGCGTTGGATTCCCTTCACCTCTCACTGCATTCTCTTTTTTCTCCATGGCTCTTCTCTGTCTTGTCTATTTCGAGAAAATGAGTCCCTATTCAACTTTTTCCAAAAGCGATAATTATATCCCACCCTTAGAATAATAGCCTTTTCCTCCTCAATGAATGTTTCCAATTGCACAATCACCCTTCATCAAGCTATTGACTTCAAATCATGGGAGGCAGCTTTCTTGGATGGCCCTTCACCTAATGAATTAACTCCCAGCAAAAATTGTCCATGTGGCAGAGGCTCACAAGGAGTGGAGGCCCCTCTCTCATAGCTTGCCAACATAGGCATCTTGAAGGAATGTGAACCTGATGCCAACTGCATCCACTTTTCTAACTCAAGCATGGTGGCCAATTCGTTCTTGATCGTTCTCTCTGCTCATGCATTGATCTCGTTGTGGGATCCTTTAAAATCCCCTGCAATCAAGACCATGAATCAGTTCAGACTTTAACAGCGTTGTTAGAGCTTCCCTTAATGCCCCAATGTAACCATAATAACAATTCGTGCAAGTGCCAATTGTTGAAATTTGGGTAGCTCGGAAGGTATTTCCAAGAAGAGAAACCCCACAAAAAGGGAGCTTGTTGGCAAGGTACCCAAGTTTGGGCATATTGACCCAAAGGAGTGGGCTTAGAACCAAGAAAATGAATTTAATTTAATTATGAGTCATGTAGGCTTAGGTTGGCCAACAAGGCCAAGGGACATGACCATTGGAGTTTCACACACCTTGGACAAGTATAAATAGAAGCCCAAAGGAGAGGCCTAATCACACAATGATATGGACTTCAGGTGTGGGGCAAGAGAGCCTAGAGGAGCCATAGCCTACTGGAGAAGGTAGTGTTTAGCAAGTCTGTCAAGAGAAGGTCGAGGACACTGTTCTATGATCCAAGCAAAGGTTGGTTAAGGTATTTGTTGTCTAATGAAGAGGTTTGAGCCTTGAAGAGGGTTGGACGGTATCTTAACTAGGCCACAAAAGGAAAGAACCATCCACTGGCCTAAAACAAGGGATTCGAGAGGGTCGGTCCATGTGCAATAGAGCTACAAAGCTCTATTTTGTGGGCAGCCAAGGGCCGCAAGGTGATCAAGGCAGGTCGAGGGCCTCAAACAGTTGTTGAAGGTGTTGGACACAGATTGTCATTGATGTCAATATGGCAATATTCAAGGAAGGAGACAGAGCCAAAGAAGAGGAGCACACAGAGCCATCGGAGCCAAGAGGAGCCAAGAGGAGCAAAGGTGGTTAAGCGTTGTATGAAGTTGCTGGTGAAGGCTGCTGCAGCTGTTGAACAGTGTTGAAACACTTGGAAGAAAGTTGCTGAAACACCAATTTCTCCATTGCTGAAACACCAACCTTTTCCACAGTTGTTCGACACTTGTGAAAGATTTGCCGATACACCAATTTCGGCGTTGCTAAAACACCAGCCATTTCCACGACGACATTATATTTTCAGCACATCGTAAACATGAGGAAGCTAAAGCGAATGGAGGAGGGAAGCCAGAAGGTCGAGCAAGTGTTGAGGAAGCCGAAGCTCAAGCGAGCGAGGAGGAAGCCAAAGAGTCATTGAGTAAGCGGAAACGAATGGACAAAGGCATGAGAATGTATAAAACAGAGAACTGTTGTTGCTGTTGATGTGGTGAAGAACTAGAGTGTGAGGTAGTAGAAGCAGCAGAGGCTGTAGAGGCAGTAGGAGCAGTAGAGGCAGGACAGCAGGAGTGAGACAATCTCAGCTGAATAGTGTGCAGCAGCATACCTATTTATACCAAGGTTGGGTTGGAGCCCAAGAGGTTGGAGCCTCAAAATTGAACTGGACTGAAGTCATTGGGGGTAGGTGCTCCTAAGTGCAGAACCACTGCAAAACAGAGTTTGTGCTCTAGAGGTTGGAGCCTCACTGAAGTCCAAGTTAGAGTTTGGCAACTATTCACAATCAGATTTATACTTATATTGTATTTATTTCATTGCACTGTCTTGAGTTTTAATAAAAGCATTAATTTCAGCTGTTGATTTCTGTATTCTGTGTATACATACACATATCTATATATGTTGCTGGCAATCACTAGAACAATTAAAGTAAATAAATAAATAATAAGAAATATTGATTCATCCCCCTCTCAGTATTTTCAACAATTGGTATCAGAGCAGGCTTCTTCATACTAGCCTAACAGCTTGAAGAAGGATCCGCAGCCATGATGAGAAATCACGAAGCATCAGGAAGACCTCCTTTGTTCGATGGCACTAACTTTGGTTTCTAGAAGAAAAGAATGACCTACTACTTAATGTCCCTTGGACCCGAAGTCTAGCATTTTGTTCAAAATGAATACAAAACGACTACCACTCTTCCAATGGACCAAGACGAGAGGAAAGCCTACATCGCAAATGCAAAGGCCATGAACTCCATCACTACTGGAATCACTGATTCTAAGTTTACAAAAATCATGCACTGTACATCTGCCAAAGAAATGTGGGAGAAGCTAGTTGGCTTGTACGATGGAGACTCAAAAGTAAAAAAGGCAAAGCTTCAAACTCACCGAAGACAATTTGAAAGTTTGAGGATGGAAGATGAAGAAGACATTGCAGCATACCTCCTCCGAGTAGCTGAAGTGGTAAATTCCCTGAAAGGATTGGACGAAAAAGTTGAAGAAAGTACCATTGTTCAAAAGGTATTAAGGTCTCTTCTAGACAGATTTGACTCCAAAATAAGCGCTATAGAAGAAGCAAAGGATCCAGATACCCTCAAAATGAATGAACTCCATGGAATTCTCACTGCCTATGAAATGAGGAAAGGTGGCCCAAGCTCCAAAGATGCAGCATTCAAGGCCTCAAAGTCAAAGAAGGGGAAAGAAAGGAATGACTGTAGTGATGAGTCTGATGTGGAATCTGAATTGGCTCAATTTGTACGAAAGTTGAAGAGAGGATCTAAGCTTAAAGCCTAAAGGCAAGTATCCTCTTATCTGTTTTAAATGTGGTAAACTAGGTCATTATGCAGCAAAATGTCCTCATAAACATGACAGTGATGATGAAGGAAATTCTAAAAGAATGGCACATAAAAAGAAAGGGTTCAATAAGAAAAACTTCTCCAAGCAAGATGAGTCTGATGAGGATGAGTTTATGGTCATCAAAAGGAAATCAGATGAGGAAAGTGATCATGATGAAAGCCAAGAAGCATTATTCATGGCACTCGCAAATGATAATGACTCAGGGCTGGAAGGAAATGTAGATGAACTGTTAATAAGCGCCATTGAAGAAAATGAGAAACTACGAAACAAAATCATTTCTCTCAAAGTGGAAAACGAGGAAATAAGAAGGAAAGATCTCTTGGAGGCAAAGCTTAAAGAAAAAGAAGAGACTTGTGAAGAACGCGAGGCCGAAATAGTGTCACTGAGAAAGGAGTTGGAGCAAATTAAAAAGGGCTGTAAAAGCTCTCAAATACTTGAGACTATTCTGAAAAATCAAAAACCTCAGCATGACAAGTCTGGAATAGGTTTCAAAGGAGAATCCTCAAGCACTAAGAATAGTGTGAAAAGCTATGCCAATGCACTTTCCTGCAATCCAAAAGATGAAAAAATATGTTATCAAAAGTGCATCCCAGACCCCAAGAATGAAGAGAGAATTACTCCAAAGAAGAATGTGGAGTCGAATCATGGACACTACAACAAATACAAAACTGTACTCCACCAAGGGCCCATCGCAAATCCGAAGAACGAGGGAGGAGTAATTCCCAGGATGGAAATCGACTCAAATCGTGATTGCTTCAACAAGTACAAAACCATCTTTCTTGGACACAGCTTTCACTGTAAAAACTTTGGTCATCAAGCCAAACATTGTATGGCTCGCAAAAGTGAAAAGACAAATCTAAAGGACCGAATAATCAACTCATATGCCCCCAAAAGGCAGGGACAAATCAAAACGTTCAATCCATTTGATCCCTTGACCAAATTTGATCTGATTTGCTCTTTCTGCTACAATAATGGACACTATGAACAAGACTGCCCACTCAAAGGAAGAAAGACGAGTAGCAAGAACCCTAGTATGGACAAATGCAGCCTGGCTCTATATGCTCAGAATAATGAAAACCAGTGGTTTGTAGATAGTGGGTGCTCTAGACACATGACATGAGACAGAAGGAAGTTTGTCTCACTGAGCAAAAAGGAAGGGAATGTGTCCTTTGGAAGCGGATCAGGCAAAATTGCAGGAAAAGGAACAGTTACTCTGATCAATGGAAAAGGAAAAGCTCAAGATGCTCTGCTAGTTGACGGACTCAAACACAACCTCCTGAGTGTCAGCCAAATCTGTGATCAAGGACATAAGGTTGTTTTCAGCACCAAAGACTATGAAATAAGGAACTCTGCCTCAGGGAAACTTGTGGCAAAAGGGGTGAGAACACTAGACAACATTTACATACTGAACAAGATTCAAGAAAATAAATGCTACGTGAGTCAGACAGATGAGAGTTGGCTGTGGCACAAGCGACTTGGACATACAAGGTTCGAAAATCTGATCAATATCAGCAAGATCAAAGCTGTACGAGACATCCCAAAGCTATTCAAACCAAATCGGGGAGTATGTGGTCCTTGTCAACATGGAAAGCAGACCAGAACCAGCCACAAGATAAAGGAACACTATACATCGAAGCCCTTGGAGATCATCCATGTTGATGTGTGTGGGCCAACTAGAAATCAAGCACTCCAAGGAGAAAGGTACTTTGTGTTGTTTGTTGATGATTACACTAGAATGATGTGGATATATTTCATAAAGTATAAATCTGAAACTTTTGAGTGTTTTAAGAATCTAAAAGCCCTTGTAGAAAATGAAAAAGATTCAAAAATTAAGTGCCTCAGAACAGACAGAGGAGAATTCACATCAAACGAGTTTAGTGAGTTCTGTAACATTCATGGAATTAAAAGAGAATTCTCGGTTGCCAGAACACCTTAGCAAAATGGGGTAGTTGAAAGAAGAAACCGAACAGTCCAAGAAATGGCAAGAACTATGCTATTAGCAGCAGACTTACAGCCTAGATTCTGGAGAAAAGCAGTAGGGACATCTGTCTATACACTGAATCGAACTCAATTAAGACCAAATTGTGAAAAAACTCCTTATGAGCTATGGAACGGAAGACCTGCTTCGGTGAAGTATTTCAAGATTTTTGGAAGCAAGTGCTTCATAAAAATAAATGATGGTTCACCAGGAAAGTTTGATTCTCGGGTTGATGAAGGGATATTTCTTGGATACTCTACATGGAGCAACGCTTACAAGTGCTACAATTATCGACTGAAGAAAATAATGGAAAGCATTGATGTAAAGGTTGATGAAGAACTTCCAGTAAAGGAATTTGAAGAACATGAAGATGACTTTCTCCTTGAAGAAGAAAAACCTAAAGAAGAAGAGATAGATGAGGAAGAAGAAGAAGAGAAACGAGAACCACCTCATACCCCTTCAAAGATGAAGTATGTCGAAAGATATCATCCAAAAGAACAGATCATTGGCGATATAGATGAAGGTGTGCAGACCCGAAGAAGGATAACAACCTCACCCAAGAGAAAAGTCATTGCCCTCCTATCTATGATAGAACCAGAAACATTTGCAGAAGCAAGTAAGGATCCTCATTGGGTAAAAGCCATGGAAAAAGAAATGTCCCAAATTGAGAAGAACAAGACATGGGAGCCGGTACCTTGTCCAAAGGACAAAAACATAATAGGAACCAAATGGGTGATCAAAAATAAAATGAATGAGGAAGGACAAGTTATCAGAAACAAGGCAAGACTTGTCTGCAAAGGCTATTCACAAATTGAAGGAATTGACTTTGAAGAGACATTTGCACCAGTGGCCCATATGGAAGCTATCAGGATGTTCTTAGTATTTGCTTGCTCAAAGGATTCAAAATCTATCAAATGCACGTGAAATCAGTGTTTCTAAATGGGGAACTCAAAGAGGAAGTCTACATGGAGCAGCCAAAAGGTTTTGATCTGACAGCAGGAAAGGACCTAGTCTGTAAGTTGAAAAAGGCTTTATATGGATTGAAACAAGCTCCTAAAGCTTGGTATGCAAGATTGGATCACTACCTACAACAACAAGGCTTCAAAAAGGGAGTGGTTGGAAGTAATCTATACATAAAGACAGATCAAGGTAAGTTACTAGCTGCTCTTGTTTATGTCAATGATCTGATTTTTGCTAGTAATAATGATGAAATGAGCCATGATTTTTCTCAAAACATGTCAAAAGACTTTGAGATGTCAATGATAGGAGAGTTGTCCCACTTCATTGGACTTCAAATATCTTAAACCAGAGCAGGATTGTGTATATCTCAAACCAAATATCTAAAAGACATGCTCAAAAAATATGGAATGGAGGACTGTGCACCCATTAGCACACCACAAACTGCAAACTAAGCAAAGATGATGACTCCCCTCTAGTGGATGCAACTCATTACAGGTCAATGATCGGAGCCCTTCTATACTTAACAGCTACACGACCAGACATAATGCAAGCAGTAGGAATGGTGGGAAGATTTCAATCTGCTCCCAAACAATCCCATTTATTAGCTGTAAAAAGAATTCTCAAATATCTGAAGGAAACTTTTGATTTCGGTCTTTGGTACCCAAAGAACTCAACACTGACTATAACTGCATACACCGATGCTGATTGGGCTAGAAGCATAGATGATCGGAAAAGTACTAGTGGAAATGCATTCTTCCTAGGAGACTGTTTGGTATCCTGGCTCAGCAAAAAATAGTCATCCATATCATTATCCACAGCCGAAGCCGAGTATATTGCTGCAGCAGACTGTTGTACTCAGATACTATGGATGAAGGAAGCTCTAAAAGATCTCGACATATGTACAGATCAACCAATTACCGTCTATTGTGTCAACACAAGTGCTATCAGTCTCAGCAAAAATCCAGTGATGCACTCAAGAACCAACCACATACCAATCAAGTATCATTTCCTCCGTGAGCAAGTAGCTGAACAAAACATTGTCCTGGAATATATCAGTACTAAGGAGCAGATAGCTAATATTTTCACAGAACCTCTTCCTCGAGAAGCATTCAAACATCTGCGTCAAAAGATGGGGGTTATTTCTTTATCATCACTCAAGTTCATTCATAAAGATGTAGGAGGACAGGGGGAGCAGGTTGACAAGGGGAGTCTGTATGCATTCCTTTGCCATTGATGTCAAAGGGGGAGAGAGCAGAAGGATATTGCCATCAATAACAAAGGGGGAGATTGTTGGACAGAGATTGTCATTGATGTCAATATGGCAATATTCAAGGAAGGAGACAGAGCCAAAGAAGAGGAGCACACAGAGCCATCGGAGCCAAGAAGAGCCAAGAGGAGCAGAGGTGGTTAAGCGTTGTATGAAGTTGCTGGTGAACGCTGGTGAACGTTGCTGCAACTGTTGAACACTGCTGAAACATTTGGAGAAAAGTTGTTGAAACACCAATTTCTCCATTGCTGAAACACCAACCTTTTCCGCAGTTGTTCGACACTTGTGAAAAATTTGTCGATACACCAATTTCGACGTTGCTGAAACACCAACCGTTTCCACGATGACATTATATTTTCAACACATCGTAAACATGAGGAAGCTAAAGCGAATGGAGGAGGGAAGCCAAAAGGTCGAGCGAGTGTTGAGGAAGCCGAAGCTCAAGCGAGCGAGGAGGGAGCCAAAGAGTCATTGAGTAAGCGGAAACAAATGGACAAAGGCATGAGAATGTATAAAACAGTGAAAACAGAGAACTGTTGTTGATGTTGGTGTGGTGAAGAACTAGAGTGTGAGGTAGTAGAAGCAGCAGAGGCTGTAGAGGCAGTAGGAGCAGCAAAGGCAGGAGAGCAGGAATGAGACAATCTCAACTGAATAGTGTGCAGCAACATACCTGTTTATACCAAGGTTGGGTTGGAGCCCAAGAGGTTGGAGCCTCAGAACTGAACTGGACTAAAGTCATTGGGGGTAGGTGCTCCTAAGTGCAGAACCACTGCAAAACAAAGTTGGTGCTCTAGAGGTTGGAGCCTCACTGAAGTCCAAGTTGGAGCTTGGCAACTATTCACAATCAGATTTATACTTGTATTGTATTTATTTCATTGCATTGTCTTGAGTTTTAATAAAAGCATTAATTTCCGCAATTGATTTTTGTGTTCTGTGTATACATACACATATCTATATATGTTGTTGGCAATCACTAGAACAATTAAAATAAATAAATAAATAATAAGAAATACTGATTCACCCCCCTCTCAGTATTTCCAACAGAAGGCGGGTAGACCAAGGCCTTCAAGAAGGCAACCAAGGCCTAGAAAGGTCTAGACAAAGATCAAAAAGAGGGGACTGAGAGCTATAGCAAGGCTAGTAAAGTCTGCCAGGGTGGAGGCCAAGAATGCTGAAGCAAGTTGTGTCCAAGGGAAGGTTGGTTAGGGCCTCAGGAATCAAGAACAGGTAAGCCGAAGTAGAGAAGGTTGCCAAGAAGGCTATAGGTGGCTTAAGAAGGCTAATAAGAGGCTTGAACAATAGTAAAAGTAGTTGGTATGAACAGTGGCTAAAGGGAGCAGTACAGTGATGAGCAATTGTTGGACAAAGGTCAAAAGGAATTGATCTCTGTGTGAACAGAAGTTTGCGGCAGAGAAGGAAAGGTGTTATAGCAAGGACAACAAGTGGTACTGAGGTCAGTGGGCTAAAGGAATCAACCCAAGTGAGTGAGTATTATGTTGATTGTATTTTGTATTTGGGCAGTTGAGGACCTAAAGGAATTGGCCTCAGCCTTAGGGTTTCAGTCAAACGACATTTTGTGTATATTAGCTTTGTATCAAGGTTTGTAAAGGGCCATTATCCCTAGTATGAGAGCCCTAGCGTTTTCTTACTGATGGAATAATGAGAAACATGATTCAGGCCAAAAATCTTGGGTATTGTTGTTGATTTGTTTGTTGTTATATTTCATCGTGCAAAGTTGTTTGTTGTTGAGCATTGCTAGTGTGTCTATGTGCTAGTCTAGTCATAAACCATACCTAGGGTGCAAGTGAATTTCAACACCAATCACACCCAAAGCATATAACCAAGGACAGGAATCAAGAGTTGGACCCAAAAGGTGCTTTAACCTATCCCCCCTTGCCTATCGGTACTTTCTCGTTGTAAACCAAAATGATCAACACCAAATTTATTAGCACCCACAAAACTTCAAAATTATATGTCGCAACATTTACCTCAGTTATGGTGCATATGATCAAAGTTGTGACCGCGAACGCAAAGGAAAGGTGCTAGGGACCACCACCAACACCAGGTTGTCAAACCTCTCCACTATATGGCAATTCATAACAACAACCCTAATCTGATGGACGTTTCCAAAATTTACCGAATCTCCTTTTCCATCGACATTACCTAATAGATCCTGGTGTTGTGATATCGGCTAATATGTGATCGACCCGTCAAAATAATACATGGATAACTAATGAATAGGCAAGCCCGATGGGCAATCGCTGACAAACAAAACTTCAACTATCGTAAAACCCTTTTGTCTGTCAGACCTGTCAATTGATGAGACCACCCACTGCTTGTCGGTGTTCACGACACTTTCACTTTCCCAGCAAGGCGATGGCAGTATGACTGGACTACAATAAACATAAAATTTTGTGTTTGCGAACTCGTCTGTTAATGGAATTTGCTCCAACGTT
This sequence comes from Pinus taeda, assembly GCA_000404065.3. Taxonomy (NCBI): domain Eukaryota; kingdom Viridiplantae; phylum Streptophyta; class Pinopsida; order Pinales; family Pinaceae; genus Pinus; species Pinus taeda. The sequence goes on along the minus strand of APFE031677373.1, from coordinate 489,920 downwards.
AATTGGATCAACTAGACAAAGATTTCATCAGCCAAGGTCTGAGCTATCGCCACAACCCAGTGAGCGATAGATGAAAATGTAGACAAAGGAAAAGTTTCCATCAATGTCAACTCACAAAACCTTTGTTGGCTAATATGATATCGAATCGAATGTTTCACTTGGCAACAACAACTTACAAGCCCGAAGGCTGGTAGCCCATAGACGGTAAACTTTGACAGACAAGTCTCTGTCCCAATTAATTTACGGATCCTCGGTCAACTCTAATTTTGAATCATTGTCCATGTTATATAGTTTCGACTCCAATAAAGGTCAAACCCTGTTGACCAAGACTCACGATGTGGGTTTGCTATAACCAAAGCTTATGCTACAAGGCTGATATTGAACTGAACTACTCTTGCAACAATTGATCCTGCGACCATTCTAGCTCATTTCACTAATCACAATAATGGGTTTTATGATTCAGGCATCCACATACATAAAATTATCAATTCCAAAACACAAAAATCAAACACAATGAAGGAGGATATTCACAATATCTATATTCACAAACACACTTTATAGATTTGGCTTAATTCACATAATAATTGGCCCTTTACTCTCTTTCAAACCTCTCGATTATCTCCTCTAATTCATTTACAAGATCAATTATATACAACAGGGATGTTTTGTTGAGATCCAATCAAAATGGATCTAATCATTCATACAAGGAAAATATTAATCTAATCCTAAAACCTCTAACTCCTCAACAACTCTCTCCAAATAGTGCATTAGATGTGTATGAGGAAAAATTCCTCATTTCCTAATTAAATCTCTATTTGAACAAGAAAATCAAATCCCTATCTTTTAATTACATAAATTTGACTTAAATTAAATTAAGGGAACCCACTCCCTTTGGTAAATGTGGTAAGACCTCGTAGATCTTGTTGACTTGTAGAAATGCTCCTACATCAAACTCCCAAGGTAAAAATAATTCATGGTCTCCTAGTCATGAGTCTTCTGACTTCCATCTTGTTGTCTAACTTTGTTAATTGCAAGTGCATCAACTGCAACTTCTCCTCCTTGATCGCAAACTTTGTTTTCTTATTCCCAAGCATGAATGCATCATTATTTTGTTGTTGATCTCAATTTTCAAGATTCCAATTCCAAACTTTATATTGCAATGCTCCACTTGCTCGGGTATTATACTCTCTCATGGTCAATTGATTTCTATTGTTGATTGTTCTTTTCACTTCAATATGCCTTTTCTTAGGCACTTTCATCATTAGCTTCCACATCTCATCAATCTCCATGTCTAGCTTACTCTCTTGCTGACACATATTGTTAGCACTACTCCATTGCGACTTTACTTCAAAATTTAATTTTTTTGTGGCTTCAATTGCTATTTCACCATCACCAGACATCTCTTTAAAACTGTTGAGGGTACTTTGTTCCGTCCATGGTTGCTTTGTGAAAGATTGACTTTCATCTTTAAACCTTTCGTCTTTACCTACATCTGTGCATAAAATCAATTTATTACATTAAATATTCTTCCTTTCAAACTTTTGAAAACTATCTTCAATCAAAAAGATGATAGTTAACATATCTCACTTGTCTTCATTGCTTACTATTGAAGATATATATTTTGCTACTTCCCCCTGTGTGTTAGTCATCTCTTGAACCTCTAGTTCATCTTTTGCAGCCTGCTAGTGACATTGACGCACATCTCCCAATGAAACATATGATTGCCCCATCATCCCATTCATTGATTTCAAATGACTACCTCATTGTTCTTGATTTACATATTCACAAAAATTGGTTTCAAAAAATTTATTAGATGCCTCATGCATCTCTTTCTCTTCATGTTTCCTGTCTGCGAACTCTTTGCAAATCTCCTCAATCTTCGAATTGACTATCATCGTTTCCAAGGCTATCATCCCTCGCTCCAAATGCTGGAATTTTTTCATTCCTGCCATTATCCTCTTGTGTTGAATGAGATAAGATTTCATTCTCAAGTTCTCTCAGCAACCTTTCTAGCAACTTGACCTCTTCATCACATTTCATGAGCATTACATTTGAATGTTTCTATTCATCTTTGTCCTCCTTTTGGCTATCTCCATGAGCCAACTGTGCCCTGCTTATTGCACTAACAGGTTCTTGCAACTATTCTCCCATAGCTATATTTGTCCATTGTCTATTATTTCCACTCTGATTGCCTTTGAAAGACACTTCTATCTTCCCCTTTCTCATAACAAAATTCTGGTTCTATTTTTCCTCTATGCTTATGACAGTTCTCAATAAATGTCAATCTTTTTTAGTACCTGCAAAACCTACAATCACACAAATTATCAGTTTTAAAAACATAAGGCTCTTTAGCCTCCTTTGAAGTCTCTGTCATCACATCTTCATGTTGATTTTCCAAACAATCCATAAGATTCTCATGAAGTCTCTCATCAATGTCCTCATCATCATTCTTCCCAAGGAATGATCCTTGCTCTAGTTCACAATAATGAACTTATTCCTCATACTTAGCTACTAGTTCTTCTTCCTTCAACCAAGCACTCATCATGTGCCTCAACCTCTTCTTCAACGTTCTTGCAAACAATCCTTAACAAGCCATATGACCTACTTATTCATTCTCCATCCATATCTCTGGTCTTTTGCACTTTCTTGTAGCAACGCCATCATTATACTGAGTTGTTCCTTCATCTCAGCCATTTCTTGGTCAAAATCCTCTTGACTCATCCTCCTTTTCTTTATGCCATTCGTTTTGGCATTCTCTTCCATTCTATCGTGACTTACACTTGAACCCCTTTCATGACCATAAATAGTCACTTTCACTCTTCCTTTGTGAACTTTCCTTGTCTACTTTTGAGTGTTGGAAAATGTAAAGCGGCAGCTATTTATCTTATTTTCCTTCACCTTGATAGTGCTTGTGAATCTTTAGTTATCTTCTTTATCTTCTTTATTTAGATCTTTTAGCAAACAATATCAAGAACAATAGCAGCAACAAAAAAGGACACAAATATAGACTCTCAGTCAAGGCAAAACACCTGCAAGAGGAAAACCTAGAAACTCCTCTTCTTAGAATCTGCTTCAAATGATATCCAAAGAGCCAATCCCTAGACCAAGGTCTCCTCCCAGTACCAAATCAGCCCTTCTTCAAGTCCTTCCTTGAATCTGCACCAAACTGCTACACGCTACAACTTTGACATGCCAACTACAATACTACTACTCGATCTGCAACTTCAACCTTGCAATTTTGGTCTTGTAGCTCTTGAAGAAACCCTAGATCAACCTCCTCTTGGGACCTTGCAAGAGCAATACAACTCTTCCTAAGGTCCGTGAAGTCTAGACAAAGTTTCCTTTCTCCTAACTACAAGATGTTGCACTTCGTCCTACTGCAACTTAGTCCTATAACTTCAGCCTCTTTTTGCAGCCCAAAAACCCTAAAAAATCTGAACACATGAGAGAGATAGAGCCCAAAAACCAAGAAATTTCTTCCTTCTCCTTGACTTTCTCTCTCCTTCTTCCAGCTACCCAACTATAGATCGAACTCTTTCTTGTATATCAAACTTGTGAGTGAATGTGTCTCAAATGAAGTCGAACTACTCCTTTATATAGCCTTCTCAAGGGGTCGAATTCCCTCCTTTACACCGACTTGTATTCCTGGAGATTCCAAGATTTTCTAGACTTAAAAATAATTCTTTTTATAGTTATAAATTGCTCGGAAGGGTCTTATAAGCATGATGTTGACTCCATTGGCTCATGACAATAAATCCTAAGACCTAACAAACCTTAGAAGCACGAAGAACCAATGTTCCATAAGGATGCATCCCCCAAGGTCGATTGCGCGCACACCTCGCACCCCACGCACTCGGGACGGGGGGACGTTTGGAGAAACGTTTCTGCACGTCCCCCCCTTTTGGGGAGACGTGGGAAGATGCAGGGGGGACGTTTCCCCAGTGTGAGGGACGTGACTCCCAAAAAGGGGGATGCCGAGACTCCCAAAAAGGGGAAACCTAGTATTTGACCATATTGCCCTATTAATGCTATGGAATTCATGGTAATGTTAAATTCTTAAAGTAAAAGTGGCATTCTCCTGTGTTTTTCCTTTCATCCTTTTACTTGAATTTTTAACATTACCATGAAATGACTCAAGATGTTTGAGAGTGGTTCCAACCTCATTGGATTTCATATGGAGAAAGTACAATTTTAGATCTCACTCAAAATCCAACAGACTTAACAATTTTTCAGGAATTCAGGATTCGATGGATTGCAACGTTTCCATTGCATTTTGTCATGTACAAGGGTATGGGATTAGTATTTAATCAAGAGCACCAAGCCCTCTGTGTATTTTAGAGTGACTTTTAGACTCATCGCTCCATTGTTTTAGAGTTTTAGTCATATCAATTTCCTATTCCAGGAATCCAGTCTTCCGATTTTAGCATCTATTATAGTCTATTTTGTTTAATACTAATTAGATTCTAGAACGATGAATGATGAATTTTAATTTTAAATCAATTTAGAATCTAGAATGATGAATGATGAATTCAATTTTTAAATCAATGTAGATTCCAGAATGGTGAATAATGAATGATGAATACGGATCGAAGTATTTCATTATTGAATCTCATGGTCTATGGATGAATCATGTATGTATTAGTAAGGATGATGAGTATGGATCAATGTATTTCATTATTTAATTCAATTATGTATGTATCATTATATTTATGCTTTCATTATTGAATATGAATTTGAAATATATGTATTGAAAAAGAAAAAAAATTATATACCCCGACGTCCCCCCATCCCCCCTAAATTTCCCTAAAATTTGAGGCTACTCCCACACATCCCCCTTTTGTGTCTCCCCGCACCCGCGTCTCCCCATCCCAAAGTCTTAGTGGAACATTGCGAAGAACATGCTTTTACCTAGAAGACCATTATTAATGAGCATAAAACCCATGCTTTAATAATAATAATTTTTCTTTCTTCTTTTATTGTTTGTTACATAGAATACATATTGAAATGAGTACAACAATTATGAAGACCGAAACTAGTTACATTTCTCAACAAGCTCTCTTAACTAGGGAGGTATTCATAATTGTACAACCAGTACAACATCATATCTCAAACTGAAGAGTTCTCACAAGAAGAGTTGGATTGATAAGCCATACTGTAAGCATCATCATCATAACCAACATTGTCCCTGAGGCCTAACTAGACAAGCTCTTCTTTAATCAAGAGCATTATGCTAGAAGGCTTTATGTGTGATACCGCACTACCTCTAGAAGGTACATACCGCAACCGGATGTCTACAAGGTATGCCCTGTTAGGACTTTTCTTATCTTGGATCTCCAATCCTGAGTCCTAAAAGAATATCGATCCTCTTCAACCACTCTTCTCTTGGATACATGTCAAATTTTCAAAGAGTGTCGGTCCCTTTCCTTTCTTGGATGCTATATCCTCAAGAAAACCACAAACGCTTATCCAATCCTCCACCATTCTCTCTTCAGCAATTGAAGAGGAGAAGGAACATGTGATGTCCAACATCACTCTTTCTCAACCATAGAGGATATCTCTATTCTCCTTTAATCTTGAGAATAGAACCTTGGTCCTATACAATGAGACTCCTTTACTCCCTCTTAAGAACGAAGGAGATCTAGATTTCCTTTCTATTTGGGAAGTCATCATCACAAGCCTTACAGCTTGTCTTCATAAGAGTATCAACTACCAGTTCTTCATGGCCGCTTGGCTCCCTCTTTCCTTGGCATCATCAGGCTTCTCTCTTCAATCAAATGACAAGTTCCAGAGCAATCTTTGTTATGCAACCAGCTCACAAAATAGAAGAAAAGATAGATCAACGCCTTCAAAATTAGCCTCTTCGAGGAGGCAACCTCCTTTACATTACACAAATGAACAATTCTTGGATGATACAAATGACAAAACCTCTTTTCTATATATAGGAGTCTAAGGGGTCACAATATAATCAAAGTCAACATAACAATAATAATATAAGAGCACAACAATAACAATAGTGGACTTCTATGGGGCACAATAATAACACTATGGGGACAATAAGGGCACAACACTGACAATAAAGGCTACAATGACAATAGTAATGGGGGAATCACTAGTATTATAGGGACCTAACATGCCCCTCTCCTTCAAAAAAGTGTTGTCCTCAACGCTTGAATAGTTCTGGATGTTTTTATATAAAATTCTCACCCTCCCATGTGGAATCTTCAGCGGGTAAGTTCTTCCACTTGATGAGATACTCCGAATTGATCGATTTCATAGCTGTTGAGTTCTTGTTTTTTGTCACTGCTTCAGGTTCCAATATGATTTTTCCTTCCTCGTCAAGTTCTGGCAAGTATTGTTTGAACTGGGAGTTGTCACCTATAACCTTCTTTAAGCATGAAACATGGAAAACTGGGTGCACTCGGGAAGTTGCAGGAAGCTCCAATTTGTATGCCATAGTACCAATCTTTTGCAACATCTTGTATGGACCATAATACTTTGGT
>APFE031677373.1:445127-481425 GCA_000404065.3 Pinus taeda | reverse complement strand
GCATTTCTTCCTCTTCTTCATGAGTCATGCTAAAGCTTTCAGGTTGCTTACTAGGTGTTTCCATTTTCTTTCTTCGGGACATCAATTAATGATAATAATGCTTCACTATGCCCTTTGAATTCCTTCAAACTAATTTTTCAAACCAACTTATGCAAAAATTTAAAAAAACTACACACATTTTTTCACTTTGTAAGAACTCAATATTGAATCTGTTGTATCTCTGTAACTATGTTGCACGGGTTCCCAAACCCAGAGGTGGGGTTCTCGAACATGTCCTGAGTTCCCGTCCCCACGTTCCAAGTACTGGAATGGGTACCTCTGAGAAGAACCCTGAAGAACCCAGTTCTTCTTGAAAGAACCCAAGACTTCGAAATCATAAACCGTGTTCTTTTGATACATCGGAAAGGATTGCAAAGTGTTGATGTGATGTAATATTCCCAACTCAAATATACTCTATTTTCTCTTAAAATTTCTGAGTTTTTAATTGAGTTTCAATGAGTTTTAATTGGGGTATTTTATCAAATAGTTGAAGGATAACTGATGTAGATGTTGGTTTTATATTTTCTCTCAAGTGACATGGACAAGGGTCATTGCAGCAATGGAAAAATGCTTCAAATAACTAGACAACTTATTTATAAACTCGGAATTAGACTTTCACTGTTGTTACAACTTAAAATGATGAAAATTTATGAGCATAAACAGTCATGAAATTAACTAGACACCAACAGATGTAGTGAAGGTCAAAACGGTGGAACCTAGTAGCATTACAGCAGTATATAAATGTAATATCAGCCTTTAAATAATAGATCTCCAGCCATTAAAATCAGTGTTCTACAACAGAGATGGATCAGCAATAAACATAGCTTGTTCTCTGAAAAATCGTTGTTTAACAAGGCAATTTCTGATATTGTTTAAGAGCAGATTTCCCAAATTTTACAATGCCATTGCGAAGGACACACCTGGAACATGCTCCATCTGATAAGAACTTAAACTTGTTGATTGTCAAAGCTTCCGCAATTAACTTGATTTCTTGAGTAGGCAAGCTGCTACAGGATTTGGCAAAAATCTTGAAATTTGGACATTGAATAAGGATACATAAATTGGGCTCTATTATCTCTTGAAAGAGGATATTCGATCAGCCTTTAACCTCTGAAATCAATACGGTTAAATCATAAATATTTTAGTTTTCTTGTTTAAAGTTGAAAACAATACAAATTCATATATATTATAATTTATAAAATATAATATTTATATAATTATATATATAAATTATAATATACCCCCGACAAACCCATGCACCCTGTTTCAAAAAATGATGTACTCGTCCCCAAACCCGAACCCACGTTTCCTGGCAACATAGCTCTGTAATTCCGGATCTTCAAGGTCTAAAATTGTGTCCTGATGTAGCCCTCTGAGTCCTCTTTCCAACCCCGCAAGTCTGATCAAGATTGGATTATCCAAGGAAAAGTTATGCCAAATCTCTCATGATGACCTGATTATAGACTTGTTCAGTAGAGTGAACTTATACAAAGTGTCACGTGTCATTGTTTCGACCTTAGGACCTGAAATCGATACACATAAAACTACAAGCCATCATCTTTCTACAACTTCTTACGAAATTTCAATTTGATACTCAGAAAGAAAGTTATGAAGATTTTCCCTAGGTCACCTATTTGAGATATAATTCGGGATCCTACAAAAACCCTAACTTCCTTGGATCATATCTCTGAAAATATAGCGAAACAAGATCTGAAATTCGGACTCGAGGTTCAGTGAGATTTTGTCTCAAATGGGTTTTTTTCTAGATTCTGAAACATCACAAAACAAAAGTTATAGTAAAAATGCCACGATGACCTATTTGGAGCAGTGAAACCCTAGAATCCAAACCTTTGTTACCAAATGACAAAACCTCCTTTCTATATATAGGAGTCTAAGGGGTCACAATATAATCAAAGCTGACATAACAATAATAATATAAGGGCACAACAATAACAATAGTGGGCTTCTATGGGGCACAATAATAACACTATGGGGACAATAAGGGCACAACACTAACAATAAGGGCTACAATGACAATAATAATGGGGGAATCACTAGTACTATAAGGACCTAACAATCTTCTTGCTCATCACTTTCTTCTTTGGCATGAAGGCATTACATTGAGCCTTCCCAAACTTCAAGTTGATCATAACTTCTTGAAAGTGATCTTCCTTTGACCTCCAAGTTATCTTCTCACATCGCTATCTTTTAATCCCAAGATATCCCCACCTTGACTTCACAGTTGCCAGGTGCCAGATATCGAGTTTTCCTCAATATCCTTCATCCATATAGTTGAACTTGCCTCAACTGCAATCATATATTCCTGCAACATTCTACAAGGTAGCAAAATAATATGTTAACCAAATAGCCAACAATATTGAAAGTCAGACTTACCTCATCATGATGACCTTCTCACCAGCATCCTCATCGACCATCTCCACTTGAAACTTCTTTCATGCATTAGAGTGCCCAAGGATCGAGCTTGATTACCAAGTTACAACTTTTCTTCTGAAGATTACACTGGATGTTAATCATTATTTTACATATTCTAGAGAAAGTCTTAAATATTTTATACATCCTTAAGTAAGTCAAATCTTAAGCATCACACATCTATATACCTAAGTATATTTTATGACCAGCATTATTTCACAAGATTCTATACACATGAATCTTATCCAAAGTTTTATATCTAGCATGCATTCCTGTGCTTTCATCTGATCATCTAACTATTCATATATCTCATAAAGAGCCTACATCTTGACCCATTGCATTCTTTCATCCATTTACCAGTATTCGTTCCACATTACATGGAATGTCTAACCTTTGTCATAGTGCTTCTCCCAAGAACTTTTCATAATGATGGTTCTTCCAGGATCATGATGATCCTTCTAAGCAAAATGACTACCTCTAACATAATGTTAGATAATGTTTGGATGAATACTATGCAAAATGGTTTATCTATCCATCTATCTAGATGATCTCTACAAAGCAACTTAATCATGTAAATACTAGATATGCTACTATCATATGCTTCTTTCTATGATGCTATGCAAAATATACTATTCTAAAAGAGAGATTAATCTTCTCAGAGAACTTGATAGCCAGTGAACTTTCTTCAGTAGTAGAGATTCTTCACTTCTTCCTTCTTTGCCTTCTTTGCCTTCTTCTCAGGTTCTCCCACTGTTTCGGCTACATGAACTTCACTCCTTTCCTTTCTCTTATTGTTCTGTTTGTTTGGACAGTCCCTCTTAAAGTGTCCAAATTCATTGCATCCAAAACATTGCACTTTGGACATGTCTTTCTTCTTCGACTTTCCCTTCCAACCTTTCCCTTCTTCAGCTTCTCCACTCAGACTAGAAAGGCTTGAGATTGCTTATCTAATCCAATATCATTCTTCCAATATGCACTACACCTACAACTCTTCAAAGGGAGTTGAATCCTTCTTGGAGTAAATACTTGTTGCAAAGTTGCTCCATTCTAGTGGCAATGCATTCAGTACACAGATGGTTACTTTTGAATCAGTAATAGGTTCCCCAAGTCCTTGCAGATGGTCTCTTAGTTGAGAGACTCTCATGAGGAAGGATGCCACATCCTCATCATTTGACTTCTTCATTTTGTACAACTTGTTTCTTAACGACATATTTTGACCTGTTGTACTTACCGAATACAAATTCACTAGCTTTCCATACATGGCCTTGGAAGTCTTCAGATTTGCAACAAATGGAACAAGAGAATCCTTAATTGATTCAACTATGATCCTTTGAGCTCTTACTTCCCCTTTCTTGTACTTTGCTATTTCTTGTGTCTTATCTTTCTCAGGTTTAGTAATTTCTCCAGTAACATATCCCATTAATTCTTGTTCTATGAGTATCAAGTCAATTCTTTTCTTCCATGCTAGATAGTTCGAAGCCCCAAGGAACTTATTGCTTTCCTTGCAAGAAGAACCCATATGACTTGAAGATTTAGACAGTGTAATAATATGTTACTTGAGATTATGATTCTCCTTGATGATGTCTCCAACCTTCTTGATTATTTTCAAGAACTTTGGAGAGTTCTTGATGATGTCCTTGAAAGATGTTCCCTAGGATTCCTCCACCAACAGCGTCCAAGATTGATGCCTTGGAAATAGACTTCCTTTTGCGAGATCAACACCCTCCTTACATGATTGATGTAGTCTTGATCTTCTTCAATGTAGAAACCCTAGATTAGAAGGATCTTCTACTAATGAGCCTTTAACCAGATCCCCTCAATTTTCATTATAATCTTCTTTTTTCAAGCTTGAGAGCTTCCTATCTTTTGATCAGCAATTCTTTCTAGTGTCCTTCCAATTGCCTTCCTTATTCACCTTAGCTCTAATACCATGTTGGAAAATGTAAAGTTGCAGCTATTATATCTTATTTTCCTTCACCTTGATAGTGCTTGTGAATCTTTACTTATCTTCTTTATCTTCTTTATTTAGATCTTTCAGCAAACAATATCAAGAACAATAACAACAACAAAAGAGGACACAGATATCGATTCTCAGCCAGGGCAAAACCCCTCCAAGGGGAAAACCCAGAAACTCTTCTCTTCTTAGAATCTGCTTCAAATGAGATACAAAGAGCCAATCCCTAGACCAAGTCCTTTTCCCAATACCAAGTCAGCCGTTCTTCAAATCCTTCCTTGAATCTGCACCAAACTACTACACATTGCAACTTTGACCTGCCAGCTACAACACTGCTACTCGATCTGCAACTTCGACCTTGCAATTTGGGTCCAACCCTCGATTCCCATCCTTGGTTATATGCTTTGGTTGTGAGTAAGCCCTATGTACTAAGGGCATATAAACTTTGGGGATTGGCATTTGTGCGCATTGTTATTATGGTTACCTTGGGGCGTAAAGGGAAGTGCTAACAGTGCTATTAATGTCTGAACTGATCCATAGTCTTGATTGCAGGGATTTTAAACCAAAACAATCAACACCAAATTTATTAGCACCTGGAAAAACTTCAAAATTATTTTTCCTAACACTTACCTCAATTATGGTACATCTAATCAAAGTTGTGACCGTGAGCGCAAAGGAAAGGTGTTAGGGACCACCAGCACTAGGTTGTTGAACCTCTCCAACATTTACCGGATCTCCTTTCTGTCAACATTACCTTACAGATCTCAATGTTCAGATATCGTCCCATATGTGACGGGCCTGACGCGATAATACATGGATCACTGATGAATACCTAAGCTTGATGAGTGATGGCCGACAAACAAAACAGCAACTGTCGTAAAAACCTTTTGTTTGTCGAACCTACCTTTTGTTTGTCGAACCTATCAGTTAACAGGACAGCCCACCGCTTCTTCTAACGGGACTACAATAAACATAAAATTTTGTGTCTATCGAACTCATCTATTGATGGAATTGCTCCAACATTAGTCGAATCAGCTAGATAAAGGTTTCATCGGCCAAGGTCTGAGTTATCTCCATAACCCGGTGGCCGATAGACAAAAAAGTAGACGGGAAAAATTTTCGTCAATGTCAACTCACAAAACCTTTGTCGGCTAATATGATATTGGATCAGACGTTTCACTTAGCAAGAACAACTCACAAGCCCGAAGGTTGATAGCCAATAGACAGAAAACTTTGATGGGCAAGTCTTTGTCCCAGTTAATTGACGGATCCTCAGTGAAATCTGATTTTGTATCATTGTCCACGTTATATAGTTTCAGCTTCGGCAAAGGCCAAACACTATTGACCAAGACTGACAATGCAGGTTTGCTATAACCAAAGCATATGCTACAAGGCAGATATTTAACCAAAATACTCCTGCAACAATTGATCCTGCAACCATTCTGGCTCATTTCACTAATCACAATAACGGATTTATGATTCAAGCATCCATATACACAAAATTATTAATTTCAGAACACAGAAATCAGACGCAATGATGGAGGATATTCATGATATCTATATTCACAAACACACCTTACAGATCTGGCCTGATTCACACAATAATTGGCCCTTTACTCTCTTTCAGACCTCTATTGGTCCTTCAACCTCTCTCGGCTGTCTCCTCCCTATCCTCTACTTCATTTACAAGATCAATAATATACGGCAGGGATGGTCTGTTGATATCCACTAAAAATGGATCTAATCATCCTTACAAGGAAAATCTCAAATCTAAGCCTAAAACCTCTAACCCCTCAACAACTTTCTCGAAATAGTGCATTACATGTGGATGAGGAAACAATTCCTTGTTTCCTAATTAAATCTCTATTTCAACAAGAAAATCAAATCTCTACATTTTAATTACATAAATTTGACTTAAATTAAATTAAGGGAATACACTCCCTTTAGTAAAATGTGGCAAGACCTCCTAGGTCTTGTTGACTTGTAGAAATGCTCCTGCATCTGAAGCCCCAGCATAACTCCTCGTCATCTCCAAAGCAGATTCCAACAGGAGTGATTATAGCCATTGAAGGAAAAAGGGTCAAATCGAGGGAAATGCGGCAGTCTCTCTACTGTGTCTCCAACCTACAAAGCAAGTTTAGACCATGGATAATCCTAGCTGCCAATCAAGACTGAGGATCTGACAACTGAAAACTTGTCTCATTCTCCTAAGCATCTGCCCTGCTGCGAAATGGGAAAATGCCTGTATTGTTAGGTCTCAGCGATGGGGAGGAGGATGATCCTCCATCAGAAGATCACAAAAGCATGCACAGGGATGCAGAAAATCAAATGTAATGATATAATATTCAATAAACGCAATGAATTTAAGGGTTACTAACTTAATACTCTGCTTTGGTGCTACTGGAACTCCAGAAGGATCTCAATTCTAAAATCTTGAAGGTGAACATCTATTCACTTGGACATAGCTAATGATATAACAGGTTTGTAACAATTCTGTTCATATATAACGGCAGGGAGAGACAAGGATATTTTATCATTTCTATGTATCAAAACACAATGTATGTTTAGCAGGGAAGTCAAATAAAACCCTAAATGAAGCCAGCAGATTCAAAATTGCATCTCAAATTTGAAGGCCAAGCAATGCCCCTCCAACAGGCAATACATAAGCAGCAGAGAAAACAAAAGTTAGGAGGAAAAAGAACAGACACCGAACTGTTTGAAGCCTGCAAATTAATTATTAAGAAACAATGAAAAGTTCCAACAAGTTGTAGGAGTGCCCCTTGACTCCCTCCAGAATCCCTATAAATATAAATATGTGCATAGAAATTCCATTTTTCCCTGTCTCATAGAAACAATGTAATGAAATAAATGAGATAAATCGGATAAAAATGACTCAAATAAAAACACATCATTATGGAATCAGAATAGGGACATCACAGTAATGTTATGCATTATTTGTAGAATCTCCGCTCTTCCCAACTCCAAAAGTCACACTAGTCAATATGGTTTTGGTTTGATGGTAAAGTGGGGGTGTATCATAACCCCACACCAAGGTTTAAATCCCCGGAGAAATTATTCGCCTCTCGGGATTGTTTCATGCAATCGAGGCCAGATACAAGTCCTTGGTGACACTTTTCCTATAAAAAAAAAAACTCTGCCCATTGCAGAATTGCTGAGTATTGGAAGATAACTACATTCCAGTATAACAGTCCCTCGGTAGGAGGGGCATGCATTCCACAGTGATATTTTAAAAACATCGAGAAAAAAATACCCTAACAATCGCTCATTATAGCAAAACCGGTCAAAGATTGCCCCTTTCTAGCCAATATATAACTAACAGGAAAAACAATTATTAAAAATAAAAATAAAAACAGCTCAGTATTTGAAGCAAATAATGAAATTTTCCAACGAAGTAATAGCAACGCCCACTCACCCGCTTCAGGGTTCCTTGGAACAGATATCATCACAATACATGCGCCTACAGCTATCGCAGCACAAATAAAATCCCATTTGTCTGGTTGCTGGGAGTCGAACACCCAACCCCACAACAAGGACAGCCCAATGAAAAACCCTCCATAGGCCGCATATGTGCGGCCAAAGGGCTGGCTTTGAAATGTAGGAATGATACCATACAGAACCAGTATAAGGGACCCCACAATAAAGAAAACCCAATGCCACCCATCCTTTCGAAACTTCCATACCAACCATCCGCCTCCTATTTCGCAGAGACCAGCCCCTACAAACAGCCCAATATCGGCTATCACACGGATCCAGTTGCTGCCCATTCCTGTAGGAATGTCTAAGTATGAACGAATTAAGGGTGATCAAATTTGACTCAACTTCTTTGTGCTAACTCCCCATTTACTTTTATTGTTCGAGAATTCTGAGGCATAGTCTTATAGAATGCATTGACAATCGAATCTAAGCCAGTTGTGGTGAGCTCTGATCTATTTACCGCTAAACTGCCTCTCAGTTAACTGAAAAAGTCACTCTATAGAGTATCTAATGACAAGTTCCCCGTTCTGAGCAATGCATTATTTAATTTAGAGAAAAGGACAGCTATGATGGCGACTCGATTATTCAGTGTGTAGTTATTAAAAGGTTACAATGACCCTGTAGTCGGTGCTGAGGAGTTTAGCGGTTTTCAACCTAAACCCTGTTCATTTTCTACAGACAGCAGCTTCGGCTAAGCTGAATCAAGTGTTCATGGCTCCAGTTAAGTCGGTGCTCAGGAGATTAGCCGTTCGAAGCTAAACCCTTTTCATTTTCTATAGGCAGCAGCTTGAGATAAGCTGAATCAAGTGTTCATGGCTTCGGTTTCGGCTGTGGCTGGTAAAAGGAAGACCAGCCAGGTGACTTCCTCAGTCGCCGAAACATACACCTCGGTCTCTATCAAAAGCAAACCCAAGGCCCTGAGAGTGTAATCCTTCACAAATTCATTGGGAAGGGCCTTGAATTTAGGATAAGTCATTGCCCCATTTGTGTGTTGGGAATTTTTTCTATCGTGCGTTTCCATTTTTGTCATTACAAGGAAGGAGTTCGATGGCTACATCATTTGTGAGATCAGAGCAGAAAGCAAATAGTTCCGAGTCTTCTTGGAAGAGTTTCAATTTTAGAACGTTGCAACGATTGCTTGAACATTGCAGATAGCCTTATGCAACAACGCCTTTAATATTTTAAGCACTTGGTTAAATTTGTTCGCACGTTGAAGCCATAGATTTCTTGCTCAGAGTTTTGGGCAGTCAATGTTTGATTTAAAAGATTAATAAAGTATATATTAGATTCCTTTAACGAATATGAAAGTGATATAATTTTAGTTTTAGATGTGGGGAACAAAAACATAACATTGGAAAACAAAAAAGTGATATAATTTTAGTTTTAGGTGTGGAGAACAAAAATATAGCACAAGAAGGTAAAATAGTGATATCATTTTAGTTTTACATGCGGAGAACACAAACATAAAAGGGGAAGGAAAAAAATTAATAAGGTTGTTAAGCAATAAGTCTATGCCGATGTTTACAATTGGGAATTGGGAATGAAAGGTGATGTTTACAATTGGGAGTTGGGAATGAAAGGTTGTAGGTGTAGTTAAATTTTTAATAGGTTGATGATACGCATGTTACTGCTATTTCTTTGTTTTATTTAAGCTTAAGATATCAATACACACCATATGTATACATTTCATATGGGCCCAAACCCTAACCCCAACATTATTATAAACTTTACAAGTTTCAACACAATTATAATATATTAAATGAAATAAAATGAAATGGTTTTTAATGACGTCCACAAGACTTCACGGTCTAAGGGATCACCCACTATTGCTTAATCTATATTTAGATTTTTTTCTAGGTTGATTCTGTTGTTATGGATCTTAAGTAAGAATTTCGTTGTTTTGTGAAGCCTTGTTTCCTCAAAATGTTCACTGAGACTGTTCACCTTTAGGTTGTTATCAAACTGACGACGGATAACTTCATACAATGATCTTTGATAAAATGCCATTATGTTTCTGCCACCCCTATGTTGCAAAATATGCAAGTTCATTCTTCCCAATCTTCTTTAAGGATTGCCCATCTACCAATTTCACATCTTAGATGATGGGAGCTAGTCCTCAGCTGAGCAATTATAAGTTTAGTTGTTCCCTTAATTGAGGAACTCAAATACTCTTTATCATCATGTTTCCACGTTCGGTTAAATTCTTTCACATAATATACTTTCTTTTTGCCTACCTATTTTGTCCACATGGAAATTCTAAATTTTTCTAGCACCCATCTTTTTATCTCCTCGTTAGCATGAGGGAAATCATGCAAATTTATGTCCTATTTGCCTAACCACTTTTTGTTTTGTTTCATCCATGTCTTTTTCCAGCAGTTTAGCTCTTCTTCAACAACCAATTTAGGCCATCGGTGCTTATCCATATTTTCAACCTTCTTCAGACAACTTAGCAAATGAATGATCGTTGACGCCTCAATTGGAAACATACCAGCCTCAACTAATAGGATATCGTATGGAACCGTTGATTTGACTTTGAGGCTACTTGTTATCAGGTGCTTTTGAATCATTTTTATTTGTCGCCATTTGTGGCTTGACATGTTTCTCCCCTATATTTCATAACCATAGAGGATATCTAGCACCACTAATATACCAAAGAGGGTTTTCTTAGTCTTCCAATCCCATAGTTATGCTTGTCTACACATGTTTTGAAGAAGGTAAGAGGCTTTCCACCCTCCTTGGATTCTCTTTGATCTACATGTCTCCCAGCTAAGCCTATAGTGAAAAGCAATTCCTAAATACTTGTACTCATCTACCATCTCCAAGGGGTTGCCCTCAAAGTGAAAAGTAACCTGATGTTTCTTTCTTTTCAAAGAGAAAATCGTGACTTTAGATTTGTTAGTATTTACTTGTATTCCCACCTCTTGACAAAAGAGTTCCAGAGCTTTCAATTGTTCTCTTAAACCTAGTGTTTATTTAGAGATAAGAATAAGTTCATCTGCATATAAAAGTAGCTTCACTGCATATCTTGCTAGTTGGATGCCTTCTCCTTCGGTATTGTTTATCCACTCTTCAAGCTTATCAAAACATAAACCAAACATTGTGGGGGAAAGAGGACATCTATGTTTGACTCTTATGTCACTACCAAAGCATTCAGACATGCCTTCTTTTGTTTTGATTCTGGCTCTAACCCGCTCATAGAGCTTATGAACCGCTGCCCTATATACCTTTTGGACCTTTAGTTCTTCCATTTTGTGCCATAGTTTATCTCTAGGGACAATAACGAAGGCTTTTTTTGAAGTCAACAAAGCAACAAAATGCTTCCTTATCTTGGTTGTCCCAAACTTTTTCAATGAAGTGTCTTAGAGTAATGCAATGATCAATGGTAGAATGTTTAGGCCTAAATCCAGCCTGTCCCTTGGCTCTTTTTCCCTCTTTTTCTTCCCATTCGTTGATTCTAAGCTCTAACATGCTCCCAAAAAGTATTCTAAGGAGAGGGTTGATCATAATAGTACGGTAGTTCGAAGGGTTATTGATGTCACCGATTTTGTGGAGAGGTATAACAACACTAGTTGTCCACTCAACCAGTAATCTATCTTGATTTACTTTGTTGAATATATCCTTGATGTGTGGGGTTAGAAGTTTCATTCCCCATTTTAAAAATTCTGCACGTAAATTGTCAATATCTTGTGCTTTGCCATTTTCTTTATACCTTGTTCAATATCAACAACCAAAAATAGCTTTGTTGAGGAGACAATTATTGGAGGCTTACTTTTCTCATTTGTCCGCTCATATAGAAGTTTTGCATAGTCTAACCACTGAGCCTCTGTGATATTGGTTTCTATTTTCTTTTTCTTTTGTTGTAGTTCCTTCCAAAAACCTTTGGGATTATGTTTTCCCAAAGAAATTAATTCCTTCCTTCTTGAAATCACATAACTTTTTATTTTATTTTATTTTATCAATTGTTTATACATAATCTTGTTTTCTTTGCTTGACTTTTCTTTGAGAAATATTTTCACATCCTTGCATTCCTTATCATACCAAGGATTAGCTAGGAGGATTATCATATAAGTAATAATGTTGAATTAAGTGCTAAAAATATGGGGGTCCGTGGTTATTATTTGATGTCCCGTGAAGCAAAGTTTGAGGTGTCCTGGGTCTCCACACATTCAAAACCATATGTGTGGTCGTTGAAAACTACAAACTGCCCTCGGGGCCATCCTTGGTGGTTTCTGGAGATGAAGATGGTGGTGTCAAGACAAATCCTAACCACCGATTTCTTTGATGGGCAGTTTGAGAAAACTACATGTCGACATCACATAAGCCATTAAATTCCTTTAAGCAGTGTGCCACATGATATCATTAGATGAAACGCCGATTGTTTTGAATGATTGATTGTTTTATATCAAGGGAGTTGAGCACCCATCCCATTATTTAAAATTGTTTTCACTTTAAATTTATTGAACTAGATAGTTGAATACTATGTGTTTGCCTGCCCATACGGCCCTATGTATGCTGACAATTCCTTCGTTGGAAGAATCATGTAACTTTGTTCTATGTGACAAATGAAATTTCATTTTCATCATTGTATTTGTACTCACAGAACCACAAGGAACATCCTTATAGAGCATACATGTCCCACAACCCTTTAATAACAACCTCTCGAAAATTAGTCTTTGTGTTTGAATAAAGAGTCTCAAGGATGTGGTCCAATGGTTAGGTGGGGAGGTTTGGTCCTCACAGGTCTTGTGGTCTAATCCTACGCAGGACTATGTATGCTTGTGAGTTGTTCTAGGCATGATTTCTTCAATTGAAAAAAAAGGCCTCTTCCAATTATTAAGAATCATTTTACTAGGTGGCAGAAGATCAAGAGGATTTTTTGGCTTTGGCTTGGGGGCCTCATCCTCCTCAGCTGCACTTTGACATAGTAAATAAGTTAAATGGGTGTTGTGCCAATTCACCAAAATGTCCATGTAGCTTTGAAATAACTCTATGCTTATGCTTTAATAGCGCAAAGGAAAGCTTCCATTACTCGACTACCAACAGAATCTTTTGCAGCTTCAAGAAAATGATCGCTTTCCATGGATGCAAAGCTTGAGCAAAATTGTTAAATAAAGTCACTTGGATAGTTGAAAACGATTTGCAACATTACACAACCAAGAATTGAAAGCTTTCTTCCAGATGACCATTGTCACTCGAATCTCCTTGTACCACTTGAGAAATTTTCCAGATGAATGTGTGGCACAACATAGTTTCGAGAAGTAGAATTAGAGTTGACAGCATGGGCTAATTGCTCGACAACACTTGCATTGATTTGTCTAACCCTGGTGTTGAGATTTCAATGTAAAAAGAATCTGGTACCTCCTTCAGAATAACCTCCATTAAATGGCTGCTAGTATGCTTCTTCCTTCCACTATCCTAAACAAGATCACATTTCATGACTTTATGCTACAATGACATTTGAAGTAATGTGATGACATTAGCACAAGGAAATTTGTATGATGAGAGAGCCACTTTGTCAAGCATTGCCAGGATTATAATGAATTTTGATGAAATCATAGAAGGCATGTCAACAAAATCCCTCCCTTTGAGAAGCCTCAATGGATTAGTTTTGGAACTCTAAACTTCTCTAACAAACCACCATTCTAATCTCGAATAAGCTCCTTATCTCCATCATCATGAGGCCTTCATGCAACTTGCAACGATTATATGCAACAATTGGGCACTAATTGAAGGTTGAATTAAGACCCAAGATCGAGGTACCATTGCATGCTAATGAACCAACATTAGAAACACACTCGATCTTGACATCTTCATATTTACCAACGTAAGCACGTTCAGGTATTATAATCCTTTAATTCCCACACAACAACGTTTGTTCCACTTGTACAAAGTCACCAACATGTATCATATGCCAACATACTTTGTAGATAAATGAGAAGTGAACATAGTGACTCTCCATCCAGTATTTCATCCTCATAAATAACTATGAGCAATCCGCCATTTGTAATAGCAACAACACCATAATATAAGGAAATAGAGAGATTTCTCTAATGGCTTTAGTGCTCTATGAAGTTTAAAACAAGTGGGTCTGACTGTAGCTATTATATGGATTCTCAATTTTTCAAGAATCCAATTATGCACTATCATTCAGCGTAGTCTAATCTTATTTAAATACCATTTGTTCGCATTCATGCCCCAATGCCCTCATATACTTCATAACTAAGTCTGCCATTTACAGTAAAGTTCAAACAATTCATATCTTTCGAACACTCCACCTGATATAATAGCATTCCTCGGTAGGCTCCACTTCTTAATGCCTTGTGAGTGAGCTAGCATGGATAGAATATGGTTATCTTCAATCAACGTACTTCAACCATTAATTAATAAAATATGATATTTGACTTGTGACTTAGAAATGAGGCTCAGGCCCAATATTAAGCCCAACAACTTTTTAGCAAAAGACCGAGAGCAGAAAGCTCATGAGAACATAATTTTTCCAAAATATGTTTTTTTTTCAAAAGAAAATTATAAATTTTTTATCACATAATATCACAAGCCTTAATAAAATAGTCCTTATCTAAAAGGAAGTGAACCATTTAGAGACTCAGTGCCATATTTTATGAATCTCACTCAAAGATCCTCATTATTTTTTCCTGGCACGAATTGGCTAAATCAAAACCGAGAAGGATGCCCAAATAAATTAAGCTCTATGTTCAAGTGAGCACCGAGAATAGGAGGGGGCACATTATTTTTAGGGATATACTTCACAAATATAAAAATGTATGGGTCAGAGTTGGCTCATTATAGGATTCTCATGTTACTTATTCCTAGTATTTTGGTATTAGAATATGCCAAACAATTGGTGTATATTGATGATCGTCTTGTGTGTAGTACAATTCCTAAAATTTCCCAAATGGACCCCTTTGAGTGACCACCGCGCTTCAAGAATTGGTGATCAGATACTCACATCTCGATACCAGAAAGGTATAAATAAATGAATACTTGGAAAATAATTTGCATATAATAAAAGGTGTAAATAAAATTATAAATAAATCAAAGGTATGCATTTGATTTTTAATTTTCATGTAATATTGGTCAGTGAATTGTCCTTAGTTGAAAAGAGACCCACGTTGTGTTTTGCATGGGAATACGCATGTCATCACCTCATAGATGAGTTGATTAATGCATTTGACAGCTCTCCTTCTGGTGAAAGTGTTGGCTTGTTGGGGCCTGACCCAGGTTCGGAGTTAATTAGCCAAACAAATCCCTGTACTACTGGCCCTTTTGGCAACAGTTCGCGAAGCGCGGACTGAGGTCTCACCTGAAGTAGTATGGGAGGGTGCTGGAACCATGTTTCCGCACCCTTGAGATGTTTGAGAGGTTCCACTGGTCCAACTGTTCGTCTTGCAGTTGCTTCGCGCACTTCCCAGGCCTTCGCACCCTGATATACTGCCCTCGCGTAGCCCTAACCAAGGGCTATGGAGCTTCTGTGCTGCTGGAGCAGCGCTCTGTGCTATTCCCCTAAGACGCACCCAAGATCTTACTTATCTTCCTATACCAGTTAATTACCTTCATGTAAATGGATGTCTTACGTTATATTTATTTATACAAAACATTCATATGAGTTCGCGCAGCAAATAAACAGTACACTTGCAATTTATACCCAATCATACATTAAAGTAGGTACAAATACATAGAAATATGGTAAACTTCTCTTTATTAATTCTTCCAATGGTTACAGACTCAACCTGCCCTGCACACTCAACTATAGGGGTCCGCGCACTCAGCTGCGGATTACTAGGCCTCTGCGCACTTAGCTGCGGAGCCTTCTTCTACTCTACGACCCAAAGGCACACTTTACACTTCGACTCAAGCACTTGGACTCATCATACTTCCATTCTAGTTCTTCTGTTCGGTTCCCTTCTACACTTAGATCCTCGCTCTATTTATACAATCCCATGGTCTGTGGACCATGGGTAGGTCTATCAAGCTGACATTACATTACAAAAACCGAGGGCAGACAACCCTGTGACTCTATTATAACTTCGCACCCATAATTCGTGGAGCTTTTGCAAAAGACTTGGTCAAAACTTGGGCTTTAAGCCCCAAAATATGCCTTGGGGGATTCCATGCCCAACAGAAAGGTTTGATGGTAAAGTTGTTTATTCAGATTGATTTCCATGAACAAACTCCAACTTTTCAATTGCAGATCAAAATCTAGTTGTTTTATGAATTTGCTTATAGTTACAGGGTAACCCCATTCTAATTTATGTGGGCAATCTAGACGGGAAGGACGGGTAGACGAGATGAGAGAAGGTTCGATAACATGTTTATTAGGATTTGTCGATATCTAGATTGTTGGGTTTGTTGTCTTTGCCAATGTCTAGCTAGTTGGGTTTGTTGTTCATAACCTTACTGTATTGAATCTGCTTAAGCAGTTAAGATCCATCCCCATGCATGCTGATAAGACAACGTTATGCCTGCTAAGAAAATCTTTGTTCTGGAATGGTATGGGGAGCTCAAGTCAGTGAGGTCTTCTTCCCATTATAGATGTTTTGATCCTGACCAAATACACCTTTTAGGGAAAGGGGAGAGAAGGTTATGTGAGAGGTAGACCCACATATTGTTAAGCTTAGTATGCATGTGCTTTGGAAGTTGGGAAGGTTGGGAATGACTTAAAGGATATTCTACAAGAAAATCATTTTCTATTAAAAGAATTTCATAGCATATGGAGTTGGCTCATCTACTGGGATTTATAGACTCTCTAAACAACACATCATCTTATTATGGAGCCTTTCAATTGGTGTCAAAGTAACAATGTCATTACAATAAGGTTGTATAAACCATAAGGTAAGCAGGTCTTTATCTCTAATAAGGTCCGCAACTGAAGGATGTGAAACTAGTTGGGCTACTGGATATGGATCTGAGTGAGATCATCTCAAGTATGTCATAGAGACCAGCCATGAAGGAAAGTTAGGCACTCCCTTACATTCCCCTCTTGGCTTCCATGCCAGAAACATTTCATCAGAATGCCTCGACGAAAGGCTATAGGAGGATTCAACCGAAGGGGCCAACACCATCATGCATGCAGAGTGAGCTCTCAGTTCAATGTTTTCGGAGATTACTATTCCTAAATTTCCTTGGATATTTTGAAGGAAGTCAAAGGGATTCATTAAGCTCCTTTGATTCTAACGCGCTCCTTGCCTAAATGGATTTCCTTTCTCTGGTCTGGAATTAATGACTCTACCCTGTACCCTTGCTTGGGATTCTATTAGCATATATGATGGTCTATTATACATTAGTATGCTCGTGGCCTTTTGAATCATTTCACATGTTGTATTCTCAAGTAAACTCGTGTTCTGATATATGCAATGTATGTGGAAAAAACAGAAAAGGCTCTTACTTATTACGTATATTACAATTGAACTTGACTTCACTGCTTAAGCCTCTGCTAAGTCAACATGTACTACAACCACCTAATAAATTTCTTGAGTACCGTTGATTGGATATGCTTTTGCTTTATTACTTAACAAGTAAAGAAGGTTTAAAGGTTTAAAGCGTTCTCATAATTGATTTTATCAAAATATTTTGAATATTTTGATTTCAAAATAAAAGTAAAGACTTTTTTGTTAAGCATCTTGTAGGCAAGTAAAAATTATCATCTGAATGAATGGCCTTCCTCAACAAAGGAGATCAAAGAACAAACTGCTCTATAATAACTACAAACCTAAATATGCTCTAGAATAACTACAAATATAAATATACCGTTGATTTGCAAGTGAATTCAAATTCATGCTACATTCTAGAAGTCTGAAGCACATATTTTCCATTGTTTAGTTAGTATAAACCATTTTCAAAATTTTGTTTATGTTTGCTTTTGGAGGTTCCTTAACTAACTGGTTAAATTGGGTAGTGCGTACCTCAACAAAGCTTAATGAACGCTATCAAGGTTGATCTTAAACAATTATAGAAAGTTTCATTGTTCATTTTCTATCGTAGGGAGATGGAACTAGAGTTAGGGCTCAATATGAAATGACAAGAATGGCCAAAACTTCCATATTCTGGAACTTGAGAAGCTCGCATAATGAATCGCCATCGCTGCTCACTACGAGAAACGAAGACAAATGAGAGATGAAGACAAGTGGAGGAACGATTTCATGACGTCCTTCTATGGCGATTTTGTGCGTAAGCAAAGGAAACCAATATTGTAAGGGCCAAAGATGCCAATTCCCATTCTATAACGCCACAATAGACACCACAACAAAATGCATTCACCACCTTCACCACTTGGCAACTTCAACCACCTCAAATGACTTTAGCTTATTATAGCATAGCATTTCATAGCAAGCATTAATAACTGTAAACTAATGCTAGCATTAGTTTTACACGTCCAAAATATGAAGGCATAAGTCAAACATAATATATGGTTATAGCCTTTTGGCCTCGGGAAGAGGCCAAATAGGACGATGAAATAAATTGTAACAGGGTTAGCACACGATACTGTACACAACAGGGTTAAAAAATCTAATAATTATAACACCAACTAACGTTAAAAGCATTGTTCTAATTACTATAGTCCCGTGCCCAACGACAAGGACTAATAAGAGTTGGGTGGTGCGTGCTTGTTTTCATTTTTCTTTTCTTTTTTCTTTTTTGTATAGTGTTGCAAAAAATATTACATTGGAACTAATAAATATATAAATGTAATATATATTATCGATCCACTTATAACATGAATATCATTGAATTATAGAATGGTAAAAGATTAAGAAGTAAAGAAACTTGACATATTGATTTACGAAAGCACTAGATATGTGGGTCGAGTTCAAGAAAAAAAAAGTAAACTTTTTTTTGCAAAAAGCATATGACATTAGAAAAAAAACAGCTTTTTTTATATAGTTTTTTAAATCTATGTTATTACAATGGTTGAACTTCAACTATGGTAAAATAAAATGACATAGTGATTACCAAATATATGAGCAAACACGAGTACCCAATTTGTATGTGATGTTCAACTTATACAACTAAAAAACAAAAAAAAACAACAAGTTCTTTTGAATGTGGCATTTTTTTCGCTGTTGATTTTTTCTTTTTCTTTTTTCATAAACTAAACATATTTGCTACAAGTTTTTTGGGAAAAACAAAATTGCATACTAAATATGCACAGGATTGGCAGTTGGACCAATAGTCTTGCAATGTAATTGAAACAATATGTTGACATGTGACTAGAACAAAATATGTGACAATGAGCAATGAAAGAAATATTAGTGAAAGAAAAGTAATCTTAGTACAAGAATAATTTGTTTCAAATTGTTTTACAAGAAAATAAAACGTACTATGAGATGAAGTCTTTTATGAAGAAAAATACATTGATAGTAGAGAAACTAAAATAGTGGATGATTTTGCAATGGTTGTTTACAATGGATTGATTTCAGCGACGATGTTATCAAGTGTCAAGGTGAAAATGCTTTGGACATAAAGCTTTCTGAGGGAAAATATTGTAGATGAAATGTTATCAAGATATTGTTGAAAACTTGTTTCAACAAAGGCTAGACAATATTTTTCTAGTTGTGGCATTTGTAGTGTGCAGTCTATTTTGCCATCATATGTTTCCAATGTGCATTCCACATTGAAGCGATGGCAAGGTTATGTAGTTTCCTTACAGAATGTACAAGTTGAGGAATTTGGAACCATGGTATATGCACACTTACTACAAATTTGTTGATAAGGTAGTGTGAAGACATTTTTTGCTCTAAGTATTCCATGCACCTATTTCAAAAACATTCTAATTATTGAGTAGTATGATGGTATTATCAACAAAATAGCAAGGTTTTGAATAGAACATCACGTACACATTAAATGCCAAAAAAAAAAACTAAAATTGTTGCCAAATACTTGTGTTGTAGATTTGATTGAGAGACAACAAATGTGCTTTTGTACAATTATGATTGAGAACACCAATGAATGTTGTTTTTGCAGATCATAGCACCTAACATCCTTTTGGGCCACTCTTGACAATGTTTTTGAATAAATAGTGGTGTGTTTTTGGATGCTAGTTGATGCTTTATGGCTAGGAAATGTTCTTTGTTGTATTCATTAGGTTGTAGTTGCTGTACATTATAGAAGATCATGAGTATGGCTACTAATTAATTTGGAAAATTTCAAAGCAAATTATGTTTCCTATGTAAGTTGTTAGAAAAAGGAAAACCATGGCAATAGTTGGTGATGCATTTGCAAAAGAAAGTAAGGAGTGATTTACTAGGAAAATAGACTTACAATTGTTGTATCATTTGCAGTTTCATCATCTTTGATATGCAGTTCAAATTGTATATTTTTTTGATGACATGATATAATTGCAGCTGCAATAGATCCAACTGAATATTTTTCAGTTGACACAATAAGATTTTGTATTGTTGTGCATAGTGCCAATATGCAGTTCTTGCAAACTTGAGGTATTTTGGGACTATAGTTTTTTCATGTAACATTATGTAGAACTTTGAGTCTCCTCTTTCATAGATTCATTTGTTTCTTATTCCAAAATCTCTTATATATATGCTGTTTCCAGGGAAGAAAATGTCACAGAATTTATCTTAAGACTATTGCTTATGTTCACTGTGATGCTCAACTATGCATATTTGTTAACAAGGTTTGCATGTACAAGTTGTGCTTTTACTGGTGAATTCAAATTTCTTGTCTAACCTAGACTATATATTATGAGTATATTACCCTCAAAAACATTTGTTTGTGCTCTTATGAAAAGTCATATAATTGAGCATGGGGCTATTTGCACAGTTCTTAATTTGTGCCTATGTGAAATCAATTCATTTGTTTTTCATAAAATTGTAATTGATTTACAAGAACAATTGTTAACAGGGTTAAGCTATGCAAGTAACTTTACCTTTTTGTATTTTGATCCTATGTTGTTTGCTCATGGAGTAACTGGGAATTTGTATTGCTACTTTGCATTTTGCCTTGAGGGAAGCCAATCACTTGTTGTCAAGAGAAGAAATTAATCAGTTGAAGTCTAATATAATTATATAAAAAGTTATTTGTGCATATTGTTCCTACTGATATGGCTGTGTGAGTATGTTCGACACCACAAGATATACAAAGTCTATCGTTTAATACATGTGACGATAATTGAAAGTGCACATTTTGTTTTAGCAATTCTCAATGTTGAAAACTTTGTTTACCATAGAATGCTTCTTTTTTTATCTCATGCATTTTTTCTTGGTTCAATGGCTCTTTATGACAAGTTTTTTTTAGGCCATTATGAGACAATGGTTGTTGGATAGCAGTATCTGAGGGAATAAGCATGCTAAATTCAAGCAAAGAGTCATTGATTTTAGAAGTTATGAATGTTGAATATTTTGAGATAAGTATGTATTAGATTCATGTTAGAACAACAATTGGGAATCAAAGTGATGTATTGACAAAGACATTTGAACTGTAGCTATGGTGCATGGATTTCTACATTTGACTTTATAGTAACTAGATGTTTGAATCTGCATAGGTTTAATTTGAAAAATTTATCTATGCATAGATGAAGACAAGAAAATCTTGAGAAACAACGACAGAGATTTCATGAATATAATTGCAAATAATTTTTGCAAGAAAGTGCATATGTCTATATTGGATATTTGCAAATATTACATTTGTTATGAGGTTCAAACAATTTGGATTCATGCATATGGACATTGGAAAAATGGGCCAAGCGAGTAGTCAATCTATTGTAATGTAGATAGTGTGATGGTATGTTCAATAGGCATCAAAAACATGGACTGTAACTCTATTAATGTTGGGTAATTTAATTGTGAGTTAAATCACTTTCATTAAAAGGTCAATATAGGGTTCGTATACTTGCGAAGTACATTTGCACCATATATACTAGGAATCAACTTTCAATTTTTAAAAGTGATTTAACTTATTTAACATGATTGCTAAATTAAAGCGAAACCTATTTATGAAAATATCTAAGATGAGTATGCACACATTTCCTTTTTCAAAAGAATCAAGTTCGAGACTTAAAAAGTAATCTTTAACCTATGAAATTTTATGAAATTTAAATGACAATTGACATGAAAGTAAATTATTTTATCAACATGGAAATGAGTTTATTCTAATAACATGAAAGCAAATCTATCTAATTGAGAAGAAAAGAAATCCATTTAATCAATGAGAAAGGAAATATATTTTAATAATATGAAAGTAAAGGCTTGAAAGCAAATTTAATCTAGAAAGCAATGAAATCTATACTAAAAGACAGCAATGAATTCTAATCTACAAAATTAAAGGAAATATATACTATGCACAGTGAAATATCAGTTGAAACTCTCGTTGTGTGCATTACCAAATTAGAATCATTCATATCTACTTGGAAGGAAACAAATCTGCAAAGCAATAAATCTTTACATGGACTAGAATTAATGAATGTAAAGAAAGCAAGAAAATAAATGCTTTTCATTATTTTTATTTTACTCAAGCGCTTGACCTATGAAACAAAGAAATCTAGTGAGTAAAAGCGAATCTAAACTTAAGGAAAAATAGAGCATTAAATTCTAAGCAAAACAAAGTATCATTCTAAGTATGAAAAAATGAATATAAAGAAGTAATTGAAAGAGAACAACTATATTATTGATCTTGCACTCTAAAGGGGGGCCTTTTGAGATGTACAAGAAAAGAGAACTTCAGATCATGAGCTCAAATCATCTATCAATGATTGTTAGAATGCATGACATAGATCTATATGATAGAGTGTGTAAAGTGAAGTTTGAATACAATAGTTTGTAAATCAAAATGAACTCTAGAACTAAATGGTATCTCTTCCAGATGAAGCATTTATATAGAATTTAGATTATAACTACATTGAGAGAATTATGACTAAGGATAATAACTAGGATGACACCTCCTTGCCACAAATTTTCCATAGAACAACTCTTGCTAATTTTTTTGGTGATTGGACATTGACTAAAAAATTAGCAAATTGTTCACCCACAAAATCTACAAAATAGGGGTTGAAAGAACCAAGAAGATCTCCCAAACCATAATGAATTTGGGGAAACCTCTCATGTAGAGCTTAATTGGGCTCATTATGAAGAAATCCCATGTTTTTGTTTTTCAAAATTCATTTTCATTTGCTAATAAAACGCATTGGAAGTTGATTGGTCAAAACTACTATGTATTGCCTTTGATCTCTTGCCGGAGGTTCACACATGCGAGCTGGGTGAACTTTGATAAAAACAAATCCATATCTGAGCTTTTAGAATTTGAATCCATCTATTGGATTTCCTTCAATAATGGTGTTAATACCTCGAATACAGAGATGGCTAAGAAAACTAGATTGAGTTGTGGAAACTTGCACTGTCAAACTATCATTAGTAAAACCATGCATAATTCTTTTTAATCTACTAAAAATAAAGAAAAATTGATGTTAAACCATTTAGGCATATCAAGGCACATCATGGTACTTTGTAAATAATTAACGTAAAAATGATGGTAAGTGAGCGAGTTGATGCAATGAATGGTTGGAAGTAATGGTTTAATGAGTGAAAAAGACAAGTGAAAATGATGACAAATTAGTGATCCAACATCTCCCCCACATTGAGATATTTTCATTTCCTCATGCTCAACTAATCCATTTGCAGCATATTTAGTCTAGCATGTATCCAGCTTTGTTTGAAAATGAATTAGCTCTCTTTAAACTAACTGTTTATTCTCAAAAGAATAATGTCTTGATTGTTGGATGATTTTAGTTCCAAATGTTGAAGTGGATTTGCTTCAATTCTTGCTTGAACAACCAACAAAAATTTGCTAAATACTATCACAAAATGTTGGTTGGAAATCAAGGGATAGATTCATCATGAGGATCTTATTATAATGAAATTTGCCAATAACCTTAAATCATTCCCATATCTCATTCTTAAAGGTAAAAACCATCATACTAACATCCTTATGAACAATATGAAATGACATGATTAAATGATATAAGGTAAATCTAAATCATAGCCGTCATTTGAGAATCACAAGGTCCATAAGAAATCCAATGGAGCATAATATTCAACCACCCATTTATCTTCTAACCATGCCATATCTTCAAAATAATAAGTTGATCTAAATCTATGAAATGAAGAGGAAATCAAGGATGAAAATTTCTAATCTTGGAGGCAATTTATCCTCGACATATGGCTGTAAAAATTATGAATAATCTTCATATAAAAAAATACCTCTATTTGTTGTCCCAAATCTCCAATATATATATATATATATATATATATATATATAGAGAGAGAGAAGAGAGAGAGAGAGAGAGAGAGAGAGATAGGCTGGAAAGAAAAATTTGAATCATGGTTTACCAAAACTTTGTTCTCATTTGATTTGATTTCTTCTTCATTGGCTTGATCTTCAATGAGTTCTTCATCCACATGCTCTTCATGTTCAATTACCTCTTTACATTTTTGTCATAGCCACTTAAATTCTACATAAATGATAGCCATCTTACCATTCTAAATATTTGCCTTTATGCAAAAGAAGCAAGGGGTTGTTGTAATTTGACAATTGCATAATAATACTCTATTTTTACTATTATTTCATAGCCATATTATCTGACATAGGTAGAAATAATGAAATATCGTGATTTTTATCTTGAAGTTTCCTAAACAATGCCTTTGGTAAAGTAGCTATGAAGAGGTCATTATTAATGATGAGCAGTATAGCATTGTAGTATAGCCTATCTTCCTTAATGGTCTGAAATGGATCATAAATAAAACTAAAGTAGAATTGAATATTTGCCAACAATGAACTGATTGTTAACTCAATTGCTTAATGTGGAACACGGAAGGAAAGCAATTGATTTACGACTTAATAAAGAACTTAAGAAGCATCATTAAACATTAAATTGCAGCAAAGAACATAGATAGAAGACATCAAACATTGATTATGGAGTTCATCCTTGATGAACTACGTCTCCGGGTCTGCTTTCAAGATGAGCATCTGTTTTATTAAGGATTGATCAAAGGAAGTCTTTACACAGAAAAACACCATACAAAACATGCTTGTAGGCACCTCTGGTCTCTATCAACAAAAATCTCTCTCCCCTAACTTTCCAACTCTTGTCTCGGTTCCCAATTCCGCCTTCGGACGAACAAGAAACATTGAAAACAAAACTACCTCTCGCTCTCAAAATCTAAGTACAAAGTCTACAAGAAACCTTCCATTACATCCAATGTCTCAACATGAGCAAAAAGGTGACATTTATAATGTTTGCAGGTCAAACTCTGTGGTCTATTCATGGCATATTGTTTCAATCATAAATTGATAAGTTCTCGGTCTTGTCACATAGTGACACCTTAGTGATAAGGTGCATGGTGGTTGTATTACAACTGTGCATAAACCATTAAAAACCCAAAATAGACCATATTATAAAAATAACCCCTGGTGGTCAGCTGACAGTGCAAAGAACTGAACTGCCAGCATGTGACCAGTGAATAGTCAACTCAATGGCAGACACCTAGTGGTCTATTGCCGGTGTTCTAGTGACGGTTGGTGGCCTCTGTGCATCCATGTGACAGCTTCCACTTGCAGCTTATCCCGACGGTTCCGTCTTCAAACTGTGGCAGTGATCGTTAACTGCCTGTTCACATGAACCTCCGCCCGATGGTCTTCTCCACTGTGGTTAGCACTCAAACTGCATGGTGAATGCTACTGCCCATTCACATTGCCAACTGCATGATGGTTCCACTGTAGTTCCCACGCGGTTAACTATGTTTAACATTTGTTTGTTTTATCATAAAGTCTGAGAGTGGGTTTTTGTAATGGGTTATGTCATTTACATATGCACTAGGTCTTAGGTTAGGATTTAGGTCTTTAGGATAGGTTTAGCATAGACATAGACTTTTGCCACCTATAGCTTAGGTCTTTGTATTACTTAGTGCTAGGTATTTACCACCATAGTTTAACCATTACAGTTTGTCACGCCATGACAATTTTGCCACGACGAAGAAAACCATCATCAATCTTTGCACCATGGATACTTAACCACCACCATGAAGAACTAAAGATGAACTAGACTTCCTTGTTGACCTGGACTGATATAAGATCCTCCTAGATCAATCCTCTCCAATTGAAAGCTTTTGGACCACAAAAGTTTGATTTAAGCATATATCAAGTGAGGGTACAACTCTCTCACTCTTCCGATCTCCATCCACCTCACTTTGCTCGAATTCATGCCTTTGAGTCCCACTCGAAGATATTCAACATCTCCATGCCTTGAAGATCGAACCTTCATGTCCAAGATGGTATCTTCCTGCAACTCATTCATATATTCAGGTGCCAAATCATCAATAGTAGGAATCTGTGTATCTTCCTCTAGATCCTTGATCATCAGAGGTTCATACAACTTTAGATTTTCCACATTTACAACTAAATAAATATGCATGTAAGGAGGTAAATCTAACCAAAAATCATTATTTCCAATCTTTTCCACAATCTTGCAAGGACCATACCTGATGGGTTTTAGTTTCTTACCTTCACCTTTCACCCTGTCTTTACTAATATATAGCCATACCTAATTGCCGACCTGAAAATGATGATCAACTCGATCCTTGTCATGGCGCATTTTCTACTTGGCCCGACTCTTCTCTAATTGATCCTACACTGATTCATGTTGTTCTATCCATTGAATGAACTTAACTACTTTATTTGAATCATCGTGTCCATTCACATTATCTTCTTTACCGAACATGAAATCCATCAGTGATTTTGGTAGATACCCAAAACCTGTTTCAAACTGTGATTGATTAGTTGAAGAATGTAAGGCTTGATTGTAAGCATGATGCGCATAAGGTAAAGCTTCATCCCACAACTTAGGATGTTTTTTGTAGTAACCTCGGAGAATATGTATCACTGTCCTCTTCACCACTTCTGTTTGTTCGTCAGTCTGTGGATGAAAAGTTGTGCTCTTCATCAGCTTTATGTCCATGAGTGCCCACAAAGTGGACCAAAACTCTCCTACAAAACGAGTGTCTCAATCAGAAATAATGGAAGTAGGTAACCCAAAATGAACCCATACCTGTTGAAAGAACATTTGTGCAGTCTATTCGACAATCACTTGCTTTTTGCATGGAACAAGAATGCACATCTTGTTGAATCTATCAACCGTAACATACATGTAATCATGCCCTCTCTTGGATAGAGGAAGTCCTCCAGCGAAGTCCATGGAAATGTTGTCCCATGGTCGTAAAGGAATTGGAAGTGGCATATACAAACCAATCTTTCGATTGCTTGGCTTGTTGGTTGAACACATCACACATCCTTTAATGTACTTAACAACTATTTCATACATGTGAGGCCAGTAACAATACCTTTGAATATGTACCATTGCCTTGCTTACACCAAAATGTCCTGAAATGTAAGAAGAATGTGCTTCCTGAATAACATGCACTCTTTATGTTTGTGGTATGCACATCTTACCCAGATGATATAACAACATGTCATGAATATGAAAATTGACTTCTTCCACCTGAGTACAATGAGTTAGTGATTCATAAATATCTTTGAAATCAACATCTGTACTATATTACTCTATATAAATTTCATGTTTTAAAAAACTATTCTGCAGCACTACTGAACCATTCAAAGATGGTCTAGACAACATATCAGCTACTTTGTTTGTTACACCTTTCTTGTACTTAATTACTAAGTGAAATTGTTGAATAAATACCATCCATCTGTAATGACGAGATTCTTGCAACTTATTCTAAGACTGAAGGTAATGAAGCAGCTAATGATCTGTATGAATCACTGTTTCCTTACCCATTAAATAATGTTTCCATTTCTTTACAGTTTCAACCAAATCGAACAGTTATTTATCATATGTCGGATAATTTATAACTGCCTTAGAAAAAGTTTCAGAATGAAAACAAACTAGTTTCCCTTTTTGAAGTAAGACTACACCCATTGCATAACCACTAGCATCTGTTTCAATTTCGAATTGCGGTTGAAGATCAGGTAAAGCTAAGATTGGTGCTGTGACAATTTTCTGCTAAAGTGTATCAAATTTTTTTTTTTTGTTTTCCTCCCCACTGAAAGGAAACTTTAAAACCTGTTAAATCATGTAACGGTGATGAAATCAAAGAAAATTGAGCAATAAATTTTCTCCAATATTTTACTGCACCTAGAAAACTCCTAACTTCAGTCACATTCTGTGGTCTTGGCCACTTACAAATCACATCGATTTTAGCTGGATCTATTTTCAAATTACCACCTCCAACTATGTAACCAAGATAATTCAATGAAGTTTTCCCAAACTCACATTTGGAACGTTTAAGGTACAATTTTTCCCTGTGCAACACTTCGAAGATCTGTTTAACATGCCTAACATGCTCTTCCATACTGGAAATGAAAATTAGGATATCATCTAAGTAGATTATGACAAATTTATCAACGTATGGGCAAAACACATCATTCATAACCGCCATGAAAGTTTTTGGAGCATTACACAAACCAAAAGGCATTACTAACCATTCAAATAGTCTCTGCCTAGTTTTGAATGCAGTTTTCTAGATGTCATTTTATGCAATGCAAATTTGATGATACCCACTACGCAAATCCAACTTAGTGAAATATACAACATTTTTCAACTGATCAAGTAAAGCATCTATCCTGGGAAGAGGATACCTATTTTTTATTGTAATTTTTTTTAAGGCCCTAAAGTCGACACACATTCTCCATGTCCCGTCTTTCTTAGGAACCAAAATTATGGGTGAGCCACATGGAGATGAACTGGGTCGAATGAAACCTTTTTCAATCAACTCTTGGAGTTGTTTCTTTATTTCCTCATTCTCTATGATTGACATGCGATACATTCTGACATTAGGAAGAGGGGCATCAGACATCAATTGTATCTCATGTTGTATTTCCCGTTTAGGAGGAAGATGTTTTAGTTCTTTAAATAGACTTTGAAAAAAATCTACCACTTTAACCAAACTATCTTTAAATTGAGATTCACAACCTGAAAAAGAATCATGTTGATCCTTATGTTGTTCTTTTACAACCATGAGTACATATCTCTTACTTGAACTTATTAATCGCTTCATCCGATTAACAGTGACTAAATCCAAGTTTGTTTGGAGTTTATGTGCCCTGAAAATATATTCAATCCCATCTTTCTTAAGGTGATATTTATGCTTTTTCATATGAAACACTGCATCACGATCATAGAGATAAGGACTCCCTAGCACTACTCCACATATGTCAACTGGAATCACATCTAAATCCACTTCATCGATGTAATTAGTTGTGATGGCAAATTTTAAATGAAACTGCTTTGTGACATTAATCTGAGTCTCTTTATTTAGCCAACCTAATGGGTATGGTCTTGGATGATTCTGTGTCTCCAAACCCAATTTCTTAACTAAATCTTCAAATATTAAATTTGCTTGTGATCCACTGTCAAACAATGTATCTATTTTTTTTTCTTAGATGTTATCCTTATATGAAATAATTCGACTCTTTTATCCTCATTCACATGATTTATGTTTGAAGAAGATGCAGAAGTACTAGAACTTGAACCAGTGTTAGAATTTTTACCTGTCGAAATCATTGTGATTATTTTCCTTTCATCACCTAATTCGGAGCCCAAATCTTGTTGTATTTCTGCATTAGCCTTCTTTTCACCTTATTTCTTCTGGAACTTCTTTGGTCTGAGTTCTGGGTGAAGTTTCCAACATTTAGCTTCATCATGTCTGATCCTCTGGCAGTGAGTACAAGTAGGTCTTTCACTTTCCTTCTGAGCTATCCTGATTTCTTTCCCACTCTTCCTCTTGCTATATTTGGAGTCCCTAATTTCCAACTATTTGGATGCTTTCGGTGAAAACTTGAACAGTCTTCCACCTGATTGAATATGTATGGCTTGAACACACACTTCATCAAATTCATTAGGATTAAACATCAATAATGTATGTTGTAAATATGAATGTAAACTGCTAATGTACCTTAATAAAGTTTCACATGTATCCAATGGAATACCAAGCGTCAAAGCTTTCCTCCTGCACTCCTAAGTAAACTCCTGAACATTCTGCCCTTTACCTTGCCTCAAATGCTACCAATCAATAACAACTTGCTGCATATATCCCAAAGGATAGACTTGTTTTCTGAGCTTTTAAAAACTTAGACCATGCAAAGATGACTTTACCTTTCCGCTTTACATCTATTTGATTTTTACTTTCCCACCAGATTAAAGTTGTTCCCCCCATTCTAAGTGTAGCTAACTGAACTTTCATTTTTTCATCAGAAATATTATGAATTCTACAATACAGTTATAACTGCTTAATCCAGTTATCTAGCTTTTCAGGATTCATTTCGCCATCATAAATAGGTAGTTCAAATTTAACATCAAGTTTCAAAAGAGATGATTTCTCATGTTTCTTTTCTATTTCAGAATCAGAATTGGAAGAAGAAGAAGAAGATGATCATGATGATGATGATAGAGGAGAAGGAGGTTTATCAACCTTTCCTTTTCCCTTGTCCTTCTTTGATGCCTTTGAAGAAGAAGCTACATCTCTCACCTTCTTATCTTCCTAGAGTTATCCAAACATCCGCTGCATGTTCAAAGACATTTGCTGAAATTGTTCCTAATCCATGACCTTCCCTTCAGGAGTTTCAATTGCATCGGATCCTGTCATTGTCGATCGATGAGCGACTTTTCGCTTTCCAATTTCTGGATCGAAATCCTCAAGTGTTCCTTCTCCCCATCGTGAACTGGACTTGGTTAACATTCACTGGTAAAAAATATACAAAACGCGGTATGCTATGATACCAAATTATTTGATCTGAAATGGATCATAAATAAAACTAAAGTAGAATTGAATATTTGCCAACAATGAACTGATTGTTAACTCGATCGTTTAATGTGAAAGATTGAAGGAAATAAATTGATTTACGACTTAATCAAGAACTTAAGTATCATCATTAAACATTAAATTGTAGAAAACAATAGAGATAGAAGACAATAAAGGCTATAAGTTTGACAAAAGATGAACTCTCTAGGAGGATGAAGATGATCGTAGGTAACTCAGGTGATTGGGGTTAGGGCATCGAGCCCCGTGGTCACCCTAGTTCTGTGCTTGAAGCTACCTGGAAGGTGCTCCCATAAAACAACTCACAATTTTTTCTAGGCAACAACAAAAGGTTTTCCCATAGCTGTTTGTGGTTTGTGTCGGTTAGTATTCAGTCTCCCCTAGACAGTTTGCGTTTACCTCTCCGATAGTCCAGCAGGCAGCTATCAGCTCGGGTTATAGACAGATATGGAGGACAAAACCGTTTATTCCTCGATTCCATCAGAAAACCTACCGATTTGGTCACAGTATAGGACCACTGTGAAGAACTTTTTAGTTTTCGACCATGAACTAACTTCTGAGGTCGATGCTCTTCCTACTCTCTCACAGTAGCACATTCCTTCCATCTTGGATCCTGTTGAAGCGATTGTTATTCGAGATTACACTGGCTCGTCGCTACTCACTAATTCTTAGTCGGAGGCCAAGCGTTGGAGAGCCCCGGAAGCTCAAGCCCTAGGGCCAAACCTAGGTTCAATTCCTGTGGGGGTTGAGGCAGATAAACCCTTCGAGGAAGGCCCTTCGCCACAGGTTGGTAGGTAGCAGGTTCAAACTTCATCGCCTGTCTCGGGGAACCCTACTATGGGAAATTTCACCGATATCGGAATCATTTTGGGGGATTTCGACAACCTTAGGCCTAAAGGACCTCTAATAGAAAAGGACCCGGCTTCACTTGAGGTTGTATAGGAGGATAATTGGCTGTTGGCATGAGCAGCAAACTGAAAGAGACATCCAAAAGCAAAAAGTGCCTCCCTCTGTGTAGCAACGAAATCTTTCTCAAGCTTGTTGAGGACACGACATTCTGTGAAGCCATGGATTCGGCTGAAGAGGTATTGGTGGGGCGTGTGAGGGGCAGACATTACAGTATTGAGCGGCTCCAAAAATGGACAATGGAGGTTTGGGGACATCATCTGTCGGAACCTACAAGGGTACATACATTTGTTCGAGGGTGGTTCGCTTTGAGATTCAAATATCTTGCCCACACTAACTGGGTACTCTCCACAATATGGCACATAGACCAAGCTTCTGTCCTCCTCTGAAGATGGACGCCTATGTTTGACCCTGAACTTGAAAGTGTGGGGGCGGGACCGATTTGGGTTCGTCTCCCGGGCCTACCCATTCACCACTGGACTGAGCAAATTTTCAAACAGATAGGGGATGCCATGGGCAAGTTTCTTACCTATGATGACTCATTTAACTCTACCGCGAGGATGGAATTCACCAGGATCTTAGTATATATGGACCTCACAGATGGGCTTCCAGAGTTTATTAACATTCAGTGGAGGGATGTAGCGAGGAGGCATTTGCTGGATTATGAGGGAGTTCCGTTCAAGTGTTGCCACTGCCATAAGGTGGGGCACTTATTCAAAGACTGTCCTCTGAAAAGTGGAATAGCAGATAGTTTACGAGACAATCTCCTATGAATTCTCCTGAGCAGGAGGCTCAGTCTCATGAAGACCCTGACAGAGAGGATCAACCTCGTGCATCTGAGGATATTCACAGGATTGCTACTCCACGCTCTGGAGGTACTGCCACTCTTTCGGGGCCTATTTTGAGATCTCTGGCATCGG
The DNA here is from genome assembly GCA_000404065.3 of Pinus taeda. Classification (NCBI taxonomy): domain Eukaryota; kingdom Viridiplantae; phylum Streptophyta; class Pinopsida; order Pinales; family Pinaceae; genus Pinus; species Pinus taeda. The sequence goes on along the minus strand of APFE031677373.1, from coordinate 448,828 downwards.
CTCTGAGCGCTCCGAGGAAGCGTGGAAGGCCACCCCATCGTACCATGCCTTCGGTTCTTGGTTCGACCGTTGCTGCCTTAGGGGACTCCAACACTTCGGGTATGCAATCCACCCATTTACACCCCACTCATTGCATTTCTGATATTCGTAATTCTATGTCTGAGCAGTTATTGGCTCCGGGTACTATCTACTCATTTGAGGCCCCTGTTCATAGTGTATGCAACATTAACCCCCCCTCTCCATTCTCCCTCCCACACCCCCTGCTATTTTATGCACCCCTCCCCCTCAACCCTCGACATCCTTGACGTTGGCCTTGGTTCCTAGATACATCACTCAGTCTCACTCGAGGAACATGGTCCCTGACCATGTGGGTCTTGATATCCTCCATCTCCCACCCTCTTTCAAGGCCACTTGAGGCCGCTCCTCTGAATTCAAAATCGGCCAAGCCCAAGCGGATGTTGACATTGCTTTGGGCAAGAAATCAACCATTCCTAGGGTTCTTATAGCAAGAACAACCCCCTCCGAACCCCCTCCATGAAGATTCTATCCTTTAATTGCAGAAGGCTTGCTAGGCCCAATAAGAAACTAGCACTTCGCCGATTACTTTCTGTGGAAGCTCTGGACATTATTTTCTTACAGGAGACCCTGGGCCCAGCAAATGATATTACTCAAACACTTGAACAATATTTTCCAGGGTGGAGATTCACAGGGTTACTTGCCCATGGCCGTTCTGGTGGTCTTGCAGTGGGCATCAATACTCGCACTATCAAGGAAATTAACTGTTGGGGTGGTCAGGGATTCATAGGAGCTGATGTACACAGGGGTGCTGGGAATACCCTTCAAGATTGTCAATATTTATGGGCCTTGTCAGAACTGTCCTGATTTCTGGGATCGCCTGCTGAATCTGGAACTTTTTTCAGCTGAGAATCTTATTGTCAGAGGGGACCTAAATTTTTCTATAGGTCATGCGGAATCTTGGGGTCACCGAGCACAAAGGGATTCCGTTTTGGACTACTTCTCTTCCATTTTGGATCAACACCATCTGATCGAAATTCTTGCTGCAAAGCTACAAGCTACCTGGAGGAACAATAGAGTGGGGGAGAATGGACTGGCTAGAAGGCTGGACAGATTTCTTGTCAAGGAACAGGTCATGGACCTGGGGTTAAACATCAGGCAATGGGTTGGCATGAGTGGACTCTCGGACCACCTTCCTATTTTTCTGGAGTTGGATAATGGTAGAGACAGGCCGAAAGGGCCTTTCAAATTCAGTTCTACCTGGCTTAAGGATGCATCATACATCAACGTGATCACTAACTTTTGGAAAAGGAACCCTCTAAGGGACAGTGGTTCAGTTACGGCTGGCTTTATCCACAACCTAGCTGAGCTGAAAAAGATGTCCAAAAAATGGGTTCATCAAAAAAGATTACAGGAGGATCTAGAGCTAAGACAAATTGAGATCGATCTTGAGGAATTTGAAAAGGAGCAAGGTGGTCTATTTAGATCAGAAGAGCACAAGCACAACATCACTTCCCTCTACTCGGAATGTGGAAATATCCTCAAGGATAGAGAAGAAAAATGTAGATTGAGGAGCACGACCATCTAGATACAGGAGGGGGATGCTAATACAAAATTTTATCATAAGTTTGCTAATGGAAGGAAAGCTATAAACACATATGGAAAATGTAGGATGGTCATGGAGGAACAGCAAAAACATTCCCTCAACTCGCTTCACTTGCAAACTCACATTTTAAAACACCTACAGTGACCTCAGGGAGACTAATTTAGCAGAAATTATCAGAGTTGCTCAGCTTTTCCCCAGAATGTTAGTTAAACTTGACTCGGGATAGAGTCAAAGTTGACGAGGTTAAACAGTGATAGTTTTGGGGCACATGGTATTGTGTACCCATAGTATTCTGCTCGTGGTATTATATGTAATGGAGCTTATAAAGGGCTGGAAGGACTTCATTATAATGCAAGACTTGGAGGTGAGCGGTGAAGGCTCACTTGGTCGGATTGGCCAGGGTTTTGGCCAATGCTAATGAGATCTTATTAGGTTGGGTTTTTCCCAAGATTTGGGGTTTTCCCGGATAAACATTTGTGTTTATGTGTTTATGGTTGTTGCTGGTTATTTTTATATTTATTCCTCTTAGTAATTATTTATGTTATGCAGTAAATTTATTAACAATTGGTATCAGAGCCAAATATTGGCTTCAAAGGGATTCTTTGATGCTAGGGGTTTATAGTGCCTGATGAGATCTTATTAGATCTGGGTCTGAAAATAATGGTGGAACAATCATACGCGGAAGAACCTCGAGGAGAATGTGCAGAAGATAGTGCCGTAACTACCAGGGATTGCAGTGCATTTGCGATATTTACCAGTTTGGAACATGTTGACGAATTGTTCAGGATTCATGTGGCTATTTGAAGAAGGTCAGCAGAAGAAAATTGTTCATGCGACTTCGAAAATTGTTCGTTTTATGCTACGTGAGGCCACCGATGCTAGAATCTACAAGGTTCTTGTCGAGCTCGCAGTTGGAGCGGTTTGATAGAAGTTTTTGAGCAAATCAAATTAAGAGAGGATGGATCAGAATCGCAGCAGCAATAAACCATTTTTTTTTTTAATGAAGTCAAAATTATTGCATGTAAATGGGCATACTACTATAAGGCCTGGTAAGGCATGTGTACCCCTCGGTGATCACCGGTAAAACCTGGGTTAGACCTAGGTGATAGGGGGGATGTCGGGTTAACAATACCCTGGGTAAAAACTCTTAGGGGGGTAAGAACTAGAGTGAGCGGGATTGTCTCAATTAGCATGTTTGGCTGGAGTTAGTCAAGGAACCCCAAGTCAAGTTTAAGGGGGGAATTGTTAGGTAAACTTGACTCAGGATAGAGTCAAAGTTGACCAGGTTAAACAATGATAGTTTTGGGGCACATGGTATTGTGCACCCATAGTATTCTACCTGTGGTATTATATGTAATGGAGCTTATAAAAGGCTGGAAGGACTTCATTATAATGCAAGACCTAGAGGTGAGTGGTGAAGGCTCACTTGGTCGGATTGACCAGGGTTTTGGCCAAGGATAATGAAATTTCATTATGGTTGGGTTTTTCCTCGGATTTGGGATTTTCCCGGATAAACATTTGTGTTTATGTGTTTATGTGTTTATGGTTGTTGCTGGTTATTTTTATATTTATTCCTCTCAGTAATTATTTATGTTATGCAGTAAATTTCTTAACTACTGGTATCAGAGCCAGATATTGGCTTCAAAGGGATTCTTTGATGCCAGGGGTTTATAGTGCCTGATGAGATCTTATTAGATCTGGGTCTGAAAATAATGGTGGAAGAATCATACGAAGAAGAACCTCGAGGAGAATGTGTGGAAGATAGTGCCGTAAGTACTAGGGATCGCAATGCATTTGCGATATTTACTGGTTTGGAACATGCTGACGAATTGTTCGGGATTCATGTGGCTATTTAAAGAAGGTCAGCAGAAGAAAATTGTTCATGCTCCACATCCAACAATCTCCCACTTGGAGAATGATTTTAGCAACTCCATTGCTGCTTCATTTGCTGGACAACGACTCCTCTTTGGACCTGGTTGTTTCTCATCTTCATCGTCATCCTTGAAGACCAACTGAAACTGAGCATATTCTCAGTTTCTCCCTGGTTACAACTTTTGTTAGCATATCTGTAGGATTTTGG